>OX419344.1:1359599-1532099 GCA_948470475.1 Galaxea fascicularis | reverse complement strand
CAGACGCACACTAGTTTGTCTGTCAAAACTGTACCGCTGTATCTCGGTAAGAGAAACTGGGTGCCTTGAAATATTAAGTTGTAAACTACTGCAGTGATAGACTATGCAAAAATTGTATGATCATCAAACACCTTTACAGTTCCTGTGAGTTCTGTTTAATGTACATCACACTTTTAAGTAGAAATCAAGTGAAAATCTCACTTTTATCTCCAATCATAGAAAGAAACATTCGAAGGATTATCTCAGGAAGCGTTATCCCTTTGTATCCAGTCTCTTAAAACAGCAAGTGCCCTCATTACTCAAAGAAAGGTAATCAATGAATAAGAATTTTCCATCCTTCTTTAAGTCTTATTTTGTGCACCGTCTCGTGATCTCTTGGCTTTCAGAATCTTCGTGGCAGTTCCGCTTTGGTATTACTTTTGATCGGTTGACGTCGAGTCTGTTTGCTAGTTTTGTTCTGTCATTTCACCCCTGCCTAGATTGGACAACACTATTCTCTTTAAGTCGTATTGCTTTTCTCCCACCTCCCAGTTTCATGATTAACAGCAGCGTCGTTGGCATTACTATTGCCATTGTCACGATCTCAGTGATCGTCAGCATCGTCCCTAACAATCCAAGTTTGGATGACCGCGATGAAGACAATGACGATGAGCAAGACTTCGACAGAACACAGCCCTTTCAACCGGGCTCTCGTTCTTCAACAGGGTGTCCTATTTATTCAAATGTCAATGGCCTTGTGGAGAAATGTGAAAACTATGTTTTAAGTAAATACACCGTGTAAGGGGGTGTTTACATGACACTGGGGCGACTTTTGCGCCGGGGCGAGTTCACTCCGGTTCCCTCTCATGGCTCTACATTTTTTTACATGATACTACCACAAAATGTCATGACGGCGTGAGTCGCCCCGGCGTGAGTTCACCCCGGTTCTCGCGTCGGGGCGAGAATTTCACTCCGGTACGAGATTTTGCAACGGTATCATGTAAACGCGGTATGACTGTTCGTTTCATATTCATTGAAGTGTCATCAATTTTACGGCACTTTAGACTCGCACCCCACTAAACACGGCTTTATGTAAACAAGGTGCAACTTTTCATCTCGCCCCGGAATGAAAGTCGCGCCGGTATCATCTAAACACCCCCTAACTTCTTGAAGGACGGAAGTTATGTTAAACCAAAGGAAAGGCCAAAGTACTATGAATCCAAATTGAAAAACACTTCTTTCAACCCCTCAACCCCTCATGAACTCCTTCTTTCAACAGTATTCCTGTAGTTACATTTATTTTGATGTTTAAGATGTTCTCCCTTTTGTTAGGATGCCACCAATGGTCACTTGTTCCTCATCAAACATCTGCTGATCCTCAGAGAGCAGATTGCACCCTTTGACGTAGATTTTGCCGTGAAAGAAATGTCGCTGGATTTCAGCAAGATGAAGACCGCTGCGTACGGACTGTGGAGTCACAGCAACAGACTGTTTGCTCTCAGTAGCAGTAATGCTCTTTTAGAGTTCTTGTTAGATGTGAGTAAACCACAACTTAGAGCCTGATTACATGAGTCGGGCTGGCCCGGTTAACCGGGCTGCTTCGTAGTCCCGAGATGACTTTCAGCCCAGTGTTACATGAGGTGAGCCAGCCGAAAGTTTAGACAACGGCGAATTTTGCAAGAAACGCATTCTACAAACATAACAAAAAATTAGCCAAAAACTCATTCAGAGAATTATACAAAGGAAAACTTTAGCCGTAAATTAACAGCTAAATTTTTCACATATCATATACTGACCCAGCCCAGTTGATGGCTGATGCGACGAACCATTGCGCATGAGCATTGTATTACCGGCTGTACTCGCTGGCTTAATGAGCCGGGCCGACCCAGCAAATGTGATTACATGGAAAAATCTCAGCCTGGTTAGCCGGGATCCCGGCACTGCGATACCGGGACCTCGGCTAACCGGGGTTGCCCGGTTGTCATGCAATCGCGAAGTTAATTTTTGTTGCGTTTAACAAACGTGCCGAGATCCTGGCAAACTGACACCAGCCTGGCTCATGTAATCAGGCCCTTTGGCGCGATTACCAGCCGTTTCCTCTTCTCGGGGAGGATACTCCGAACCCGAGTGAGCAGCGAAAATCTAACCTAACTACACCTTGGACATTCTAATTTCGTGCAGAAAGTGATACTATTGTAGCAGTTGATTGTAGCAAAGCTGCAAGATCCCATGTATGCCTGGTTTATTCCTTGAAAGTACTCTCGTTGGCTTATTTTCCCGGGCTTATTTTGGGAAAGGGGAAACTTTATATCGGAGGGAAGTTATCTTCTTGAGATTATCGTAGGATAGTTATTGGATAGATGCTTGCATCCGAGGTTTTAGGGAGGCTCATTTCGGGGGTACTTCTGGAGTGTCAAATGAACGGCAAAAAAAGCACACCAAACTAGAGGAAGGGGTGTACTGTAGGGTTTGGGACAATATGAACGAGTCATTTCCAAGTTTACCCGGTAATGCACTTTACAATTTGTCTCAATAACGATAGGGAGCACCTCAGTTGACAGAAAACTACTTGGATTCAAAGAAGGTGAGATAATTCATTTATTACTAGGTTAGTTTGTGGTGTATATTATTGCACAAACGTGTAAATTGATCATATGATACTGTTGGCATGTGACAACAGGGTTAAAGTGTGTTTTTGTGTTTCTTTCGAGGACGTGGATGTTGAACTCCGTGTTGTGTGCGAGCAGTTTATCCAAAATGTGTCTGAATCGCTCATCGCTCCACTCTCAGCATTCCTGACAAAGGTACAACTAAATTGTAAAGTGATCAAATACAGGTGCATTTGCTAGGTCTCTTGATATCTGTGGCTGAGCTTGGAAACCGGTCGTTGCGCCAACGAGTCGTTTCACAAACGGTCAGTTCGCAATGGCATAATAGTCAATTCGCTAACGTGTAACATAAGTTTGCTAATGCCACCAACGGTAACTTAATGACACAGAGAGTGTGTACTCTTTTTAAAAGCGAAAAGACTCTGTGGCGCCATCGTGTGACAAGTAAGGTCAACCGATCTTATTAGGCGTTAGCGAACTGACTATTAGACGTTTGCGAACTGACCATTGGCGAAATGACTCATTTGCGAAGCCTCCTGCACAGACCTTCTTTTGGTTTGTCACGCAATCTGAGGAGGGGAGATTGCATGACGAGACAAAAGTCTAAGGTCTGCGTAAGAGACTGGGCTCAGCTTAGCATTAGGACCAATATGAACCTGGTTCAAACTGTAACTGAAGTTGTGACCGCCGCAATGGAGTAAAGCTATTAGGAAGTATTCGCTCGTTATGAATATATTTTACTTTTCGTAGACCATCTCATAACAAAAAAACACTGATCTTTCAGAACGCAATGATTTGATGGCCAGTACAGTTTCATTGAGTCGTACAGTACTGTATGTGAAATAATCTAGCGTAGCGTGCTTTCTAAATTCACTGCTGTGCTTGTAGGTGACAGTGATAAAGAATCTTGCCGAGGAAGAAGGAAAGGATGTTAAAGCTTTTTTGAAACAACAGCCATTTGCAAAACCAGGTAAAATATTTTTCAAGCGGTGGTTGTGATACCATCGGTCCAAGCTTATCCCCAGTTTTCTCTCCTCCCTCTCTGACAGAGAAGAGAGAAAAGCTTGGAGAGTGGGTTGGTTATCCACATTCAGTTTTCATTTTCCTTTTTTTTCAGAAAATGTTCGCAAAGTTGTAAGCGAGACTTATATGCTGCTGAAGTCCAAACTGACTAGTACTCTACAGAGTATGGCACTGTTCCTGGCAAACAAGGACACGGAATACATCCTGTTCAAACCCGTCAAGGTAACTTGATAGTCTTGGTGAAGGCCCATGTGCTATTTAGCGGATTAAATGACTGAGTTATTACACCACCCCTGGATAGGATTCTAGTCTGTCACAGGGTACCCATCTGCATCACGAAGCAACTAGTATTGTCACTGCCCCCTCCCCCCTTCCTTATGTGTATACTAGTTAATCACAGGACCGCCAGCATAAGTAATAAGGTATAGTTTCCTTAGGGCAAGTTCGGAGCGAAACAGAGATGCGAGGCCGGGAGGGGGGAGGGAAGGAAGGACGAATGAAACACTCGTCCCTCCTCCCTCGCATCTCTGTTTTGCTCTCGCCCCATTACAAGTGGAAACACTTGCTACACAGGCTATAGTTTCCTTGCCTACGAGAGCAACACTGGCAGAGAACAGGCCCAAACCAGCTGTTGTTCACCGCCAAGCTTATGATGTAGAAACATTGATTTGATTTATTCCATAGCGGAAGTGATGTGAGACTAGCTCTCAGAATGGTTTGGATTGAGCGTCTTTACCTGAATTCTGGTGCCAAGTGATGGGCACGACAGGCCGCGAGCGATTTTCCAGCCAAAACGTTCCCCTGAAAACAAACGTTCTGTGTTTTCCGAGTATCCCGTATTCTGTTCATTCCATTCATTCTGTATTGAGAGAAGAATACACGGGAGGCACGTGACTACACGCTATTTCGAGTACTCCAGTTGCAGAATAGTCTGAAAAGATGCGACAAAACCACGACAGGTGGACTTAGTCGAATACAGAATAGAGTTGTCTTGATCGCATTTCTTTCTAAATGAGTTGATGTGTTACAGGCAAAAGTTCAAGAGTACTATCAACAGATGAATGAATTGGTAACAGAGACATACTCAGAAGAAGATCAGCAAATTATTGGTTGTCCTTCAATTCAGCAAGTAAGTACGAGGAAAGGCTTGAAGCCGGGCTTGAAGCTGTGGGCGTTTTTTCTCGCTTTATCATTGGAGAGATTTATGGCTACTGTTGTATACTGGTAAGCTTCGCGGAAACTCACTTAAAGCCAAAGTTAACCGCCTCAAACGTGAAACAGCTGGAGGATAAAGAAACAAGGCAAATTTGCTCCCATCTCAGTACCGACTCAGGCTTGAGCACAATGCATGAAGGAGGTGTGGAGGTCATTAACTTTCATCTTCTTTAAAGTTCTATTTTGTTATACCACACTGAACATGTTAATTCGTACGTTTTTTCTGTCTTGTTTTCAGGTGTCACTCCTGTTAGCCGTATCATGAAGAGCTGCTGCTCTTTTAAAATAACACTGTTTGGTTATGTTTCTGAAGGATCTGGGAAGCGTTTCGTTTATCTTGTCTGACAAAATTGCGGCTCAAGTTGCACAAACACTAACGTAGCCTAAAATTGTACAGTGCTTGTGTCACTGGTATTGTTGCAAGCACTAGAACTCAGAAGGAATAGTTATAGACTGGGCCGGCTACACTGAGAAGCAGTTGTTGCGAGTAGCAGAGAAAACTTCGGGATATGTCACAGCAAGCAGTGTTGTCGCAGATGCACGTCATGTGGCTCTGTCACTTACATTAGGTAAAGTTTTAAGTGTTAATAGGACACGTTTACATGTTCTTCTGAACTTTTACGTGGATGGTGTTGTTCCGAGGATCAAGGTATTTAAAAAGTTTGTTACAGAAAAAAAATGTATAGCGAGGTACTGTAAGGCAAACAGATTTATAAATGCACTGAAAAAGAGATTACTAGAATAATAGGGGAGAGCGGGTGGGAATACACTGGAGATCGCAACAAAAGAATAGACATTTCTTTTATTGTTGCCCATTATAATTATCAAAAACAATTTGATAACTCTCATAATTGTATTGAGCATAATTTGTCAATTGCAAGGTTAACCTACATAGCTGTTGAAACAAGCACACTATAGACTCCATGCAAAAATGGCTGCCTTTCAATTATTCTTTTGTTCATATTCAAAATGGCCCAACTAACCTCGTTTTAGAGACAAAAATTCTAAAGAATTTGTTATCCCGAGCAAGGTTAGTTGGGCTTTTTTGAATATGAACAAAAGAATAATTTAAAGAAGCCATTTTTGCATAGGGTCTGTTTCCTAATGAACCTAGATAGCAATCAGAGACTAGTTATTATCTTTTGTCATTCTACAGAACATGTGATCTATATTTTGATCAGTTCTCTGAAATTGCTGGCTGGTTTGAATGAAGAAAAACACCCTCAATTCTACACCTTTCTGTTCTGTGATTGAAAAAATATTCATGATTTTCCATGGCATTGGATTCTCTACTACTATTACAAAGTTTGAATCCTCATTTAAAACTAAAGCCTGCAAAAGGTTGATTGCAGGTTACGCAAGAAAATCACACCATTTCTAACTACAATTGAAAAAAATTATGATCAACAGCTACTGAAGCTAACATAAAAGATTTCTATTTACAGTTCATTGTATCTAACATTTACAAATCTTGGTTTGTTATTTATTTTATTTTATGTAACCATGTGTTAATTCCGATAGCCATAAATTGCACGGCATTTCCTCTGGCCTTACAATTGTCACTGAGGTGACCTCTCTTCTTTCTTTGATTGGACAAACGTTATCCAAACACCTCATGCACTCACGTTAATAAATGCTCATCCAAATAATTATACTGTGCAAATAGTTCACTTCCCAGAAATATAGGACAGTAGCACAACCCAACTGCCCCCCCCCCCCCACCCACCTCCCCCATTCTTAGATGATGTATGTTAGCATCTTTTACTACTGGGTGTGGTAAAGTCTACAGTGCCCTGTTCAATGACCTTACCCTCCGAAAATCCAGCATTCAATGGTCCCTCCTCCAGAAACCTATTTAAAATAATTTATCAAACCTCAAAACGACTATAAATAATCACTGTCTTTTTGGAGGTACATGTAAATATGAAAATCGATCAAAGAAAATATGTTAATATGTAAGCTACCTCCACCACCACCTCACATTGGCTTTCTCAGTCCACCAAGTACACTTTGACTGTAAGAACACAAGTGTAGAGTGTTGCTGTCAAGGACAATTTTCTGCTCTCTGCACTAGTCCTCTTTCTAGAGATACTGATTGTTGCCAGCTATGATGTCCGTTTGAAGCATCAATAAAAGCACAAACACCAATACTGCAATAGCTCCAGCAAGGTATGAGGTTTGTACAGGCATGAACAACAGCTTAGCCTGCAGGAAAAACAATTACAATTCTCTTTAGCAAGGTCCCAAAAGGTATTTCCTTGTATAATGCTCTTATACTTGCTTTCGTTGTTCATATAAATTTTTCTTGGACAATTCTGACCAAGGGGGAGGGCACAGTGAGGTTATCCCTATATGAAGCACCTGAACCCAAAGGCCACACCACAACACTGGGATTTATGTCCCCTACTCTTTGTGATCATTATGTGGGTTCTTTAAGCTCTGTGGAATTTATTATGTAAGTGCGGCAAGTGGTTAGGGGAGAAAATAAACTGATGACAAGTGATGAGGATAATGGTGCTGGTAATGAACGAAGGCTTTTGGACAGGCTTTAGCATAACATGCTGTCAATAATTTAAATCATTCACACTTTTAAAAGGAGAATAAACAACAACAGAGGTCATACCTTCATCTCCATACTATGCGAAAACAGGACAAAAGAGTCGAGATCTAGCTGAGAGGCTGACGGGTATCCAAATGCTCTCACATGGAGACACTTCTGTTTAAATAGATGAGCAGCTGCTGTTAAGCGTGCAGCCTACAAACAAACAAAACAGTGAGCACCTTATTAGTTAGTCTCAGGACTGCTGGGCCGGGAAATCTCCTTTCAGAGGGTAACCACTTGAATGGAGTTCTTTATACTTGAATCTGTATGTGGAATCATGTTTACTATCACAAGAAAGATGAAGATCAGATCTAGAGAAATAAGATCCAAACACATAACCGTGCTATCTTCCTTCATATAATCTTGACTCCTAAAAGTTTGATTTTCTCAAAACAAACATTCTAAAGAAGCTTTTTAAGTGTCATCATTAAACTGAAAGCTATTTGTGAAATGGAAGCTCAATGATGAAATAATAATAATAATACAGATCAAGTTATATTCACATGGAGGATTGCACATCATAAAATGTTAAACTATAATAATTATTAGTAGTATTGAATTCTAAAAAGTAATAATTAATGGAGTTAACAACCAGGAGCACAAGTTTTACCCGCGTGGTCAGCGGTTTGTTAGATATGTGCATGCGCCAGGATTCCTCGTGTTCTTGCTCCTTGGGCATTGTAGCGGTTTGTAGGTGTTTTTAGTCAGCGTTTCTGAGTGTTAGCGTTTCTGAGCATGGGGACTCCTTGGAGGCTGTCTCCCCTCCCCCTCTTTCCACTGTTTTATCAGTGTGATGGGTGCTTGTTTTCTCCTTCCGCATGGGGGCTTGGTTGCCTGGATTTGCCAACCATGGGAGCAGTCTCCATCTAGGAGCTGGCTGCCAATAGTGGAAGCTCCTGGATGTCTCAGGCACCCAACCTCCACTTTGCGAGGCAGTTGTTAATTACTAATATTAGTATTAACCTTCTCACAAACTGCAAGTTATTGTACTTACTATAACAATGGGGAAAACAATAAAGATCAAATCAATGATTGGTGCAAACACTCTGTACAACAGCTGGCTTTTGGAGTGTATTTGAGGAAAATACAAACCCAAGTTACACACACCTGAAAAGAGATATTAATAGCAGTTAAGTCAATGCGTGATTCCTTGAACCCAAACGTCTGTCGAGCATAATCCAGCCATCAGAGACATTCACATGTTGATAACCAGGGGCGCTTTCCATTTACAGGATCCATCCAGGTGGAAATTTTAGGTTTAAATATTCAATGCTGCAGGTTGTTCAAATACAAAATGGATAAAGCACAATATGTACTAGTATCAGTTGGGAAGCTAAAAAGAACAGAAAAAGTGCATTGATTAAGCCGATGGTCCATTATTTCTAAAACGTTCCAAATGGAATGATACATGTATGTACCATCATTAATTTTGATTTTCCAACCAGAATTTCCAGGTTTTCTGTGTAAATGGAAAGCGCCCCAGGGGTACAATTATTTATTGATGAAACAGGAGGGGGAAGTATAGGATTCTAGGTAGGCAGCTACCCCTAAGATTTCTTTGCTTCGCCCTTTTCAATACCTTACGGCAAAGGTGGTACTGTGTTCAGTGTTATATGGGTTCTGGCACCCGGGTCCGGGCTTCTAATAACAACCCTGTAATAACCCAAGTACAAGTCACATATATTGTCTGTATACAAGGCAGGGGCGCCCAACAAGTCAATCATACAAAAGCTGTAAAAAGGCATTTTTAAGTACCTTATGATGTTTGAAGCCTGTTTAAAGTAATGTTGCAATTAGCTAGACAAATTTCAGTTGTTCAAATTCCTTAGCTGAAATTTTAATTGCCCAAAAACTTTAAGGAATAAAATTTTCCTTTGAGAAATTGCTAGCTAAAGTGAACTTTCCACAAACTATTTTGCTTTCTGAAAATGTTAGCTGACATTTTTAACTGCCAAAATAACCCTTCCAAAAATGTCAGGTGCTATTATTTTCCAATTGTGACTCTTAGGTCACATTTCAATAATAAAAATATGAGCGCACTCTTTCATTGACGCAGAACAGATATCTACCAAAACTTGTCGTTTTGTGCCTCTGACAAGGTTGCTGTGATCTGTCTTTTCTCAGCGTAATTTGTTCCCTTTTGGAAAACTTAGTAAAACCAGTAAGTATAGTAAGTGAACATTATCCAGTAAATTAACAGTTCCTGCACTCACCTATAACAGCAAGTTCAAAATATCTGAAGATAACCAGAGTTGCAATTACAGAAATTAAGCCATTTACTCTTGTAAAGTTTTTCTTCACTTCCAGCATATCCTGGAAGAAGAAATCAGACAGATTTCACGAAAGGTCCATTTTATGGCCAATTATTGGCTTTACTTCCTTAGCTCCTATATGGTTACCAAATTCTCAAAAATTCTCACATACTGCCATACTGGATGTAATAATGCAAACTTTCCTCATGTTCAGGGTTGTAAAAAGTAGCTGGCAGCCGGCAAAATCGTGATCCACTAATTTCAGTGTTACTCTGATTTTTCATTCCTCGTTCAGTTTAAGATGGCATTAATAGCCACCTACTATAAGAATAGAGTCTCCTACTTCAAAACCTTCTGAGAACCCTCCAGGGGTTTTATAAGTCTATTAAGAAGCCTACTTTGTCAGAATTGACCTCCACCACTGCCTATTTTGTCCAGATTGCCCGGGGGGGGGACCTCAGTTTCTGGAAAACAGCTACTCTGGGATAGGAGTGATT
The DNA here is from genome assembly GCA_948470475.1 of Galaxea fascicularis. NCBI lineage: Eukaryota > Metazoa > Cnidaria > Anthozoa > Scleractinia > Euphylliidae > Galaxea > Galaxea fascicularis. The sequence continues at coordinate 1,521,922 of OX419344.1, read as the reverse complement.
TTGGGAAGTTTACTCTAGTATTGGGTAGCAAAATTCAGCTGAACTAGCTCTGGTACAGGCTAAGGGTTCCAGGGTTCCAGGGTCCCAGCGGCACATCCCCACCCAGAATTTCCTAAAGTGCCCCCCCCCCCCCCCCCCCGGGCTAGATTGGTACCCACATGTTTGAAAAGAGTCACCAGGGTCGAGTTGCTTGAAGCATGGTTAGCACTAATGGGGGTTAAATACCATGACGGCCTATAGGTTTTGATACAACTTAACCAATGGTTAGTGCTAACCATACTTCAAGCAACTAGGCCCAGGTTGCCACCTACTTTGGTTAGTTTAGACACTTATTTAAAAACTTATTGAAACCCGTGACCCTGTATAGGAGTTCAAATGATGGTTTGTAATTATTTTAGATTATTTGACAGTCATTTTTGGCTCAATCACTAAATGCCACAGCCAACACTCCTACTTGTAGTCAGATCACTGTCTTTCTCTTGTCACAGAATAACTGGAGCACTTAATATTCTGCACTAAATCAAATCTGGTCAAATTAACAAATCGAATATGGTTTAGCATTGTCTGTACTCTTATCGACAACGATATGTGTCATCACAGTGGTCAAAATGTTGTGGACTCACGAGGTGCAGCCAAGTGAGTCCACAACGCTAAACCACATTCGATTTCTTCTTAACCACAATATCAGCATCAAAGAAATGTTTATTTCAGAGCACGAGAGATGAAAAAGGCTTTGCGTGACAAGTTGATGCGAGCAGCATTGTCTAGACTCTTATCAACAATGGCAAATTAGCCAATCACATTGCCAGATTACCAGCAATTGTGGTAAAATATGTGTTGTTGTGAATACCTTCATAATAATATTGAGGTCTTTAGTTTTCTCCTCCATTCGTAAGCCGATCTCGCGAAGGTAGAACAGTAACAATTCACACTGTGCACAGTAATTGACAATAGTAACAACAGAGACGCATAACTCAACTACTTCACCCAGCCCCATCAAACAAGCTACTGCCCACTGGGCACTGAAACAAAGAAAATTTGTTGCATTAATTATTATTATAATAATTGTGTTTCTCCTCACATTTAATGTGTGGTTTCAGAAAATAAGAAAAGAACCTAACAAGCAATACAATATTCACTACTACGAAAAACATCAAGGTACCTGATATAATTTAAGTTTTATTTATTTATTTTGCCACACAAAGATTTGAGACAAAAGTGCTGAGGAGACCTAAGAGAAATTGTTTATTGTTTATTGTTTATTTGTTTATTTTGCCTTTTTTCTTAATATATTTACAGGTTAAAAAAAAAGTAGAATGTGTGGCAAGGTGACCTCTAGAAACCACCAGGCTTTTAGTTGAGGCCACCTTGTACATACTGACAATATGTAAATTAGAAAGCTTATGGGCAATTAGGCCTCCTCTAACTGAATACAAATGTTGAATGGCAATAAGAATATTATTTCAAATGATTTTATTTACATAATTAGTGCTGGAAGCGATAAGAAAACTGTCAAAAGTACCTTTTGTTGGACAGAAAGCCAGTGACTGAGGCCAGTTTGAAGGAAAAACAAAACAAAATAAAGTTGCCAATGCCAAGAAACACCAAAAGGATGCCACCAAACAGGAAAAACCTAAATAACACAGAACAACTTCAATGCCACTATAAATTATTATTATTTGTAGACAAGTCTGTAATATTTTGTGCTAGACAATAAATTATTCTTAAGTTACTGCAATGTAGTGGCTAGGCTATATATTTAATAAGAAGTATACGTGTAATAGAGTTGCTAATGCCGTTAAAACACTTTTAAGTGTAGAGCTTTGGATAAGAGGAAGGTATGACGAAGAGACAAAATTCTCTGTTACTCCGAGTTTCGTGCTCACACACTCATCAGACAGTATTTAATAAGTATTTAATAGGATTAAATACTGTCTGATGAGTGCGTGAGCACGAAACTCGGAGTAACAGAGAATTTTGTCTCTTCGTCATACCTTCCTCTTATTTAATAAGAAGTAATATTTTTTTGGTTTATAATCATAGTAGGGTAGATAGATTGTTTGTTCCCTAGTAATGATTGATAAGCTGATGGAAATACCATGTATAAATAAAGTTATCTTATCTTATCTTCCTTTCTGGATGAATACAAAAATAACAATAAGATTGGTCGCATACCGTAACCTTGAGACAATCTTTTTGGGAACAGAGCTAAGCAAGAAAACCTGAGATAAAACAAAGTTCAAACTTAAAACTTAAAATAAAATTCCAAGTGAATGAAATTATACTAAATTCAACCCCCCAAAAATTAGCTTCTGCACCATCCCCTCCCCCAATCACTAAATATCCCTGACATCTTGAGTACCCCCATGAGGGAGTGGGGTGGTTGTTTTGGAACATGTGTCAACAGCCTGAGGAGGGTAGGTGGATGTATTATGATTTCATACCTTTATTGTGGCTGGCTTCCCTTAGGGAGATTTGAGTCTCATATTTCAAACTTTCAACTGAAAGGCGTGAACATTAGTTTACAATACCTTTTCTATTAATGCATTGAGTCCTTCACTTTCTTGAATTCTAAACAAGTAAAAACCAGTAAAAAATGCCAGGAAGTGTAGAACATTTGGCACCACATATGTGCTAAATATATGTGTACACTCAGTGACGGCTGGCTTCCATTGCGCTGGTGGTGCCAAGGTGTAGAAAGGTATCACAATTGTAGTTGACTTGTTTCCATCCACTGATGGTACAACTGTTGAGCTAAACATGTTTGTACTGGAACCATTCCTTGAAGATGCTGTGGTTACATTAACTGTTCCATTTGCTCTAGTTGTTGGGGTGATGGCAGCCTGTGTCGATGGTTGGAGTACACTTGTATGTGGTTCTGATGTCCCTAATTGCTTCTGGAATAAGACAAAAGAAAATGATATTTATCCACATCACTCCTGCCAACATTCACGGATAACATGGTTATGATGGGGCATGGGAAAAAAGAAGTCTCAAGCTGTGTGCTGATTAATTAGAATCTGAAGGTCGTAAAATAGAGAACTACATTGTGTAACACCATGTTTGGCAATAATCTATACTGAAATTATTCAATAAAACTACCCTTTGACTGATAATTATAGTATAATTTATCAGCTTATTCTGCATCACTGACGAATGATCAACTCCCTTTCATCTTTTTACTATTCGCTGATGAAAAACTTCAGTGTCAAATGTCCAAGTGTTATTTGTTTCTCTGAGCAGTGTTCCAGATAACTTTCAGAGTCCAGTGATGAAGGCTGGTCAGTAGACATGGAACTTCCCAACTTTTCTTATTCAACAACTCAGTGGGCCACTGAGGTCAGGGAGCCAACTTTTTCACTCAATAACTCACTCTAAACTGTGATATTGTGCTTTATGAATGGTGATATCATCATTGTTATTGTTAAATGTATATCACTATTGTTATCATTGAAGTCATAGTTATCATACCTCGCTGATTTCCAGTCTAGCTTGACATGCTATAATACTTGATGTGTAGCCAAATATAATTAGTATAAATATAAACAGAGTGTACAGGACATTGAGAATCTTGCGTGTAGAACACCCTTGATAACGGAAAGACTGAATGTGGAATGGACGCCAGGCAATCTGAAAATAAATGTACTTTTATCAATATTTCTTCAAAATATAAAATGCAATGCTAATAATTTTTTTGTTAACGAGTGGTCATGTGGTAGTTACCAAGTCACACTTGATTAGCTGAGTGATCAGAGTGGGTCAACGATTGTTTCACGTAAGGCTCAGCACAAAACAGGTTACTGGAGCTAGAGAGTGGTGCCAAGTGTGGGAGCTAGAGAGGGAGATACTTCTGACTTGTTTACTCAGCATACTTCAGTGATTTACCAGTGTAATGATTCTGTAGACAAATATCAAATTATTTTGTGTGTAATCTTCCCATATGCCATTTGTGGAATATGAATAACACTATAAAAGCAAAAAGGGGTAAAAAAAAAATGGTGGGGGGAAGTGGGTGGGGTGGTTGGAATCATATCCAGGACGGTAAATGGCTTAATTCAACTGGTGCTAGGTGAAACCTAAAAAATAGCAGCCTTACTAAGTACTTTTATTCAACAACTTACCAAGGATAAAATGTAGAAATATGGATAAATAACTTGACTCTTACAGGTCTGGAGTAAGTTTGTTGTTGCATTTAAGTCTTCCCTTGGATGATAGCCATCTCTAATCTAGCAATAATAATAACAACAATAAAAACAATATAATTATTATCATCATAATATATAGAAACTTCAGAAGACGAAGAGTAGACTTGGTATAATAATATACCCAGGGTCTATGTAAAGACCAAGAAAAGTAAAAAGGGTTTTTATTTACACAACATGTGGAGCGCTCAATGAAATTACTATTAGGAGAAAGACAAAGATCCAGAAAAAAAACACAAATGTCAAATAACTACAACCAGTTGCAAAATTGTTGAGCCATTTCCAATCAAAAACAACTTTTCTTTCTGAAAATCACTGCTGCTAAGAAATCTGTGAGATACAACACACAGCCTCTACTTCTTCCCCTTTCAAAGTTGTTCCTCCAAGTTTCAAGCATGGTGTTGCAGTGCTAGCAACTTTGATAAGAGTGGGAGGGGGAGGGAAAACAGAAGATCATGGAAACATTAATAAAGGCCAAATGACGTACAGTGTCTCAAGAATTTTTGCAACTCGTTGTAGTTACCAGTTGCTGGTTAGCAAATGTACAAAATGTTTAAGAGGAAGTGAAGGAACTATGGAGCAGAGCCTCAGCCTCACACCTATAGCTTGGAAATGGCATATGTTTTCTGATTCAAATGTAAAAAAGACAGGAAATGGAAGAGTAAGCTGCTGTGACCTTAATGCATTTTTGCTCTCCATCCCCCTACTTGGCAAAGAACCATTACTAATATAATTTGCCATAAAATACAAACAACAGAATATAAAAGTAGCCAATCAAATCTCAACAAAAAAATTCAAGAGCCAAAAAAACAGAAAAAAAACACGCAGCATCCTTATTGGCTCCTGTTTGGCATGACTGGTCAATTTAGAAACAAGCATGTTAATTCCTATGGTTTGGAACATGCCCCATCCTACTCAATACAAAGATTTTGCAGTGGATTCTCCACTAAACGGAAAAAAAATATTACAATAAATCTACCAAGATTTGCTCTTTGAAAATTAAGAATATGGCACGAGAACAAACTGTTCTGGAAGCTCCAGATGACGAAAATTACTTTGGATTAATTACTAAAAACTGTTATGTAAGATCATGTCATTAAATTATAAAAATTGAAACAAACAGTTGGGACTTCTTCAAAAACAAGATCGTTAAAATTTAACCTTAACGATCATTAAAGATAAAGCAGTAGAAAATTAAACAAAAGCAAGTGAGCAGGTTCTATTTTAACTTCAGAGGTCGTGGGTGAGCTCATAAGCGAAAGTTAATTAACGTCGAGTTCACCGAACAATTTTGTTTACTCTTGGAATCGCGTTACAGTCCGTTTTGCACATTCAGGTCGAGACGTAAAATATTCTCAAAAACAATTTCAGTTCCTACCTCGATACTCGTGCTATTCCAAATGTCCGCAAACGACGACCTGCTGCTTCCAACTGTATCATCAAGTTCATTTACGTGGCTACCTCTCACACCTCCTTCACTGTTTATGCTAACACAGTCTTGTTTTCCCAACATTGTCCGCGGATAAAGTCTTCGTAGAGCAGAACTCTGTTCCATAAAAGAGCAAAGCTTAATTCGGTGCAAATTATTTGATTTTCAGAAACAACGAAAACCTAGCATTACCAGAGTTTGGCCACTGTACACTGCATCCCAGCTCGCTCTTGGCTGAACTCGCTCAGCTGAAGCAATGTAGACTTGTTTGACTTGCATTTTTATGCGGCGGAAGTTGGTTCAAGTTTACCAGGGGCTTGGTGATGTACATTCAAGAGGTACCCGAGGTACCCCTAGAAGCCCCCGGGACCACAAGATAACTGCAGCAGACGGAATTTTTGCCTCTCGTCCCGGCGTGGAAAGCTCCCCAAAAATTCAGTTATAGATAAAATGCAAGAAAAGAGTCTTTCATCCAGCACTAACTAAACCCCTGGTTCCGTCTCTGATGAATCCTGGGTTTTCTGAGACCATTTTACATTTCTGACATCATAGTCGAGTCTCTGTAATGTGGACGAAATTCAATTCGTAAGCTTTGAGAAGGTTGTAGTCCTGAAAACGTCTGTTTACAGGCATTCTTAGGGGAGCAGGGTTGGCACCATTTATGTTTTTGTTACTCGAAAGAAGTCAGGTCCTAAAAATCACAATTCCCTCACAGGCGCGTAGCGTCCTATACGCATATACGCACGTGCGTACTTGAAGTGAACAGAAAAAAATTTTTAGCAATTGTTTCTATTTTTAACGTTTTACTTGCACGCAACCAAGATTTCGTGATGGAAACACCACTTTGATTAAATTCTAAAAACTAAAACAAAAGCTATCCCATGTTCTAACTTTGCAGAACGCAGTATTTTCGCTCAGTTTACTCAGGTTTCTAGATCATGTACTTGTGCGTACTTGAAAAAATGACCACGCTACGCGCCTGCCTCACTCCACGCTCAGGAACTGAACACAGGACAGCAATACAAAAAGCTGCTAAATCCAAAACAATCAAGACAAGGATAACGCCATATATCGAAACTATAGGTTACAGGAGTAAATATCCTAAACAGACTACGCTGTCATCTTATAAAGACAAGTAAAGACCGACAATCGATGCATGTAAATAGATCATTAAAAGCGACGTAGATTGTCGTTGGAATTAATTTCTGCATTGCATGAAGCCCCTTAAAAGTTTGTTGCTCATAGATCAATCATGTCGCGTTTGGAGATCAGCTATTCTCATAACTTCCTCGCCTGGCTCTGTTGTCATAGCAACTGATAGCTGGCCTGCCCCTAAATAACAGTACTGGTCAGTACTATGTTAGCCAACATAAACCAAGACACTGTTTCGGGTGAAAACTGAAAAACGATCAAACAACACCGGTACTGAAAAACAAATCTATCTTTTGTTTCAAAATGCATTATACTGAAACAATTATTCTGCTTGGGTTTGGTTTTTGTGAAGTAGACGAAAATGAGAACGAAAAGTGTCATTAGTATTAGCATAACCATTTACTGTAGAATTCAACAGAGAATGTGCTTGAAAAGCACCTGAGACCTGTTTGCACTCCTTTCATTGTTTATGGCCGCCCACTCAGCAGAAGTTAGTGACATCCTTTGACCAGAACCAGGACCTGCTTAATTGGATCTTCACACAATGGAGGTCTAACTTTTTAGTTCTTCGAAAATATTATTGAACTAAAAAAGTAAATTAAGCAGAACATTAAAGATGCTCCGCGATCAAAGAGAAACTGTGTGAGAGTAACAAGAAAGTTATTATGTAGACCACATGGTCGAATTGCTTGAAACAAATTCCACTGAATTCGTTTTCGTGAGGTTTCTCAAATCACGGCATTGTCTGTTGAAGCATGTTGTGAGCTTCCTGACTGTGAGATAGTGGTCAAAAAGGTGGTTCAAGGATCCTCGGAAGAACAGATTTTTGTTTATTTCTCAATAAAATTTCCATATTATCACAAAAGAGCGGACCTTGATTGCCAGTAGCAACAAAAAGGTATTATTCAATTACGTACAGCGGAAGTCAAACAGTATAATTGAAAACTTCACAGAATGCATATAGAATCGATCAGTCTTTGAAAATACATTTGGAGCATTCCACGATGCAGCGACCGGGTCCAGATATTCCTAAGCCAAGTGATATCATAAGGTATTACCTTAAGTCTTTAAAATGGTCACATTTCATTAAAAAAGAACATGTTGAACACTCTTGAAAACAACTTCAGACATTGATGTTTTCTAATTTAAGGACGTTCTCATCGCTCTCCTAATGAGTTTCCTTGCGATAGCATCAGAACTTTTCCACCAAATTCAGAAACAAATGGTATACAGATTAACTTTTCACACCCATTCAATCCAAAGTCCAAAAAATGAGAGGTTTAGAAATTCAGTGTAACTGAGAGGATCTTTGTTTTCTGTTCAGAACCATGGTATTTCTCAATGTAGTCTTCATGTTTGTATGTTTTGTGTCGTAGGGTTGGCAGCGAAATGGCTACCTTGCCCGACATAATCAACACAACACGACACTGTGTCAAAATGTCTCATCGAATTTTTTTTTCGAATGAACCTTTCAGGCATGTTGTAAACAGTTGAAATCAAAGTTTATTTTATGAAGACTGGGCTGCTGTTTGATTCTAGGGGTACGGTCATAAAGCGCTACGCCCATTCCAGGTTACATTTCTTGACGAGTTTATAACGGAACCTTGCACAGTAAAAGCGCGTTTATTTGGCTATTAAGGCTCAACGTTTAAACACAGATTTTACTAAACACACAAAAAATGTTTGTTATTTCATGAAAGAAGAACAATTCTTTTAACAGCATCGAAGTAGTGAGGGAATATTTCGCGGGAACAAAAATGTTTCATTTGTTCTTTTATCAGCCTCGTGAGCATGGACGAGCTGGGAAGCATTTTGCAATTTATGTCTTAAATGCGATGCGCGCTTTGTAAGAAGACAAATAGCCAATAAGAACCATCGAGACCATTTTTACTTTTAGTATTTCAAAAACTGCTCATAGAATTGCAATTAGCGACTACGTCTTCCAAGAAAGCGTACAACATAGAAAAAGCGTCTTTCGTTTATATTTTTACATCGAAAATGTCTTGACAGTGTTAAAACAGACCTAACTTTGTAGTTTTCATGGTGTTGAATAGCTTCGTTATCTTACTGAATGTGCCAGTGCGGTTCGCAGTCATAATAACCTTAACATTGTCACAAAGCGAGTCAGGTCTCATAGGAATATAGGGAGTTTTGGCAGCGACGACTGCGACGGCTAAGTAGAAGGTTTAAGCCGCGATGCTGAAAACGATATTTTTTTGGTTATTTCTCACCCAAAATAAGATCGCTTAGTCCACATTAAGTCGGTGAAAGGCTTCAGTTGAACTAATTTGTTTCCGCGAGGTAACTCCACGAATTTACAGCACTAAGCTTCTTTAGATAAATCGATCTTTCTAACAGCCTAAACTCTTGCCCTTTTATACATGAGGCTTAAGGTTCTAGAAACTTCTATTAGGAGCTAAATTAAGTAGCTTGACACAGTTTCTAATCTGAGTAATTACGTAACGGATGCAACGCTCTGGACTGTTGTTATGGAAATTGGTTACAGCTGAATGACCTCCCGTTCCAGATCGTTCTGGAACTTGACTAAGACAATTTTTCATAACAAACGGATTCATCTATGGTTTTGGGTCAAATTTGCAATTTGGCTGAAACTTGGCCTATTTCAAAGATCAGTCTAGAAATGATGTTTAAATGCTTCTACAAACTGCCAAAACATGATTTCTATTCTTATTTGAGCTATGTGCAAGATTTCAGCAAAGTTGCAATTTTGACTAAAACCCAAAGGGGTTAACCCATGGTTTTGGGTTAAATTTGGAATTTGGCTGAAACTTTGCCTATTTCAAAGAGGAGTCTAGAAATGATGTTTAAATGCTTCTAAAAACTCCCAAAACATGATTTCTATTGTTATTTGAGCTGGGTGCAAGATTTCAGCAAAGTTGAAATTTTGACCAAAAGCCAAAGGGGTTAACCCATGGTTTTGGGTCAAATTTGCAATTTGGCTGAAACTTTGCCTATTTCAAAGAGGAGTCTAGAAATGATGTTTAAATGCTTCTAAAAACTCCAAAAACATGATTTCTATTGTTGTTTGAGCTGGGTGCAAGATTTCAGCAAAGTTGCAATTTTGACCAAAAGCCAAAGGGGTTAACCCATGGTTTTGGGTCAAATTTGCAATTTGGTTGAAACTTTGCCTATTTCAAAGAGGAGTCTAGAAATGATGTTTAAATGCTTCTAAAAACTGCCAAAACATGATTTCTATTCTTATTTGAGCTGTGTGCAAGATTTCAGCAAAGTTGCAATTTTGACTAAAACCCAAAGGGGTTAACCCATGGTTTTGGGTTAAATTTGGAATTTGGTTGAAACTTTGCCTGTTTCAAAGAGGAGTCTAGAAATGATGTTTAAATGCTTCTAAAAACTTCCAAAAAATGATTTCTATTCTTCTTTGTAGTGTGTGCAAGATTTCAGCAAAGTTGAAATTTTGACCAAAACTCCCAAAACATGATTTCTATTCTTTTTGCAGCCGTGTGCGTTAGTTCACCAGGAGGAGCACGCTGTTTGACGATTGTTCTTTTGAAGGCGAAGTAAATATTGGTGAATATTGGCCTTGGAGAATTTTCCCCAATATTTTCTGAGCTTGAGGCGAATTATCGTTGCAGTATAATAGCTTACAGTCCAGGTGATTGTTACAGACAAGTAACGAAGCGACCAGAAATTTTAGATCTTTCTTGCTTGGTTCGTGCGTCAATGAAGGGTGAAGGGCAGCCTTGCGGAGATCACACGGTATATCGATTGTGGAAAACAAGGGTTGGACCAAGTTTTTCCGGTTTCAATCCATTTTTATCCTTGTCATCCTAAGCCAAAACGGCTTAGTTAATATGGCAAAATTATTTCAAACAAAACTGCATCCGCATTATTTTCGGATATTCCTTGGTTTCAATATCCTTTCCAGCTTTTGAAAGTAATATTAGAAACTGGTGTTGAAGCTCCTTCAAACTGAGTGTGTATCATAATACAGAAAAAGATACTGTTGAAGCATACTGTATGTTGTTACAGATCTCTCAGCATTCCTGCTTTTCATATCAGCATGTATACTTTAAATAACATGTCTTTGCCAAAGAAAGATGCCCGCCAACAACCTCGGAGTCACATATCCTTAAAGACATACTCCAAATCCGGCGCGCTGAAGGTAGGTTTTCCTAATCGTTTTTAATTTAAATACCACTTTTTTACACCTTGGATTTGATCCACAGACTAAGCATTTAGAATCAAAACAGCCTGTGCTATGTTTGTAACAGCAACACAGTGAATTCTGCTCAGTACTTTCATTTCAGTAGCTATGCGCATCTTAGATGGTAGCAAAAGGGGGGTCGTAATCTCATTTCACACACGAATTTGAACAGAATTCCCGCATCATGTATACTTTCAACGGGATTTCATTTATAAATTTACGAATCACGTATTTCTTTTGGTTCCTTTCACGCGTCACTCGCTAATTTTTGCCCTCATCCCGCGTCACGCATAGACCCTTTGCCATCCTCATCTTGATATTCTCATCGCTCTGAAAAGTTAGAACCACAATACGTCACTCAATTTGTGCGTTTTGAGTTTGATTTGGAACCTTACTCTTCCTATTAAATTTTTAGCGAGTTTTAACTGCAAGTGCGTCAGTGTTTTTTTTTTTTTTCGAAAGAATATACAGTTAGGATTTAGTAAAGATTACTGCCGTGTTGTGATGAGGCGTTAAAATTCGTGTAATGGTATGATGAACAAAAAAAGTCAAATTGCTACACCAGAGTGGGTTTAACTGTTGCTTACTTAAAGCAAAATGGAGAAATTTCTCGTCCCCCGAGGAGACATTCTCGTCCCCAGAGCCGCGATTCTTTCAGCCAGCACCGAGAATAAGGACCTCTGGTCAGTTTCGAAATATGCGCAGTCGCAGTGAAGGTGCATTTTTGTAACCGTTGGCAACCACTATTTCAAACTTCTGAGTTTGCGAAGAAGAGCCGAAAGTCCATTATTTACGGACTTCCTTGAAACCAACCAGAGGTCGTTATTCTCGGTGCTAACCGAAACAATCGCGGCCCCTGGGGACCAGGCCCCGGTTGTTCAAACGTTGGATAGCGCTATCCAGCGGATAAGTATTGGGAAAGCTAATTGCACTATCCGGTGGATAGCGCTATCCAGCCTTTGAACAACCCGGGCCAGAATGCTACTTAACATGTCATTGTTTCTCTTTCTTGTTAGGTGCACATGCGTATTCTGACTGAGGAGAAACCATTCAAGTGCCGCTTCTGCCCCAAAGTTTTTGCTTAATCCAGGGACCTTGCTGCGCATGAGCGAATCCACACCGGTGAAAAGCCATATCAGTGCGAGAAGTGTGACAAGTGTTTTACCCAGTCCTTCGCTTACAAGAGGGTGAAATCGTTTCTCCTACTGTTCCTTCTTACTTCCGGTTTTCCTAAAACCGAAAACGAGGGATGCCAGAGGGGAAAAATACCCTTTCTTTCTTTTGAGTCAGCGAAGCCAAAAAAAAATCAGTCGGGAAGACTCGTCATTAAGGTTTAAATGTCACTTAGAGTTTGAGTATGGTACATTTAGATTTGTATTCTTCTTTTAGCAGCAAAGCATTTTGCTTCACTCGTAGCAAGCAAATGCACAACTGTGTAGTTTCAAGCGTACCAAATGCCATTGTTAAGAATGCAGTATTAAACATTTAATTTCTGTATTTCTTGTCTTATCCCATGCGTTTACGAATTTCGTAGAAGGAACGCAAAAACAGCGGCCCGTTGCTTTATGGGTAAAACGCAACTTCCTTCTTTCTTGCAAACAGCCCTACATCACCATGCGCACGACGGGCGACCGAAGGGAGAGCTGGGATCTAGCCAGGATCCTGTTTTAGAACCTGTTCTAGTAGAGCTGTTTTGATCCTTGGAAATTGGTGTAAGAAAATAAATGAAAGAAGCTATTGGTTGAGTTGTCATTGATCTAGCTTCTCACTGCCCACAATCGGTGCTGGATATGGAAACCATTTAGCAGGAATTCAATTACAAGTTAAACATTCAAAAACTTCTACTTTATTCCAAATACTGAAACACGTATAAAAATATCGGCATTCGATATCCTCACAATAAATAAACACAAATCAACAAAATAATGGTACAAAAATAAACATACTTTCCTCACTACAGAAGCACTCATTTAAATTGCTATGATCGCAAAACACAGCTTTACATCTTTTGTATTTCAATGAATTAAGAACTACTGTGAGCTATTAAAAGTGTATCAAATCAAGCGAGGTTAATCTTCGCTCACAAAAAGTTTTCATATTCAACTTCCATTATCCCTGAAAAGCCCCGACGGGGAGAGGATATTTAACTAATCAATAAATCAATCATCATCAACTATAAATACGAAAAGTTCTTTTTAAATAAATACCACATAACGCAATTCTTCCAATGTAGATAACCTTCGATTCTTGTTCAAGCCAGTTAAACAACTATCTATTTACACAATAACTACTGCAAATCTACTCGACTTATGCCACGTTCACACCAAAGCTTAAACATGTTCAAAAGCTGTTTAGTTAAACACGGTTTAATTTTTTTTTTTTTTACAAAAGCTGCTCACTGTTTTTTTTTTTACTTCAAATTCAGCACAAGTTAAAGAACATGTTTAAGTTCATCTAAATCCTGCATAAAAGTCTGAGTTTCAGTTTTTCTTTAATAGTTTTCATTTTTCTAAATCTGGTTTAATTAAACATGTTTAGTTGGTGTGAATGGGGTATCAGTCATTCTACTTAAACACATTTAATATCGCGTACAGTAGTTTGTTATATCTAATTACATATTGAGGAGCGCTTGATCGCACTCAGTTAACTATCGCTCATTTCAAAGCTCGTAATTCTTTCGTTTTCTTTACAATCTCCTCTTCCAAGTGATCAACTTTCATCAAGAGATTGTCTTTGCGTTGCTCAGTGTTGGTTAGCTGTTGTCGCATGAGTTCAAGTCTGTCCTCGGGGATAGTGTCGTCCTGTTCCAACTCGCTGATGGTGAAGTTCAGATCTGACTCAGTTTTTAACACTTGCGCCAGCTCCGTGTTTAGACTATCAACTCGTCCCTCAAGATCATTAATCTGCCGTTCAAGAAGTTGCTTTGGAGATTTCAAACCTGTTTTGACACCAGCAATTCGAGACTTGGGTCTGAAAAAGATAATTGTTATAACAGACGCAACTATCAGTGGACAAGTTCTGTTCAATTTTCTTCATGTATCTGTGATGGTACTAGGCGCGGGTTACAAATGAGGGAAAATCATATTTGCAGAAAAAAGCGGTACATAGAACACTAAAAACTACAGAACAACAACAAAGAAAAGCGTTGGTCTGGAATAACCATTGGAATACTATTCTCAGACTGAAAAATTAGAACCATACCACATGAGCCCCGGCTTAAGTTTCCGGAACACTTGATCTTTTACCAAGACTTCAACTTTTTATTTATATAACAGCTGAGTGAACGCAATTTTCGCTCGAAGGCGACAGTTGAGCGTTCATTTGAATTTTTAGTAAGAGCTTATGTAGAACTATAATAGTTTAGATGGACAGCAATAAACCGCAGATTAGCGGCCCTATACTAACCTTGGGTCATCCCCAGCATTCTCGCCTCTAAGCTCTTTCAGCCTCGTCATGGCGAACTCCTCTTTCCTTGACGAAGGCGCATGCGCAGATGATAGGTATTCCTTGAGTTTGGCTCGAGTTAGGAAGGCGTTCTTTCTAGCCAGACGTTCAGTGATTCCCTAGGGGGTGGAGAAGAGGCAAAGTATCAAGGCACGGTGCTGCTATCGCTTGCGTGACGATCGAGTAAAAAGGATTTTGCTGGCTGATGCTATCTAATTTCTAGTGATTTCGCTGACAACTCCCTCAAGTTATATAAATTATGTGTAAAACAATCAACATTTGTCTATCTGGGTTATTTTTTTCGAAGGTTACCGAATACATTATTCCTCTTTAGGAGCCCATCAAGCCATGATGGCGTGCTGACCTCTTCTGAAGTGATAAAAACATCAAGCTCAAGGGATATTCAATAAAGAAACTGCCCTTCAGTTTCACGAGTACCCTTCCTCACAAAAGAGCTGAGACACTTACATGAAATGTTGCGCAAGGCATCATTTATTGTACTAACGTGTTTAGACAACACAACCAACTTACTTGCACGGAGAAATCGGTGTCGATTGGACTTGACACCTTGATGTTGACCAGTTCTCCCACAACATTCACTCGCTCGGTCATATTTCGCGCTGGCTTGAAAGCCGTTTCCAAGGGACCGGTGCTTGATGCATTACCCACAAGGCCTTGCGCTGTTGGTGTGTTGCGAGAGCGTGCGAAGAACAAGTCTTGACAACAAATACGGAATGCCTGGAGAAGGATGGAAATAGTTAAGAAAATTAATGACGGTGTAAAGGTTGACAGAAGAGAGGAACAAATACACAGTCGTTAGGGGAAAGCTGGCATCGTTTTACACAGGAGGTAAACAAGAATAAAATACTGAGTGCTCGACTAGAAACAACATGGTGACCTTTTAAAGTGTGACTACGATAGTGCACAATAATTAAGCCTTTGCTAAGTTTATGCTGGGATCAGCGATGTCGAAAGCGCCCTGTGCTGTGAAAGAAGAAAACGACAAATACATGCAGCTTCGTACTGTTCTCACCTTGTAGAATTCTCGAAGGAATAGAGGGTTCTGATCATCTACAAGGTCATCAATCTTAATGTGTGACAGTGCGTGCATTACCACCACCAAAAAGTCTCCTACAGACTCCATCCGCTCTTGCCGCACAAACAGAACCCTGCGTGCATGCTCATAAAAGAATGAGTTCCGGAAGGCGTTTCGTTCATAGTTGTTTGGGGGCAAATTGGATGCCAGCAATAACGTCACTTCCGGTGTTTCCATGGCTTTGTGCAGCATCTGGGTGATAAATACTCCGAAGCGATACACCACGAAATTGGCGGGGCTAAGCTCGTTAATATCTACAGGGATTAGATCTCCCTTACATAACCACTGTGCGTCCTTGATATCAATGTATGGGCGGCCACCTTTAGCCCCAGCCACTCCTCCCTCACCAACGTTATTTTTCAGCATGTTTTCAATTTCATTCACGCTGTCGAAAATTGGCGAACCAATAAGCATCGAGACCCAGTCTTGTTCTGATACGCCCGCGGGCAGTCCAGCGGTGATGACGGGTGTAGCGCCTGCGCCAAATTGGCCCTCCGCTGACGATGTGAGTAAGGTTTCTGATGTTGGAAGTCCGTCTAATATCAAGAAGGAGGAAAATTTCACTTTCAGAGAAAACGTACCAAAACAGTATACTTATCTAGACACGAAAGAACAACTGTCGCACCAGTTACAAAATTACTGAAGTAAATGGCAAGACTATCAAATCATAAGACAGATATTTTACAGGTTGCTTATTAAAGAACGAAACAGATGCAGACTGCATAGAGATAACCCTTGGTGCAAGCGACAATAAAATGGATTGCAGGCCATAAACATACTGACGTTGAAGAGTTAGTGGGCTCAGCGGTAGGCAATGTAGTGCATTGATTGCTTATTACCTGTTGCCTTTATCCTTGCATCTGAGGGTGGCTTGAGTGTGGCAGTCGAACTTGCTCTCAAAAGCTCGGCTTCATGTTCATGTGGTGCAGTCATTTCTTCTCTTTCCTTCTGTTCCGTGGCTTTAATCTTCTGCATCTCTGCGTCTTTCTTCTTCTTTCTCCTGGCCTCAAGTTTCTCGCGGAGACCAGCCTTTGTCTTTTCCTGTTCCTTCTTCAAGTTAGCTTCGAATTTAGCCATGTTTTCTTCGTGTTCTCTCATGAGTTTCTAAATATAAAAATAGTTTTAAATCGTAAGCACAGGGACTCCACACATGCCAATCCTCCCCTGCATAGTAGAAGCACCCGGCCACAGTCTACTTACCTCTTTCTCCTCTTCTGTCATTCCTCTCTGAGCCACTGCCAGCTGTTTTGCAGCCTCTCTTTCCTGCGCTGCCTTCACCTTCTTAGCAGCTCTCTCAGCCTCTCTTTCCGCTAGTCTCAGCTCCTCTCGTTCTCTCTCATTCTCCAGTTCAGCTTCAAGACGCCTGGAATATCAAAACAATGGTGACTTTATGCCAGTAACTGTCTCGAATAACTGTTGCTAACTGCGAGCAGTGTTTAATAAACTTGAAACTTGAACTGTTTGCTAGCAAATTCAATGTTCCTAAATTAAGTGAGCGATGAAATAAGTTTGAGTCACTGGCTGTGAGACAGTTCTTCATGAAATCTCGTTAGTGGTAGCAGCAATACGCAGCTCGAGCTTAATTCTCCGTAAAAGCAAAACTCATCCTTACTTGATTTCTTCGTCCATTTTTTTCTTCTGTTCCTCGCTTTGCTGTTGTCGTTGCGCTTTAATCTTGTTGATCTTCTCCGCCATTTCAAACATGGTTTGTTCGCGATATTCCTTGGCTGCCTGCGAGGCGCGTTCAGCCTGTTCTTGGAAGTTTTGAATTAGCTCCTGGAGCAGATAAATAAAAAAATCTGTTACAAAAGTTATGCAATGACTGCCGCACAACCAAACGGAATGAAATTATCAAAACTGTCAGCTAGAACTTGCAGCCGGCGAGGGTAAACCCTAAACCGTTGGTGTACACGGGATACTGACAACCGGTGCTAAGCGCGGGAAACTTTTGCCATGAAAACTGGAGTTCGCCTATCCTTCCACGAAGATTCAAACTAAAGTAATATACGTATACGTGCAGTTTATTATGGCAAAGTCTGCAGGCAACTTTCGAGAGAAGAAACTCATAAAGATACCTCTTCGGTTGAAAGTTCGCTCATTGTGCCCACGAGCTCTTGCAATTGTCTCTCTCTAAGCTCAAGTCGGGCATGCGCGTGCTTAACCTCAAGAGAAGGCACGGCGTCCAGCTCAGCCTGGGCCATCTTTTCTTGTGTTTCTGTGTCAAATTGGGCGAGTTGTTTCTGCGGAGAACAAAGGAGCGAACATCTTACTAACCTCGTTTTCTTGGTCCGTGCTGTAAGTTACGGATCCTCGTTTTTTCCCGTTGATTTATGGCCCGCGCGCTTCGCACTTAAGAGGACCATAAGAGGACGGGAGAAATTTGGTCCGTAACTTACAGTACGGACCTTGAACTCAGTTAGTAGGAGGTATGTAACTTTCCTTTGAATAGAATTTCCATTCAACGATGCTAAAGGAAAGTACACAGTAACAGTAACTTGAAATCTGACTTTAATAAACTTGACCAAAAGGAAAAGCTTGAACCGTAACGAGAAAAATCACCTTATGCTGCAGCTTCAACTCTGATTTCTTCTGCGACAACTCCGCAGAGCTCATCGAGTTCGACTTCGCAATCAATTGCATGAATTCCTGAAAGGAGTAACAAAAAGTATAAAATACAAAGACCAACAAAATTTAAAATGAATGAATTGAAGGAAATTCATTATTATCTATTAAGATATGCAGCACACTTCTCACCTTTTCTTGTTCAGCCACTATTTCTTCTCTTTCCGCCTGGCGCGCCTCAGCCATTTGAGCCCGCGCCTCAGCCTTGGCAGCGGCAATCTCCCTATTGAACTGTTCCTCCAGTTGCACCCTCTCGCGCATGTGCCTCTGCTGCAGGACATGATAAATAGTGTTCCCTGCCTGCTCACTGTCCAGATCTTGCACCGCGTTTATCAGGGCTGTCTTCTGTGCCACGCGCACCTATGATTCACAAAAGAGGCGATTCAGTTTCCTACACAGGTGTCTAAACAGGCCGGGATTGAACTCTAGTTTTCCTCGCAAAGTTATTCGCCTTCTCTTTGATTTTGCCTTTTGATCGTCAGTGACCAAGTTATTGATGCTGTAAGGAGAAAACGATGGCAATCGTGGTTGAAGACCATATCAAGCCGTTTCCAAATCTTACAAATTGTTACGTAAATCTTACCTTGTCATCTTCAACTTTCTGTCGTTCATCTTGCTGATTCATAAGTTCCTTCGCCATTTCAGCCTCATGCTTTTGTTGTAACGCAGCAGCTTTTCGCTTCTTTCTCTCAGCAATCTTTTCGCTTAGTGACGCTAGCTGCCTCTGTTTCTCCACATCCATACTGCGTGACAGGAACTCTAGCTCCTGTTTGTGTTGCTCCAGTAAAGCGTCTGCTTGCTCTTTGGACAAGTCGTCACGCTTGTGTGACATTTCCTTCTCAAAGGCTTCTTTCTTTGCTTCAATTAACTGAAAAAGAACAACAGAGTCAGGCAAATACCCACAAAAGCAAGTGATCAAGATGTTCCAGGCGATTCTATCGCGTACCAATCAATTGCTCGCGTCAGTAACGTATATCAATCTAAGACAACACAACAGAGCGGACGTCTTGGGAATCGTTTGAGGGTCCACGCAATTTGAAAAAACTGAGCAGAACTCCAAATGTTTGGTGCAGTGCTGGAAACACCAGTCGGTCAACGGAAATTGTCCGAACAAATTTTCATAATGTCACATTATGATTATTATGATTATGAACACGATTCCCAAACAATTTTAAACACAGTTTTCAAAATTCCGTATTAAATTACGCTATGCTAATTAATGTCCTGTCAAATTGGAAGAATGTCCGACCAAAAGAAAGTCATTTTGAAAGGACAAATGCCCTGTTATGGAAGAAAAGTTATTTTCAGCACTGTTGGTGGTTTATATGTTTTAACGTCAAGTTATAGAAATAAACAAAAAACAAACAACAGAATAAATAATCGATCTACGGTAACAAGAAAGTTTTTTCGTGATGTCCACCTTAAGTTTTTGTTCCTCGATCTGATCAGTGACTTGCTGTCCACCAGTTTGTTCTTCAGACTTCAGATCCTTCTCTAAAGTCAGCATCTCCTCAGCCTGCTTCACATCTAGCTCCGCTTGCTGCTCGATCTGACGCTCAGCCAGCTCCTCCAGCTCCTGGCTCACCTCATCTGCTACCTGAGCCTCTGCTGCCTCTAAAACCTGCAGAGTGGCTTTATCACCGGTCAGCTCAGCCTAAGAAGAGAACAATTAACGTCATTTTGAGGGTAATTTACTTGAACGTTTGAAAAGCCCTGCTATATTTCTGGTTAATACTTGACCAATCAAAAGCAAAGAAACTGCACAACATATATATGTACCCTTACTTTCTCTTCGCCGCGATTCACCATCTTAATCGTCCCCGACTTTCTCTGTCCGACCTCGTAGCTTAGTCGGCAGAGCAACGGTAGATCTAATCCGGAGGTCGTGGGTTCGATTCCCACCGAGGTCATAAGAATTTTTTCTTTGCCTCGTGTGGTTCCCTGATACCCTTTACTAGGGCTAACGCCCAGTGGGTTTTTCATGGGTTTCTCTAGCACTTTAATTTACACTGCAGAGTTAATTCTCTGTTTCACCACTTGTATGTGTTTATAGTGCTACGCGGCACAACATATATATGTACCCTTACTTTCTCTTCGCCGCGATTCACCACCTTAATCGTCCCCGACTTTCTCTGTCCGACCTCGTAGCTTAGTCGGCAGAGCAACGGTAGATCTAATCCGGAGGTCGTGGGTTCGATTCCCACCGAGGTCATAAGAATTTTTTCTTTGTCTCGTGTGGTTCCCTGGTACCCTTTACTAGGGCTAACGCCCAGTGGGTTTTTAATGGTTTCTATTAGCACTTTAATTTACACTTCAGAGTTAATTCTCTGTTCCATCACTTTTATGAACAAGTTTGCTGAGCAAAGGTTCTTAGAAAAGATAAGTTTTTCGAGCGGCATCAGCAACAAACACTACCAAGCACTGGTTATGTGCAGCTGAAATGACAACAGTAGCTAACACCTTTGTACACAATCACTGTAGCTCGGAAAAACTTAAATAGAAGATTTGTTCATGCATGAAATGCATTATAAAACATGGGCGCTCTATATTCCACCTGTTTCTTGCTCATGGCTTGGAGTTCCTTTTTCATAGCTGCCTCTTTTCTCAATTCCTCTTTATGCCGCCTTCTTGCAGCAAGTTTGGCCGCCAGAACAGCTTGACTGTGCTTCTGCATGTCGTTGTATCGTTCTTTCATTTCCTCAGCTTTCTCCATGTACTTGGCCACCGCTTGCCGCTGTTCTTCCTCTGTCATCTCAGTTTTCTTTAACAAGTTTTGTACAACCTTGCGAGTCAAACAACAAGGACATGTAGAAATTAGCCAAATCGGCAAAACTAAATTACACCATATTGGCTTGATCCAGTCCTTCGTGGGGGCACACGGCCATTTAAGGACGTCATTTGAAATGGAATTTTGACCGTTTAACACCACAAAGGACTGGATATACCCACAATTCAGTTGTAACTAATCATTAGTAAAATGGTATTTTACGATGTAGTTACAATGAATTAGAAAAAAAGATCCGCTGTTCTCGCAGATGTATTTAACAGTTGTCTCCAAATGTGAGCCAGTCAGCGTTGAACAAATAGTTCACCTGAACGAGGTCTAAATCGTCCTGGCATTGAGAAAAATAGTCTTGGCGAGTCGCGAGTGGCATTTGAGATCGCCATTTGAAAATTGCCAGCTCAGTGGACTCATATACTGGCGTTAAGTTTGGGATACATGTAGCTAAACCGCCTGGCTCATCTTTGTAGATATTACTTGGGGGGCCTCCGTCGGTCAAGGTTGACCATACATGAAACACCTTTAAAGTTGGACGACGTGGTAATGGGTAATTAAGCTTTCTGATTGATTTAACTGTATTATCTTTCTACAAAATTTCAAGAGAGGAACGAAATAGAACCGTTCGCTCGATTGATATATCAGCTATCTTAATGGTCAGGAAAAGTGTCGAAAATAAGACATGTATTGTGTTTCCTCTCGTCGTAAAAACCGTAAACAACAGTCAACAGCTTCTCCAGTACTAGCAGACTTGGGAGAAGGTTTATTTTTTCGAGTTGCATTCGCAAACAGAATCTTTTTGACAATAACTCAACATTCTCGTGCGCTGATTGGTTCGTGGCTATGGCCTATAAAGGTACAGACGTTAAATAAATAAATAAATACTTAATTGACCACTCCCAAAGAGGGGCTTTTCAGGACCAATGAAACAAGTAATACAAATGAAAATAACAGAGTTACATGTAAGAATCCCAACTGGCGGGAGGCAGACCAGTTGGCTGTTTACAAGGATGACCGAGGAGTTGAACCAGGCACTTACCCAGAACAACACCAGCTAGTGGCTAGAACGGGATTTGAACCCGGGTCACCGCATTGAAATCCAGCGCCCTAAACCACTAGGCCATCCTGCCTCCACAAACGTTATATGTGAGGCAAGTGACTTGAGTTTTAAACATTTTATGACGTCATTCTATGGTCAAAAAGAATACAGACGATAGAAAACTGACGTGGATTTGTTAATAGAAGAAAACAATCAAGTAATAACCTGTCGCCGTTTCATCTCTTCTTGTTGAGCGTCCACTTGAGCCAAAACCGCAATTAGCGCTCCCTCCTCTCTGCGCATGTCAGCATTCTGTCTGTGTTCAAGTGCTGCTAGTATCTCAGCCTCCTCAGGGGACCCTGGTGAAACGTGTTTGAGCTCCTCCTTAAGTTCGTCCTCAGTCTTCTTTGATCTCTTACGATCCTTGCGTTCCCTCATCTTGTCTTTCATGTTTAGTCTTCGTGAAGCGGCTCTGGAATGAAGCTGGTGTAGAGAACGCAAATATTAACCTCTTCTCTTGATTCAGAGACACTTGGGAGTAAATTATTCTGCTTTTTCCTTTGGACATTGGAGAAGAGAACCTTACGTATAATTTTTCAGATGAAAACTGAGCAGCGTTTTTCTGTGGTGATGTTATCATGACGTAAAAAGTTGTTCTTACCATTGTGTTTGCGATTGAAATCCTGAACTGTGAACCTTCAAGTGAAAACTACTCAGCCGTAGGGAGCTGTGGTGCCACTCATTATACTATACAAGGTGGTTCTAGCTTTCGAGTCTGTGGATCAAACCCTCAAGTATGGCCATTCCAATAGAAGCAGTACCTTCCTATGGTGCTGTTTCTCATGTTGTACAAAGTAATTCTAAGACACACTGTACAAAATGACGTGAAATTTGGATAAACCAAGACGTAGCAACATCTTAAACGTCCAGTTATGTTGTATACAGCTACATACCTCTCTGACTTCTTCAAAAGCGCCCTCTATCTCCTCCGGAGCAATCGTCAAATTCATGGCCTTCACACGAGCTTCCATCTCCTTATCAAAGGCCGCCCGTCTCCCAGACTCCAATTCTTCCCTTTCGCGTTCAGTCTCCTGCTCATACGCCAGTGCCAATTCAGCCAATAGCTTCTCTTGCTGCTGAGCCAATAAGATCAGATCTCTCTCCAGCTCATCCTCATCCGGGAGATCAAGATCGATGATGTCAGTGACACCTGCCGCGCGGGCTTCCTCCTTATGTCGGCTAAAATGGCGGGAAAAACAAAACAGAAGGATACGTCACAAGTTGCTTCTTTCGAGTCTGTGGAGGAAATCCTTAAGTGTGGCCATTCAAATTAAAGGAACCGAGACTCTTGTAGTGCTGTTTATTATGCTGTACAAGCCGTTTCTAAGTTTTGAAGGTGTGGATAAAATTTATCTTACTACTGACTTAAAAGTAATTCAGTGGCACTTTCTTGTGGTATTTTTGTGCAAAAAACGGTTCTATATCTTGATTTCTCGGGTGAACCTCAAGGGCGACCATTCAAAATGAAATCGCACTGTGCTTCGCTCAGGTATTTTTTTTTTTTAATGTACAGTAACATTTCACTTTTCCAAGAGAAAGAAACAAAGGCAATGCATACTTGTAGAGCTCTTTCTTGCGTCTCTTTCTCTCTTCCTTCAATAACTTTCTAACATCCCGTAGCTTTTTCTGTTTTTGTTGTTCAATGTCATCCTGTGCAGCGGCCATCTTGTCAGAGTATTCCTTTATCAGTGCATCTTTCTCCTCTTCGCTCTGAGCTCGTAGCAATCTCTGTTTCAACTCCTCCTAAAATGATAAATAACAAGATTGAGATTATTACTACTTCAAATTATACTACCGCGTCATATGAAACCCTGATTTTCCCTCAGTGTTTTGATTTTCTAAAGTCGTCAAGAGAACAAAAACTTATAAAAGCCGTTACTGATAAACAACTAGGGCTGGTTATTTAATTCTAACTTAGACCGTGGCTTAAAACAATTAACGCTCTTTTACATCGTCTTAGGGGTGGGTTATTTCACGGAAACAACTGTCCTGTTAGTGTTTGTTGTACACGTTCTGATTTTGTTCTCGGTGAACATTTAGATTTAGCAGTTTCCCAGACTGAACTTAGACCGTGGTTTTGTTAAACACTGTCTTAACAAAATTTGAAAATTTGGCCGTAATGAAATTTTAAAGCGCAATACTCATCCCATTTCGCTTTACCTGCAAATTAGCCACAGCCTTTGCTTTCCTCTCTTCGTATCCTTGTATAACTTCAGATATCACTTTGATTTCATTTGATCGCAGTTCATTCTCTAGCTGCGCGCTCTCCAGTGTGTGTTTCTCCATCAGATTCTTAGTGATCTCTTTTCTCTTCTCTTCTGTGAGCCCACCTGATGCGGCAATCTCAGCGATGTTCACAGCTTCAGAGCTGAATTTTTCTCCCATCTGGCCGACTTCGACCTTGGAGAGGATTTCTGTCGCGGAGATCGTAGTGTCCATGACCTCACGGCGGGTGTCGCTTGAGAGAGTCGCGGCTGAGGCTTGTTGGGTTCTTTCAGTTGTTACACCAGTTTGCATCATGAACGCGGTGGGGACTGAATAAATAAAACAGCAAAAATTAAAGTGACCGTTTTGACGGGGTGTAATACTTAACTTATTTCCGCCACTAGTCTGCTTCATTTCATGTCCAAAAATACAGGTAATGGGGCATCACTTTGTGATGTCTATCATAAAAGAATAAATCTCATCATCGTTGATTCTTGGACATACAGTCGACTCTTTTGTAAGCGACCACCCTTGGTGCACGACAAAGTGACCGCAAAGGGAGGTGGTCGCTTACGAGAAGTGGTCGCTATGAGAGAGTTGATTGTATCTGCAATTGTTTCCAGGTAAGTTTCGTTACGACATTTCACGACATAATATAACTTGCAAAGGACGAAACTGTTGATGCACCAAGCGAATAACCTCTAGAAAGTACAATCAAAGTTTTCTTTCCGGAACTGTTCCAACAGTTAGTGACACAACAGCTTTATCGTATGAAAGGTGTTTCACTGTGCAAGGATGTGTACGTTTTCGTGCTGTCACGCAACTTATTGAGGCGTTTGCGCGACAAGATGTAGGAGAAATCTATTGCTATTAATATTCCAACAGCGCTTACCAACAGCAGCCACTCTATCGCCACCGCCAGCACCACCGCTAGTGTTTATGACGTCGAACTTAGGACCTCCACCCAGCACAGCATACCCACCGCCTACAACTTGACCAGCGGAGTTCATCAGCACAGGCATCCCTTCCTCGAGCAGTCGTATCAGGCGTTGCAGCAGTGGTAACAACTCTCGGTTGGATTCCGGTAACGGGAGATCATCGCCGTAGATACCGTGCAGTGCGACTTCGTATTCACCAGCGATCACCGCGCCCCCAGTTAATACGAGCTAAGGTACGAGAAGCAAAAGAATCAATGTGAATCCTAGCCATTTTATGAATAAATAAATAATAAATAAATACTTAATTGACCACTCCCCTAGAGGGGCTTTTCAGGGCCAATGAAACAAATAATACAAATGAACACAACAGAGTTAAGAATCCCAACTGACGGGAGACAGACCAGTTGGCTATTTACAAGGATGACCGAGGAGTTGAACCAGGCACGAACCCAGAACAACACCAGCTAGTGGCCAGAGCGGGATTTGAACCCGGGTTACCGCATTGAAATCCAGCGCCCTAAACCACTCGGCCATCCTGCCTCCACAAAAAAATTTGGGGAGGGAGAAGGGAAGGAGGGGGCGGAGGAATAAATTACAGCTTTTGATTGATAGTGTCAATTACCTTGGCTTCCAAAGCAGAAATCTCCGCTTTGTTTCTGACGTATTCTAGTGCCGAGTGCTCCTCGTCCAACTGCTCCATGCGGCTCTGAAGCTGATCTTGTAACTCAGCACGTAACCTGGCCTTCGACTGCTGGAAGCGCTCAGTAACCGCGCCTTCTGCCTCAGGATTTAGCGCTCCCTTTGAACAGAGCATGAACAAAAGATAGTATAATGTTTTGAAACTTCTGAACTTTTTATTACAAATTTTGCCATTTAACGTTCGTATACAATCACTAGTCTCGCTAAATTCCGTAAATCGAACTGGAGGTTTTCCTTCACTGTCTTCTAAGTAGGAATTTCACACATATTTCAGCACTCTCGGAGTGCAGAAAATAGGTGTAAAAAGTGAGGTTGGGGTATCAAACCTACTGTATACCCAAACTAGTACATGTTAATGTCTCCTCCACCAGTTTACTACTTGTGAACATGAGCCAAACAAAGCTATTGGAAGTTAAATTTCTTGGAACCAATCGGAAACCCCAATTACTCTTCTCCAGGGGCCTATAATGCAACAGCGGTGGACAGCGCACCTGCAACTCTTCCATTCTGTTGTTGTACTTAGTTTCCTCGGTTTGCAGCTTATCAAAGAAGCGAGTGATGGCGTCGGCGAAGCGTTTATGAGCCGTGTTATGGCTTCTTTCCTTCTGCCTTTCAAAAGCGTCAAACATGGTGAGTACGGCCACCACGTCTGGCGGTAACCCGGCTGCATGATCCACGTAAGCTTCTGTGCGTCGCTGAACTTCACGGTGAGCCGCATCTGCCAACGATACCGTTTCTAAAGAAACAACACAATGGACCAATCAGAGTTAGAACTAAATACACGTGATCGGCAAAAAGAGCGGGAAAAATGGGCGCGAACGGCTCACGATGAGCGCTACATTTTCTTACTTATGGTAGAGCGTTGTGAAGTAAAGCAAAGTGAACGCGAACTTCTTTTGACAATAATGACAAACTGTTTAAAATTCAACAGCTAAAAGACATGACGAAACAGACCAAAATAAAACGGTTCACTTTTATTTCAAGCTGCTCTCCCAATTTTCGTAATATACATTCGGCAATTTGATTTTTGTGTCTTTGGCCAAAGATGGATTGGAACTTGGAAACAGAAATGGCTAGTTTTTCACCTGAGAAAATCACTTGGTATTCTCTTCTAAATATCGTGCAGGAGAAAACGTAACTAAAACCCAAACAAGTTTGTGCATTTTGTTTTATGGATTGCTTTAACATCTGATACTTTTTGGTTTTTACCACTTAAAATGTGAACTGTTTTTGACTTTACTAGAGTTAAATACTGCCGAGGGTAAATTAAAATCATTTACTTTTTTACACCCACAAAAATAGATAGCTCTGTAACGAAACTTGTTGGTTGGAAGCAGTCTAAGAGCTGTTTAAGCGTGCGTTCCCATTATATTACGCCCCTTTTTATAAACAGGGTAATTAATTACCTTCTTGTATGTTTTCAAGTTGTTCCCGCACTTGATAAGCAGTAACATGCTCATCTTCCATCAGTTGTCGGTAAAGTTTGGATTCCACTTCAGTCAGCTCGTCCTCACGATGTCTTTGGCGACGCCAGAAACTGCGACGACCGGCAAGCTCCTCCTCTAAGAGAGCAACCTACCAAACAACCAACCAACCAAAGCAGTTTAGTTCAAAACAGTGCAAAACAGTGCAATAACAGTCTTTGAATGAAAGTGGCTTCGAGCTATTGAATTCGGACCAAAACCACCGCTCGCGGGTATATGGACGGTTTTGATTCCTTGTTCCTAAACCTTACTGAAAGCTCCAAAATAGAAGCGTGAAACACAAGTCTTTAAAAACCTTTTTCTATCGTCGCGTTTATCCCAGACAAAATTATTAAAAGCAAGTTGTTCGCCCACATTGTACAAGTTAAACGAGTTGGAATCGCGAAGTAGTATTTGATTTATATTTAAAGATAACGTTTACGCCGGTATTAAAGTGGTCTTCAACTGAGTGTCGTAAAACCAAAACCAAAACCAAAGCAATGGGTTATTTTCGAGTTCGCTTGAGCCTCTATTTCAAAGCGAGTCAAAGTGCAAAGGTTTTGTGATGGTAATAAGTTCAGCGTTCCATATGAGCGAAAACTCATTTTCATTACAAAGACTTCGCACTTAGACTCGCTTTGAAATAGAGGCTCAAGCGATCTCGGAAATGGCCTATTACTCTGACCAATCACAAGAGACCAGGACAGCTCAGTGAACCAATCAGAATTTGAAGTAATTACATGCAACTGGCGCTAAGCGCGGGAAAATGCGCGCGGTTTTGGTTTTCCTTCTCATTGGCTGAGAAAATGGCGCGAGTTTTGTCAACCAATCAGACCGAGAGTTAAAGCAAAACCAAAGAAAACGCGATTTACTTTCGACAGTCAACTGAAAACTGCTCCAGTGCCGTGGTTGCATGATTTGGTTCATAAGTGCTTAAGAGAACACATCTCACTCACCGATCCTGGAGGCGGGCGGCGCTTTCTCTGTGTACTTGAAGAAAGCGTGACAGGCTCTGTCACGCCAAACTCTTGGTTCAACTTCACACCACAGATGGTAGAGAGAGCGCCTGTCACGGGGTCCACAGCCTTTTCACCGACCATTATAGCAACTAATCCTTCTCCACCAGGGTCCTCAACGGAGCCTCCTAATGGTATCACAGTGTCTGTTTCATGGTTCTTATCGATACCCAGTATCGGCACCTGAAGGTCCATTCCTGAGGGGTCCCTCATGGTAGTTCCCACAAGAATGGGGAGTAATTGGCCGGTAGCTGAGAATTCATACATTCCTGGGCTCCCACCACTCTCAGCCAACAGCGAACAGCGTTCCTCGCGCCGCATGATGTCGTGTACATTTCTCAACAAGTACGTCATCACCTTTCGTAAACGACAGGAAAAAGATACCTGTTTTTTCTGTTTTCCGTTACTAACTTAGTTAAGTGTGCTTTGTTATTATTGTGTTCAAACACAAAACATTCGGTATTGGGTCATTTTCCGCGAGATTAAGCTCGATAATTATCATATACTGTGTACATCGAATGAACTATTTTTCAAGTGAAAACCATTCAACTATAGTTAGGTAGCTATAGACTAAAACTATATAAGTGGCTACAAATTTTTATTACGATTATTATTATTATTATTATTATTATTATATTTTTTCTCTCCTCCTTTCCTTTAGTAACTGCTAAGCTTCTTTCTTCTCTTTTTTTTTTTTTTTTTTTTTTTTTTCATTGTGTGGCAAACACATAGGTAAAGGTAAAGGTACACCTCATTTAACGTCGGTAATTCCTTTACTCTCTAGAGAGTATTCTCCCAGGAAGTCGACGGTGCGCTCATTTTACCCCCCTCTTTCCATCAGTGCTCCGTTTTAAGGGTATTTAAAGCTACTTAAGCTACACTGAAAGGAAAGAAGTTGAAACAAGGATGTGAGATCCGGGGATCGAACTCGGGACCTTATGCACCAAGCTCGCACACTAACCGACTGTGCCACCCTTTCTTCTCATTATGTGGCAAACACATAGCATTTTAGCAGGAGAATACTAAGACCCTCATCACCTTTGATCGTCCACGCTGTAGATCTTTCTGCGCAGTCTCCAACATGCCGAGTTCCTGACGCCCATCCAAGTCGTCAGGACCCGTTACAGCTTGTTTCAGCGCCTCCAGTGCATCGAGAACGCGGTATTCGTAGTACAGCTCGCCCACATCCAACACATACTGGTAGCCGCCTCCCATAGGTTCCAGTTCTCTGTCCTCTCCGTCGTCCACCAATCTGGTACTAGTAACCTTCATAGTTCTTCCAGACAGAGGATCGGTGTAGGAGTCTCTGAACAGTAGTGGAATCTCGTCGCCACGCTCTGAATCCCCGGGGGAGCCTCCCAGGGGAATGACACTACCAGACCTGGGATCAATAGTCACGCCGATAATGGGTGCTGGGTGCCCTGTATTTGGATCAAGCATCATGGAGCCGATCTCTATGGCAACTGGGAGTCCCGTGACTGGGTCGTTATGGCAGCCACCAACTGGGTAGGCATTACCTTTTAAAATGGAAACAATAGCATTTCCTGTTATCCATGATATCGTTATTACAGAAGGATGTACCATTAAGCTAACTGTGGATTTAATTTAATCATCGCACTACACATCCAAGACAGTTTCAGGTATCACGAGACTCCTGAAGCTCAGTGGTGGAACTGATCGCAAGGTCATAGGTTCGACTCATGTTGGAAGAACTCGATTTTTTTCCGGCTATCCGTATGCGTATGACAGTGATGAATAATAACATCTTCCAGATCATACCTGTTTCCGAGTGAATAGTCATTCCCAAAATCGGCACAGGCAGACCCGTTTGGCCGCAAATCATTCTTCCGTTCAGCCTCATGTCTCCTCTTTTCTCAACTGGAGTCAGAGTTGTCTTCACAGGTAGCCCAGTCTCGGGATTACTCGGGTACGGGATGAACGGGATCAGCACTTCTGCCGCCGTTGCTGCATCCGCATTAGTGCTGTCAGCGGTGATGGTGAGTCGCGAGGCCAATGGATCGTAAGCAACGTTTCCCTCGATAGGCATGACGCGCCCGCTATGCTGATGAATGAAGAAATTAGCTGGTACCGGTACATTAGTTACATTATCCGATAACAACATGTTAGCAGTTTGTGGGTTTGGAATGAGAAGCCCCGTCTGTGCATCCTGGGAAATGATGTCGTCAGCTCGAATGGTTCCATCACCATGGAACAGGTACTCTGGACTCAGGAGCTCTCCGTCAATCGTACAGAGTCTCGCCCCAGTGACATCTCCTAGTAGTGCCCAGGCTCCACGCCGCTGACATTCACTTTGAATTTCGACGGACAACCGCTGAATGATTGCATCGACGCGGCTTCCAACCCTGTGAGAGATTATCAGACATAAGTATGACGTCTTTATAGGCAACAAAACTACAAGATTCCCAGTTCGAAAAAACGCGGAAAATTGCAGGAAAGCGACCTTTTCACTCATCCTGGTCAAGTGTTCTTTATCGGGATCTTTGATTGGTCCCATGTTACTCAACACCTCCTCCGCGGTGCGCACCTCAAAACTGACATATTGATAATAATCACCTGTGCTCCAACTGGTCGTTGAATTCTACTTTCATGTCACTTTTACCCCTGTTTTCGTTGTAACTCTTCAACACGCGAAGTGCTTCTCGTAAAGATGCCTCAAACGCCACCAGATGCGCTTCACGTGCTTCTTCGTCTTCCTCTAAAATGGCTTTCTGTCGCTTTAAGATTTGCTGGAATTTGAAACCGAGTTCTTTTCGTCTCTCGAGCTCGGCTTCGAGCTGAAAAAACAAACAAAGTAATGTTTTTGATTATCAGTCACTGTGACGACCATAAGTATTACAGGTTGTTACTTCAAGGCTGTTGCCTGACAGGAGCCCACTAGCTTGGGGCATCCGAAGAATAGCTCTGGGCGCCTTCATTTTTCACTTCAACACCTTACACTTCGTATGTTGGACTCTTAAGTTCTCAGCATTTAGCTCCGAGGGCCCCCTTAAAATTCTCTTAGGCAGCACCCTTGTACTTAGGAACTTATAACAAGCAATGCTAAGGACTAATTTACACTTTCATTGAGTCACCAAAATAAAGTCGAAGTAACAAGGTGGTGGATTTCCGATAAGAACAAGACTGCAAGAGTTCTAACTAGACATTTGCTAACACAACGTGGTTGTTTCAGTAAGCTGCGTGGTGGGTGTATCAAAGCGACACTACACAATACCTCTCCTTTCTTGGCGTCAAAAGATCTCAAGTCCTCAGGCGTTGCCATGGCAGCACGACCTCGTAGATTCAATTTGGCGATCCACAATCCTTTGAGTGCTTCGGTCTGTTGATTGATCTTCTGATACAGTTGTTTGGCTTGATCCTTTTGCCTGGCGATGGCTCCTGTTACTTCGCGCGACTGTTTGGCCAATATATTGTAGAAACGACCAGAAGTGAAACCTTCCAAGTCAACTTGCTGGTCGTAATCCCAGAATTCATCTCCTTTTACTTGTGCGTCAACTGGAGAATAAAACAAACAAAAGAAAATAACCGTGTCACAATAAAGCAGGAAGTAAACATTCTGGGCCCGGTTGTTCGAAAGCCGGTTAACGCTAACCTAAGATTGAAATTAATCAAGGTGTTTAATTTTCTCTCTCCAAACGTAGTTCATTGCTGATATTCTGCAAAATTTAAAATCAAAAAGCAGCCGAAAAAACTTTCATCCAAAAGTTAAAAACTGTAACCAAAGTTTACGCTTATCCTCGATTAGGTTAATCGGCTTTCGAACAACCGGGCCCTGGTCGTTTTTGCCTTACACTGGGCTTGAAAGAGCGGTCTTCATTTCAGCGTGCAAAGTATGACGGCTTTTCTGTGGTTTTGATTCACTTTGCTCTACGCGCTGTGATTTGCTGGTAAACCTCGCGCCACCTTTACAACCAGTGAGAAGCAACTCAACCAAAACACGCGCACATTCACGCGCACATTTTCCGCGACTGGTTCGTTACACTTTTTACCTCCGTTGTGATTCGCCAGAGTAAATAATTTCGTTTTGGTGTTGCGACAATAAATTGAAAACCACTTCAACGAACACATCGTATCTGAACAGATTACTAAATACGCTTAAACCCTACGAGTGATCAGCATCAAAAGTCTCCTTGTAATCTCAATGTCTTACAAAGCAGAGTGGTCATGAGAATTTAGGACAGTATCACACGAGATGAATATGCTTGATGTTTTAACAACTTCTCCCCATCACTTTTATAAGAAAAGTGTAGGAGCAACAAATGAGAATTTAAATTTTGATCTTGCGGCTGAAAGGGTTAAGACATTTTAAAACAGTCTGTTTTATACTACTAGTTAAGAGAATTTGGTTAAACATCAAGACATTTCTCGTTTAATGATCATTTTCTTTATTCTCATAACCTGTGTGTTAGCTGAAATGGTGATAATGTAAGGAGAAATTAAGCTCTGATCACTGTTAGGACTTAAAGGGCTAATTTCAGTATTATTTTGACCACAAAATGTAAAAATCCCCATGACGTTGTCTCTTGACACAAACCTGGGGCTCCCTGTTCTTGCAAATCTCCCTCCTGTGCGTACTGATTCATTCCCTCCAGGTTCCTGTGGTATTTTTTAACTGGGTGTACTGTGGATCCTTTGGAGGAATAATCATCAAAGTTGTATCTCTGTGCTTGCACTCTGTAGCGCGGGAACTTGAACGTTACTTTCTTCCAGCCATGTCGACGGAAAATTAGCTATCGTGAGAAAGGAAGATAATGTCATGGTATTGTGATAACACTGAAGAGATTGACAAGGCAGAGGTAACAGCAAAGGCAGATAATGTATTGTCATAAGAATAGCCTTGTCATGGAGATTTATTGACAAAACCACACTAAAGCACACCTTTGGAAGAAATATATCAATTAAATTTTAGGAAAAAGAGAATTGATTATAACAGAGTTTTGTTCATTCTTTGAAGAATTGGTCAGCTTTTAAGTTTCAATCAGTTTCAATAAGGGCAGGCAGCTTTTCAAAGTGATGATAACATACCGCAACAGTGAATGGGAATCTATACTCCACCACAAATCGATCCTAAATTCCTGAAAATAATTCCTACATTCCAAA
This sequence comes from Galaxea fascicularis, assembly GCA_948470475.1. Taxonomy (NCBI): domain Eukaryota; kingdom Metazoa; phylum Cnidaria; class Anthozoa; order Scleractinia; family Euphylliidae; genus Galaxea; species Galaxea fascicularis. The sequence goes on along the minus strand of OX419344.1, from coordinate 1,488,474 downwards.
CTTAAAACGTGAAAGCATCATGTCTGTGCGCAACCATTTCGGATTTTATAACGTCAATTGGTTGCAGCTATTGCCAAGGACAAATGCAGTAAAATATGTTTTAGCGTGAACATTTGGACAACTAGTTGTTGCCAAGAAATTCAAAATGGCGGCGCCTTTCTACGTTCTAAAATAAAATATGAAATCCTATTATAGTCCATCAAATATTTTCGCTCGAACGCGATTGGTCTAAACGAACCACGTGACTAAATATACCCCAGCTAAAACTGGGGAATATCCGGTGATATTCCCCAAACGCGTTCTGCGAAAAATATTTGAAGGATAATAAACACAATAGTTTCCATTTGGCTTTAAAATATGCTCGGATATTTGTCCTTGGACATTATCAGTCCCCCGGAGCTTACAATTTCCTTGAACTACGCTCTCGGAAAACTGTTCGCTCCTCGAAACAGATAATGTCCGCGGACAAATACCCGAGCGTAATTTCGAACCAAATGGAGACTACTGTTTATATAATTTGGCACTGCTTTGTTGTCTCAACAGCTCACCAGGCCAATGAGAAGAATGAACATCAACAAGCCAAAGCTTCCGAGCATAGCACCAATTAACACCCAATCAGGCATAATGACAATGTCCCTGGAGATAACGATGCCATTTTGTATCACCGCCCTTGGTGTGGTGGCAAAGAATGGTCCATCTTCAGCGCACTGGGCTCCTCTTGCCATGACACGAACAAGCTGACAAAGAAGGTTAAATCAGGCGTTAAATCTGTACTAAATCTGGAATTCCGATGTCAAAGGTCGGGCTCAACCTTCCTTTATCTACATACTTAGTTTATGAGACGCGGTTCCGAATTTGTGGATGAAATACTGAGGTGTGACTGTTCCAATGAAAGCTATTGAGCAATATATTCCTGTATTACTGTTTATTGTGCTGTACAACAAACTGTTTTGTGAAGCCACTTGTGAACAGTTTTCAAGTCTCAATTCAGTTGATCAACTCATAACAGACCCTTCTCTCTTTGGACGCACTATCGCGCCACCCACCCCCCGATAAACACTAATAAAACTCACCATTCTATTTTCCGAGTTTTGACTGGAATAGAACACATAGACGCCTTCTTGGTCAAACCTGGACGCAAACAACTCGAACCTTGTAGACTCCAGTTGATGCCTTTCTTCCAGTTCTCTAAAGGGACCATCATCAAACGATGGGTTGGTATTGAACAGGCTTTCTCGGTCATACTTGGGGTAGTCTGAGTTAGACACTTTCCACATCACTGAGGAACCATGAGCAAGACAGACCGTTGGATTGGAGACGCCCTTAAAGGATAAATCTGTCACCGCTCTTCTTCTACGTCGCCTTGCTGATGAAGAAGAGTTCTGGTTCTGGCTCGCTGTACTTAATTCAACTGATTCTTCAAACAGCGCTGCCAGACCATCAGCGCTTGGTTCGTAAGCACCTTCAAATTTTCCACCTGTTGAAATATCAGTTAACATCATCATTTGAAAGTAATGCTGTGCAGCATCGTGTTTTAGCTTACATAGCGCAACGAATCTCGACAAAAATCTCGTATTAATTTAATCCCTTCACTGTATGTATTTTCGCCGCGCTCATCTTATTTTCTCAAAGTAGAATTTTTGCCTCTCCTCATTCTTAACTGCTGCTTTTTAATACTGTCGTACAACTTTACTTTAAACTCAAACTGTGCGACCTTTTAGCAGGCAACTGAAGATGGAAATCGAATGATTGAAAAGTGTTTTGCAAAATCAAATGTGTCACCTTTTTTCTTGAAAGAAATCTGGCCCTCTGAACAACGCCCAAACCACAGAAAACAAATAAAAAGATTCAAAACAAATTGAATTACCTCTATTTTCTATTAGAGAGATGGCACGAGAAGTGGAGCCGGGTTCAGCGTCTTCACAGCCAAAGGCACTGGGGAAATTGGGCACGTTAGAGAGGTTTTGCAACCTAAACTCGAAAGGCTGTTGATGAAAAGACATAATAATGTCAGCATATCCGATATATAAGACACAGGCAATGTGCAAAGTTGTGTGGTGTATTCTTAGTCAAAGACAGATTTTCGTAAACACGTGTCGTGGTTTTACCAATACAGGAATCACTGCAGCGTGTGTTTGCACCTGTATACAAAAGGGTTGCAGCGATAGCATGCTCATAGTGAGCCATTTTCACTACACTGCCCTCGGCAAGAGAGGAGACGAGATTCTACAAAGGGAAAAGAAATGACAGAGACAGAATTAGCAGAACGCGTCGCCGAAGGGGAGGGGGGGGGGGTGGGTGGGGAAGGAAAATATTTTGTTCCTCCAGAAGGGCGTAACTTGGCGAGAAGAACTAAAGAGCAGAAATACGCAGATAAAACATATAGGAATTACAAACGTTGCGCGCAGGGCTACTTGTATGGTAAATTAGACAATGAGAATAGCTTCCTTCAGTGGACGGCGTATGAAAGCTGAGTGAAGAATCCGCTGAAACCAATCACTACACGAGACACGGTGACGTAAGTCCTCGAACAAGTCGCAGATCAGAAAACATTAATTAAAACTTCCATTGAAGTAAACAAAAGCACACTCACTGGTCCCTGGAATGGATTAATCCTTAGTGTTGGTGTTTCTGAGCAGACCAGTTCGATGGTTTGTTTCTGTCTTCGTCGGCATTCAGGGTTGCAGACATCATCTGTGCTCTGGACTTTACATGAACAAATACCAAGCCTCAAATTGACCGTCAAACCCACGGCGCCTAACTCGCACTATTGATCAAAAGACGCAAGTATAGCATATGTCAGTTTCTGAAATCAAGTCCGCGGTCAAACGTTAAAAATAAAGAAAAGGCCACATTTTTACTTAAGATTACAAAATCTTAAAGCGAAGTACACAGCTTGCTTTGCTTTGTTCCTCTCTCTTTTTACTTTTTCTTTTTTTTTTATTCTTGTAAATTAACATTATGCTTGAATAAGCGTGAATAAACTGAAACTAAAACTGAACTGAACTGAACTGATTGTTTTCTGTTTGAATGATCAAGTGACTACCGGGAAAACTGATTCGCTTTATGGTCTTCAGTACTTCATAAAATGATCCAGTAAACTCGGAAACTCACAACAACTTTCCAGCTTTCAACTCTCAAATCTTTATCTTCTTTAACCCCTTAAAGCCTAAGATCAAACTTTAAACTCTCATTTGCTGCCCCTGAAGGTTTCCCCAATTGAATTCATCTTGTGTGATGGTATCCCAGAATCCCTCGGTCGTGCCAGGCTTTTTACAGTTTCTGGAGTTAGGAGTAAGACTTGCTCTCTGCTTATGTTGGATCAGATTGGTGAGGAAAAAGGCAAACGCAGGGATAAGGGTAAGGGGGACCTTAAAGGGGGCAGTATCATGCTATTTCGGTCCGCTGTAAGATGCTACAAAAAGGTCTTCAAATCAGGAAAAACCCCAAAATAATCAAGCCATTTATTTACTCAGGACTGTATTACTACACTGAGACTAAAAATACTGTCTTCTGTTACTGATGGCAAGGATGGAAATTTTCATTGCATTTTGAAAAAAGAAAAAAAAAACCTAACTTTTTTCAAATTCTAGCACGTCATCTTGAAGGCATGCCCAAAAATGTACTATGGATGGCTTTCCGTGCAAAAAATTAATTGATATCTTTCTCCTACATTTCAAGGAATGTTTTGGCATGAGTAAAGGTCATAAGTAGCAATTTCTGTGAAGTTTGGCTCAGAAAACAGCAAAATCCCCATGACAGTTCCCCCTTAATTTGTGGAAAGCTAAACTCAGAGTGAGAATTATTTTTTATTGCAAGTGACACTGACGTCAACAATTCTTTTAACTTTTAATTACTTTACGTGTCCCTATTTGGTTGTTTTTTCACGGCTATCACCAAAATCACCATCGCCATTATAACTGTCACAGTCACCACTACCATGACCTCCACCACTGCCGCCTATTTCCCCTTCGTAAAAGGTCGTTGCCATTATGAATGGTCGATGCCATCATTGGTAACCAAGCCTTTAGTAAGGCAGATGTAATTTTATGAGCTCTGGATTGAGTTATAATAAGGCAATTTGTAACTTTTCAAATCGTTTTAGAAAGCGCGATGTTTATGCCCTAGTTAAATTGCGTTAATATTTCGGGATAGGGCTAGGGTGACCTGTTATAGATGTATCAGATATGAAAGCCAGTCAACTATAATATATACTGAAAATTTTGGGGGTCTGAGGCCGATCATCGGAGTAGCGTAGTGGTTAGGGAAAGATCATAGCAAGTAAAGGTTCAGGTTCAATTCTGGGTTGGAAATTTCTATTTTTTAATAAGGAAGATTTTCTCTGTCAGTTGAAAAATTTTCAAAGTGTCTTAAAAATGGCAACGACCGTTTACGAAACGGAAAGTTACACCACCGCCACTGTGACCACCAACACCGTCGCCATTGTCGTGGTCACCGCCAACCCAATTGAAAACTGGTAATGTTCACACGCAAACAAGACAACTTACCGTGTCATTACAGTAACTCGACCACTCTTCCTCAGTCAAGCAAACTCCATGTTGATTCCGATAACTACCAACAGGGCATGATGGGAATGTCCTCGGAACACAACCTTGACCCTCACTGATCGACACAAAACCATGTTTACAGGTACATGTCAACGTTGACGGCTGAAATTTGTAACGATATATTAGAGCACTGGGTGGAAAGTATAATTCTTCCTAGTATTTCTTCTAAAGTTCACATTTGCTGATTATGTCTTCAGCCTTGGCTTAGCTAAGTACCTTTTCATAATCGTCATTCTCAGTTTAAGGAATTCACACAAATGAACTGCACTACTGAATTATAATTCAGTAGCAATTTAATGTGTTCATGTTAGCTCCTTAAAAGTCTTCGCTCATGATCGACTTGTAATAACTTTTCACCAACTACCGTTACTACGATGTGCAACTCAGTTAATTTCAAACAATTCATCATGGTTCATTAAAAAATATTTTCATTTGGAAACACTTAAACGTGCGTTCGAGCAAAATCTCCACACGCCTGGAGATATGAATGATGAGGTCCTCATTGCGCCCTTGCTTTTTACATTGATCCTGAAACCTAAATGGACTAAAATGCAAGTTTCCTTTGCAGCATTAGGGAGTAGTACTTATTAATCAACCCGTTCTAATGCTCATACCTGGAACACAGTGTTTAGCCCTTCGCAATCACATGAATCACTTCCTTTTTCTTTGGCAATACCCTCACCACAAAGTCGACACTCCTTTTGACCCACCAAGTTGTTGAAGTAACCCGGATTACAGGGCTTACATTGCCCTGACAATGAAGCATTCAGGGCATCATTGAAGGTTCCATTGGGGCACGGCCTCTCTCGCAAATCACCACTCTCGCAGTAATGCCCCACGGGGCAAAGGTAAGCGTTGGTTTGGTTCACTCCAAATGAGGAATCATTCAGGCCAGGCATGTCTGTGATTGCTCCTGAGGATGAAAACAAAAATGCAATTCCAACAATAGATTATCTCAAGGTTATCGAAGGGAACAAAGAAGACAATTTTAAAGGCATACAATGAAGGAAAGTAAAAGAAAGCTATGACATGGTGTTACCACCATGTCATAGCTTTCTTTTACTTTCCTTCCATTGTTTTGATTTCTTTTTTTTACAATTATTGTATCAGTTTTCTGAAACTTCGAAGTACACTGAGTTTCACTGATGACAAATTGCCAGAAGGACACAATTGTTTGGCCAATATTATCAGGTTTCCCTTTGCCTCTAAAAAAGGCTGACAATGGTCGTTTATTTCCATGTTGAGAAAGTCACTTGATTCCTCTCACTCGACGATAACGTACGCACGAAGAAACTTAAGTGCTTCCTGTTAAAATGAAAACAGTTTTGATGCAGAATTGTACATATTCCAGTGCTGTGGTGTCTCCAGCGTGTTTGTTAAATGACATGGCAGCCCAAGCTTGGAGTAAACAAGTGAAAGGAGACAGGAAGAAACATTTTCACACCTTCTAAGCAGATAACGCCTCCTCGACATCTCCTGCAGATTGCACGCTTGGGGTCATTACCGTACGTTCCAGGTCTGCAGATCTCGCATGTTTCATTAAAGGTCTTTCCAATTCCCTTGACAACTTCTTTGTGTCTATAACCTGTGAAAATGACGAAATACACGCGAGTATGATTTATGGTTTTTAACACCTCAGATAAAGAGAGATGCCACGACTGATACTCACCTAACGGGCAAACATTTGGATAACAAGCCCCTGCATCTTGGTGATATGAATCATTATAGCAACGATTGGCTGGGTCACAGTAATGTCCCTCGGGGCATGGTATGGGTGATGGGGACCGCTCAGGACAGTAGTAACCCGCGGGACATGGTAGCTGAGTTTCAGCCCCCTCGCAGTAGTAACCAGCAAGACAGTCGACAGGAAATGCACTTCCAGGACGACAAAACGATCCATTAGGACACTTAAATCCCCAGGAACTTCTATTGGAGAGTGGACAGTAGCGTCCCGCTGGACAGAGATGGCAGTCTGATATGTTGCCGGCTCCAGTGCTATTCCGGAATGTTCCATTCGGACAGGGTATTGGATTATCGGTAGCTTCAGGGCAGTACTGACCAACCGGGCATGGAGACGTGGTGTAATTAGACATCGCTGAGAAGAAATAAATACGAAAACTCGAGACTAAACCTGGCAAATGTGTTTATTTCTCGTCAGTGAAGAACACCATTTGAAAAAGGAATGGATTGTTTTCAAAGGGAAACCACACAATTTTCGAGGTCGAGAAAATGGCGAGCAAATGGCGAGCCGAGACTCTCAGGCTCTGATTGCACAAAGTTAAACATTGTTCACTACCTAAGCAAACAAAATAAGATTTTTTTTTTCATACCTTCATACCCACAGTAATAACCCGCAGGGCAAGGAAGACAAAACCTGATGTCTGTTGCGCCAGGCACACCATTATATGTCTGCGATGGACAGGGTCTTCTTGTATCATTGAACGGGCAGTAGTAGCCCACAGTGCAATCCTCGGGAATAGAACTCCCAGGGCTACAGATCTTGCCGGCAGGACATGTTTGACATTCTGATTCAGATCGTGCTCCCTCGTATGGGATAACCAGTCCCTCAGCACACTTCCTTCGCGTAAGTGTCCCCGCAGGGCAATAGTACCCGACCGGACATGGCTCCCCGATGACTCTGTTGGAGCCGTCTGGCGTAGGTGTGGGATTTCCAATGTAGCACAAGTATCCTGCAGAACAATTATCTGCAATGACGCCTAGTTGGCAGTAGTGACCAACATCACACGGCTTGCACTGGTCCACGCGACTGAGCTTGGAGGCGTTAGTATCTGTGAATGTCCCATTAGGGCATATGACTGGTGTATGTGTGCCGTTTGGACAGTAGTGATGAGCAGGACACGGCAGTGGAACAGAGGTGTTTTCTAGACAGTAATAACTTTCTGGGCACACATCGCATGACGCTTCATTTATTCTTCCCTGATACGTCCCTGGATCGCATCCATATGGATTAGCAGTGCCATTAGGACAGAAATGACCCCTTGGGCATTGGAAGGGGCTAGGATATGGAGTACTAATGTTTTGTTCAGCGGGACAGTAATATCCTGCAGCACAGACACCAGTAGCACTTATCAGTCCGGGTTCTAAACAGTATTTACCTCCAGTGCAAGGTAAACACTCACTGCGAGTCTTTGCTCCTGGGTAAGGTCGGAGTGTACCTTCTGGGCACATAGTACCGTTGGTTGTTCCTTCTTCGCAGTAAAAGCCTGGGGGACAGGGCCCATTGTAAGCGTTACTTGTATCATTTGGTGCCTCGAATCTGGAACCACCTCTACACAAGAATCCTGCGCGACAAGGACCTGTGGAATTCGCTTGTCCAGGAAGCTCACAGTACTGGCCAGGAGGGCACAACAGACACTCGTTTTTAAACTTTCTATTCCCTTGAGGCAGATATGTTCCAATGGGACAGGGTTCGCCGTTGGGTAATTTCGTCCCGCCAGGGCAATAGTGGCCAGGTGAACAAGGAACTGGATCTATTATGGATGTGTTAGGACAAGTGAAGCCAACTGGACACTTGTAACATGCACTCAGGCCTTCTACTGGTCCATATTCACCGCTTGGGCATTCTTTCTCTTTGGCAGTTCCCCTAGGACAGAAGTGTCCTTTGGGGCAACTCTTTCCTTCTATACCATTTGTTGGACGCGGAGTGGTTGAACCTGAAGTCCAAAAATAACATCACGTCAGTAACGTGAACAGCAGACCTAAGCCATATTAGTGAGTTCATGTAATCCAAAGACCTGTATCCTTGGAGATGAAATGATGTCAGTTTTCCTTCTGAGGTTTGCAGAGAGGAAAGGCTGCTAGTAGCTGTCCTTTTGTCTAGTCATAGGAGATAGCTACGCGGGCAGCACACACTTCAATTTCGATTTCATTTGCTTTTTCTTTTACAATAAAAAAGTACAAATAGCATTGCTAGTCTAGGGGGGTACTGTCTAGTTGGAAAGTCTTCTTCCTTGATGTATTTAGCTTTCGACACAGAAGAATGGTATAAATTCCGCCTAGCCTCTTTACTGTTTAAACCTATTTCAGACGCAATCATAAGAGAAGGAAGAAAAAAGTTGTGTTTAATGCACGTATATTGAAAAGCCGTGGCTAGCATGTTACGAGCTCACTAACAAAGAGCTACAAATGTCTAGATGTTTTTTGAACTTGCGAGTAAGATATATTTTAAGTGTTTCACTTTACCGCTATGGACCTAATACCTGGTCCCCATCTTCGGTGATGTATTCTGTTTTGGCTTGCGTAATGTTAGGATCAGCAATGTTAGGTGCGTTTTGCGTGGCAATGAAAAGCGCAATAAAAGTTAAGCGTCCGTTAGCCACGTGTAGCTGGAATAGTATCATTGACTTACCCCGGATACAAACAAAGCCTGGGTCACATTCTCTCTCCCTAACAATAGTGGCATTTGGATCACAGTAATATCCAGGACTACAAGGTTTGCAATCAGACTCATTCTGATTTCTCTTGGAGTTGGCAAAAGATCCTCGTGGACAATGGGTGGGTACATAACTTCCTTCTGGACAGTAGTGTCCAATTGGGCATTCTGCATATGATGGATTTGGTACCTTGGCGCTGCCATTGCAGTAAAATCCAGCGAAACACAGACCTTCTGGTTTAATAAGACCCTCTTGTTGACAATAATACCTTAGAAGAAAAACAAGACTTGTTCAAGGCTAGACATTCATAAAGGTGGTACGTCTCTCAAAGGCTAAGAAATTTCAGTAAGTTGATTGCTACCCACACACCATAACTATACTCTATCAAACAGAACGTAGAGATGATAAGGGATAACCACCCAAAGAAAACTGAAAATGGTCAGTCATGATAAGTGGTTGCCATTACACAGTGCTGACTATCCAATCTCACCTGGGAGGGCATTCAGTACACTGGTCAGCTCGTTCCAGCATTGTCTTGTTACTCCAAGTTCCAGAAGGACACTTGTACTGGGTAGCAAAAGATGTTCCTTTGGGGCACAAATGTCCCATAGGACATTCGAACCCAGTTAGATTGCTAACAGCTTGTGCCGTGTTGTCACAGTAGTATCCTGACAGGCATTGATCACACACATAAGAATATTGGCTGCTTTCGTAAGTGCCATTAGGGCAGCGCTCGGGAACAGGAGATCCGCTGATGCAGAAATGCCCCTCAGGGCAAGGGTATGCATTTGGACTTGGCACTGACTGGCCGGCTGGACAAAAATACCCCTTGTTGCAAGGTCCAGAAGGGCTGCTAAGGCCACTGCTGTTGCAGAACATGCCAGCAGTACATTTTTTGCACTCAGTTATATTCTCGTGCCTCTTGCCTGGCAGGAAGTAACCTGCTCGACATGCTTGTGGTTCAGGTGATCCTAGTGGGCAATAGTTACCTTCTGTACAGTTAACCTGGCGTCTACTGATAGATCCTATAGGGCAGTAGTATCCTGGATCACATTTCCCTTTTGGTTGGTGAAGCTCATTGTCATCACAGTAATACCCAGCTAGACATTTGGTCATATTGCGCGACCCTTGGACGCAGAAATGACTTGGTGTGCACCGTGTTGCACTGGGCTTTGCTTCACGATTTCCTCCTGGACAAAAAAAACCAGCACTGCAATTGTTGGTTGGTTTGTCATTTCCATACCCAGCACAGTATTGGCCTGGATCACATGGTAAACAATCCAGTGAAGAGTTTCCTTGTGGCTTGGGATTGTACGTGCCTGGGCTGCAAGGTCTGTAATGCGGGTAGGGTGTTCTCTCAGGGCAGTAATGGCCTGTTGGACATTCATTGCCAAGATACGTAGTTGAGTTAGCATAACAGTAGAATCCTTTTGGACAATCCTTGCAGCTTGACTGCCCCTCCATGTCTTGATAATAACCCTCTGGGCAGCCTATATAGAATAAAAAAGTATGAATAATATGGTATCAGAGTGGTTAGATAACCAAGCTATGGAGATACGAATCAAGTTTCTGTTTGTACCAAGAAAAATAAACGTTGCAAAATCAAGCTCGTTGGAAAACATGATTCTGTTGAAAAGTAAAAAAATGATAATTTTATGAATTTGCACACACACTTCCATGATGTAATGATTGACGTGTACAGTAATAGTCGCACAAAAGGCAAATTCTTCCAGGGAGCACAAACAGGACACCTAGAACCCAGTTGATCAAAGATTAACTACACATATACGGAGCAGCTGTTCACGCCTGTTAAAGACAGTTTGTCTCCTACTTTTTGGTTGATCTCAGAAGTATCACAGATTGGTAAAGAAAATCCCTCTAAGTCAGTGGAAGCAAAATGCTTGGTTAACATGCCTTTCAAACGTTGGAAAATCAAATTAGCTTAAAATTCTCTACTCAGCTGAGTCATAGGTTCCTGTTATGGGTCCTTGCCACAGTACACAGTAGTAAGTTTATTCTCAACACACCTTCAAACATTGCACTGCCAGGTAAACAGAAGTGACCACGAGGACAAATTCCTCCAATGCTCAGATGCTCAAAATGAGCAGGGCACTGTGTCAAGTTTGTCATGTAAGGATTTGGCGAAGCAGCTCCAGAGGAACAGTAATATCCACCACTACAATTACCGGATGGCTCCGTGAGGTTTGTTGCACCACAGAATTTGCCTCCAGGGCAAGGCGTGCAGTCTTGTTCACGCACTAGGTTTTTCTGGTTACTGTAGGTACCGGCAGGACATTTCTTCCAGTCTGCTCCAGTGCCATTCGGGCAGTAGAATCCCTGGGGGCAGTCATGTTTGGCAGAGCTTGAGTTACCTATTGTGGTTTGAAGAAAACATTACTCCTTTTCTTATCATAATTGGTACCCTGGGAAATGACCGTATACTAACTTTCACTAACTACCCAAAACAAATTCTTGGGTAATTAAGCCAACGGCAAAGCCAAAACACTACCCGTCATAAGATGTTTTGGAAACAATTGCTTATCTTAATAACAACCTCACTGTTGGAAAAGTAAAATTCCCTGACATTTGAGTGACTTGGGCATAGAAGTTAGAATTTGCCTGGCTTGATTCAAAATTCACTACTTAGAAAATAAATTTTTCCCTTGATTTTTCCCGGTCGTGGCAACCAAGAACAGTGTGAGTGCATAGTTCACAGAAATTGTTCCCAAAGACTACCGATTTTGTGTGTGGTCCAGATTTATAATCAGATTGTCTATGGGTTAAGTTTGCTGTTCCTACTCAACCTCCATGAAAGGTATTTCTTTGGATGTTTTGGTTATTTTGTCCCTGACGGGTAACAGCATGAGAGCGCATAGGAATAATCAAACAAACAAGATTTCACAAACCTGGAATAACAAGCTCTGGTACGCAGTAGAAGCCTTGTGGACACTCAATGCACACAGAGGATCGCGCACTCTCAGCAAACGTCCCAGCGGCACAATGTTGAGGTTCAGGGCTGCCTTTAGTACAATGCTTTCCAGCAGGACAGGGAAATGGGTTACTTACATTCTGACCCTTGGGGCAGTAATAACCTGCATGACACTCTCCCTTAGGAGCAACTAGTCCGCTGTCATCACAGTAGTAACCTGGTCTACAGTCAGTGCAGTCTGCAGCCTTCTGTAATTTAGTGCCATTTGAATATGTTCCAGAGGGACATGGAGTGGGGTGGAAGGTACCCAACTCACAGTAATGGCCTTGGATGCAAGGCAATTGTTCATCACTGGTCGAGCGAGATGGACAGTAGTAGCCAGGTTTGCAAGGTCCTGCTGTTGCTGTCATGCCTGTTTTGTTGCAGAATTCTCCACCAGTGCAATTCAAACACTCGTGTTCAGCGTGGAGACCTTTTGTTGGACTGTATGTACCAGCTGGACATGGAATAGGATCATCCACACCTGCAACGCATGAGTGGCATCTAAATTAGCCTGCAATAAGTCTCTTTCCGGTCGCAAAACTGGTTCAATTAACAGACGTCATGTGGATACACTACTAACACTATCTACCTTGACAAAAAAGAAACTAACGAGATTACACACCTTCTGGGCAGTAGGATCCAGCCGGACAGATGTTAGCCTTGTCTCCAAGTTCAGGAGTTGTTGAGTTTGCACCCTCACGACAGAAATATCCAGCACCACACAGCCTGTTCGGTCTGCTAAGCCCCCACTCATCACAGACGAAGCGACCAGTACATGGCAAGCAGTCTGCCTTCTCATCCATACCAGTTCTGTTGTTGAACGTGCCTGGAGGGCACTTGAACTCCTCTGCATACCGTGTTCTACTGGGACAATAATGGCCTTCAATACAGATGTACTGTCCATAGGAGATCACAGGGCCATTGGTATCGTTACAATAGAAACCAGGTGGACAAATCCTACAGGTTGATTGCATAGTTTCATTTTGATAAAATCCAGCATCACAGGGGACGGGGTTGGGGCTGCCTACAGGACATTTGTATCCACGAGGACAACGATGTTGCTGGCCATTAACTGCCCGTCCTATGCAATAGTACCCGGGGTCACACGGTGCTGTGGGCTCAGGGAGCCCGCTTCCACCACAGTACCATCCTGGAATGCAGTCTTGACAATCGGTAACGTTCCTACAGGAACAGAATAAGACATATATACGAAATGAAAATGCTACAATGTAGACGGTATTTGTGTTCTTTTGTCACCTGCTTTGTTTTCGAAATAAATGGAATACATTTCCGTTGATTTTGCTCCCAATGGCAGAATGAACAGCTTACTTGCCAAACGCAGAATATGTGCTCTTTTGGAAGAGTTTTGGTGGGGAATCATGGATGGCTGTACAAGCACATGACGTTCTACCAAACGTGACACCACACCAAAAGCCATTTATAAAGTTAACCCAGACTATTGTGGGTGCTGTGGGCTCACTCAATCGCACTCTGTTTTGACAAAATGCGTTCTAATAGGAAACCTAACTCCATACATTCTCTAATTTCTAAACCAGAACAGGGACAGGCACAGCAGTCCCAATAGTGCTCTAAAGCCATAGCATTCTGGGTAACCATGATCTTCCAGTCGCACCTGTTTCCTGTGCTGTTTAAGTAAGTTCCGATGGGACAACTTTGAGGGGCAGCACTTCCCCGTGGGCAATAAGTCCCCTTGGGACAAACATCTCCGGTGATTCCATCTGTTGGTCTCGCATGACTAGCACCAGATTTACAGAAATAACCAGCTTCACAGTCATACTCTGGCTCTGACAGCTCCTCGCGTGGGCAGTACGTTCCTGGGTCACACGCTTTCGGCAATGCTGATCCGTTAGGACAGTAATGGGACACTGGGCAACGAGCTAAGTGAATCGAACAAAGGAACAATGTGAAACAAATAAGTTGCTTTTCATGCCTTGACTTCAAAAAGAAGGTGTAAGCAACATTTAAATAATAGCAATGTTTGCAAAGGGTAAAGGTATGTTACAGTTACCTAGGTATTGTTTAGTTTAACAACATCAGTTGAAACAATTCCCAAATGTTACAAATCCATACTACCACATGGGATTCGACAGAACGAACAGAAGCAACTGGTTATCTCTTTAGGCCCCGATATTAACATGCGTAACATGCTCACTTGACTGTCTACATTCCTCATGGTACCAGTGAGGAGAATTTGTTCATCATAACATTTCATCTTTCATGGCTATTTCTTGATTCTCATAACTGTACATTTGAATCAGCAGCTAAATTGTCAGGAGAAATTTGATCCACATCACTGTTAAGGCATAATAGACAAGACAACCAATACCTCCAGTGGTGAGAGCACTCGCCTCCCACCAATGTGGTCCGGGTACAATTCCCGGACTCGACGTCATATGTGGGTTGAGTTTGTTGTTGGTTCTCTTCTCTGTTCCGAGAGGTTTTTCTCTGGGTACTCCAGTTTTCCCCTCTCCTCAAAAACCAACACTGCTAAATTTCAATTCGATCCGGAATGCTGGAACGTTTAATACATGAGCCCCTGGCTCGGGAGATTGGGCAACCACTCCTCACTCTATCGAGCTTAAATAAATTACTTTTTTTTTTTACATTTTACCTCCATCTGGTGTTGGTTTCGTGGATCCATTCACACAGTACCATCCACCATAGCAGTCTGCGGTAGGTGCGCTCAATCCAGAGCCTTGGCAGTACTTTCCAGCAGTGCACAAAACACAATTAGACTTCTCTGTCTGGCCGGTAAGACTGTTAAATGTGCCTTCGTCGCACAGAATTGGGACACTGGTATTCACTGGACAGTACCTTCCAGATGGACAGATGGTGTCATTGAAAGTGGATGCTTTCGCCAGACAGAAGTAACCTGTGGGACATGGTTTGCAGCTAGTTTGGCCGACTTTGTCCTGAAAAGATCCTGCAGGACACGGCTTTGGTAGAGTTGATCCCTTAGGACAGAAATGACCTGTCGGACACTTGCCACCAAAACCTGTGAGAGATAAGGAAACGTTACATATGGTTTGACTATGACGACTATTTCCGCTTAAGTTGCAAGAGGATAAGTAAATAAAACATGAACACTCCTTCCCAGGACTACACTTACCATGATGGTCATTCCTTACAACGTTACCACAGGAAATAGACTTTTGTTAGGCACAACAATTCGAGCTTGAGACAAATGCTAAACCTTGTTACGGATAATTATACTTCCTCTGGCAAACATTTAGGTTTACAAATGATTATACCCCAAATTGTTTTAGCGATCATAAAGTTACCTGTATGCAGTCCTAGAACAGAGCAGTTACCAAGCAAAGAAGTGCCATTCTCTGAGTTAATAGGATCAGGTTTGTCGACTCCTGACTCACAATAATGACCACCATAGCAATCACCAGTGGGCTCAATAGCATGCAGACCTCCACAGTACTTTCCCCCTGGGCAGTCTTCACACTGTGTCACCAAGCTAAGGTGCGTCCTGTTGCTGAAGGTCCCAAAGGGACACGGTTTCCAATCCAGTCCAGTTCTTGGAGGGCAATAGTAACCCCTAGGGCACGCATGATAGCCGGACTTGGGATCTCCTGCAGTAACGTTTTCAGGGACACAGTAGTATCCCGCAGGACAGTCTTGGCAGGTCGACTGCTGTGTGGCGTTGGTAAACGATTTGGACGGGCAGGATTTTGGAGTGGCGCTTCCTGTAAAATGAAACGTGTGTATATGCATAAGCTTACAGGCACCTTAGAAATTCACAGAATCCATAGAAATTCAGTGTTGAAGCCAGCGATTGTGCTTGTAGACAAAGACGCAAATAAAGCACACTCTGAGATGTTAAAACCTACAGACTTGTTAATATTATCATCATATTATCATCACATTTTAAGACTTAATGACAGTACCTGGTCCAAATGGAGCAACAAAATTTAAGACCTTTGACAAGGTAATCTCGTCTACAATCACTTAAGAGTAAACGTGGGACCAAACAACTGTCGCTCACAGTACTTGCAAATTAAAGAAACTGCTTGAAATGGAAATGGTACAGGCATCAGAGATGTCAAGCTGTAACTTTCCCGCAGTGGTGCACAACGTGGCCATACAATCAAGGCTTTACACATCATAAAACTAAATCAACGAGTTCCCTAAAAGTTCTCTAAGTTAGAAGAGCATCGAGAAAAATCCATGTGCGAATCCCGTAAGGACGCACCTGTGGGACAGTGGAAGCCAATAGGACATGGCACCGCATTATCAACTCTGGATCCAGTAGGACAATAAAACCCAGTTCTACATTGTCCTGTGGGGTACGTCCTTCCAGGCTCAAAGCAGTATGACCCTGCAGTACAGTTGGTACATTGGTCCTCTTTCCATAAGCCAGTGCCGTTAGAGAATGTGCCGACAGGACAGTTTTTGGGTGTGTGAGTGCCAGTTGGACAATATTTGCCAGCTGGACAGATTTTTTCCCTCTCACTGGTGGAGCCTTGAACACAGAAATAACCTTGCAGGCATTGTCCAGTCTCATTTGTCCATCCTGCGAACTGACAGTAATAACCCTCTGTGCAAGGAGTGCACTGGCTAGAATTATGCAAACCTGAAAACCAAACGAATTATATTATTGCATTACCATTTCCATCACAGCGTTAAAGCCCTACTCATGAAAAGGATTTCCTCTTTTTATTCTTTAAGTGTAGTTAGAAAATTAGTTATGAAAGAAGAGGCTTCCTGGGTAAATATCATTGATTTATTTATTGATTTAGGCTCCAGCTTTTGAGTCTAAGACTAAGAACAAAAACTGCAATAACTTCCTTTCAAAAACATCTCCAAGCGTTTCTCATGGTTGCATTTAAGTTACTTTTACGTCTGTGGGTGAAAATCCACAATTGTGACTGTTAAAAACAAAGCTACTGAGCGGTACTTCCTTGTTGGACGACTTTTTTCCCCACTTCTGACATCATTTATCACATTTAAGAATTGAAGACCACTTCTTTGAAATATTAATTCCTGCGAACAGCTTACCCAATGCATTACTGAAGGTTCCCCTTGGACAGAGTTCTGGTTCATCAGTGCCTTCTGGACAGTATCGTCCTGGCGGACACTCATTTGCATCAAGTCCTTGGTCAGGAGTGGCAGACCTTGCTCCTGAAAAAAACAATTAAATATCCTTTTATAGAAAGGGTTTAAATTTATTGAAAACGTATAGTTTCTTTGTGTCGTAGTTGAAAACCCGCTCTGGCCGGCACTGATGAGATACCGAAATTTTGAGCAGACATTACGTCTGGCACCCACTAATGAAAGATAGAGTGGTTTTCGATTGACAATTGAAAGTAAATGCATTTGCTTTGATTTTGCATCATGTCGCTCAATGATTGGCCAAGCAAGATCATGCCACTTTTTCAAACAATGAGAAACAAAAGCAAAACCAATCGCAACATGCATGCGCACATTTTTCTGCGCTTTGCCCCGGCTAGATATAATTGCTTGGTATTCCGACTGGGTCATTGTGCTGCTTGCGTCTCTTGTAATTGGCCAGAGTAATTGCTTTGGTTTCGGTTTTATGACACTCAATTGAAAACCACTCTAATGAATTAATTACACTAACAAAATTTCCCTATCATGTATTAGCACACTCAAGAGACAAACGTAAGAATGGCCTTCTCCTTAAATATAATGTGAATATTTTTTACGCAAAAATGGTTGGTAACAGCAACAACTTCTGTCATTTGGCCATTCAGAGCTTACTATGAAATATTTTAGGACTTACACTAACTAGCTAATAACATACTGCTAGCCTGGTCTTCAGCCTAAAGCAAACTAAACGGTCCAGTCAATGGTATGCAACTTGCATGTAGTAGTGTCATTAGCTAAATGCAAATCTAGCTAAATGTGTCCTATCAGTCTATTACCTGTCTTACAGTAGTAACCAGCACTGCAGAGAGTCCGTGGATGAGTTAACCCTGGTTCACCACAGTAAAAGCGTGGAAGACATGGTGTACACTCACTCTGACTGGCACGACCAGTTAAGTTGTTGAAAGTACCGATTTGACATGGAAATTCCTCTGCATAACGGGTTCCATTGGGACAGTAGTAGCCCTCGGGACACACATATAAATTGTAATTCTCTACTCCACCAAACGTGGCATTGCAGTAGTATCGTTGAGGGCATTCCTTGCAAGTGTCTTGTTTGAGTTCATCTTGATAGTATCCAGATTCGCATCTTCTAGGACTGCCATAGCCTGCAGGACACCTGTTTCCACGTGGGCAAACATATGATGATGGTGTCCCAACTGACTGCCCAGCTGGACAGTAGTAACCAGCCGAACACTGCCCATCAGGAGCAGCAAGACCAGACGAATTGCAGAACGAGCCATCAGTACATAGGACACAAGCGCTAGAGCTGGTTGCTTCATCACCTCCATAGAACGTTCCTGGGTTACAGGGTATGGGGTCAGTGACACCTCCAGGGCAGTATCGTCCAGATGGACATCTACCACCAGTACTGTCAGTAGGTGTTGATGTGCTCGCTTTTAGTTTGCAGAAATAACCTGCACTACAGTTTCCTTTGGGTTCACTAAGCCCTGCAACATCACAGAACTTGCCTCCATCGCATTCCCTTGGATATGCAGACCCTTCTGGGCAGTAATATCCAGGCTGGCATTTACCACCATGTGTTGTGGTCATGTTAGATGTCGCACTTCCGTTACACCACCACCCTGCACTACATAGCCCGGTTGGCCAAGAATTTCCAAAGCCTTCACAGTAGCTACCCTTGGGACATGGAACACAAGACGAAACACCCTTTTGCCCAGTCAAGTTATTAAAAGTGCCCGGCTGACATGGGAACTGATAAGGATGGGTTGTATTGACCAGGCAGTAATGACCACTGGGGCACGTATTATTGATGAAAGTGACAGTCCGTCCCAGACAGTAGTAGCCCGATGGGCAAGGCTTGCATTCTCTCTGTCCGCTCTCATCATTGTATGTGCCTGCGGCACAGTCTGCAGGTACATTGGAGCCCTCAGTACAGAATGTTCCCGGAGGACAAATGTCACCAATGCCAGTGTATTGACCAAGGAAGGTGGGATTGGGACATGAACTATTGGTCAAATTGTAGCCGTCGATGTAGGGCTTCCTAACGGAGACACCTACAATGTATGGATAGAGGATAGTGATTAAAGAGCACAGCAAATAAAATTCCGAACAAATGAATTCTCTAATTTGGGAGACGAAGTCTGCTTAATTCCTTCCCCTTCATAACTGCACTGTTTTCTCCTTCAATGTTGAACACAGCTATTTGTGGGAAAGGAAGGGTAATTTTCCATAGGTCAGACACCGAATTGTCCTACGCATGAAAGTCAGCAATACTTAGCAAGGGGTTGCAAGTGGTTGTTGGTTCATGGATGACAAACTAAATAGGAAATGCAATTTTAATCTTGAAAACATACAAAGCAATAAGTACCTTGTTGTATGTTATACAAATACAGTAATGATGTATTTTAACTAAACGTAACAGTGTTAGTAAGAAACGCAACACTCACCTATCCTGCAGTAATAGCCAGCCGCACAGAAATCAGTTGGAGATGTGAGGTTTCTTCCATCACAGAATTTACCAGCATCGCAGTCTTTGCACTGCTTCTCACTACGCAACCCAACCCTGTCACTGTATGTGCCAGCTGGGCATGACCGCCAATCAAGACCTGTTCTCTCAGGACAATAGTACCCTTTTGGACAGATGCGGTATCCAACAGATTCATTTTGTGCAAGTTCCAGAGGGAAGCAGTAAAAGCCTGCAGGGCATGCATCACATCTGTCTCTACCTGATGAGTTTGTAAATGATCCTGCTGGACAGGGCTGGGGTAAAGGACTCCCCAGTGGGCAGTGGAACCCAATGCGGCATGCATAAGGATCTCTTACAGATGAGCCAGTTGGACAATAGGAGCCATTCTCGCAAGGCCCAGAGACAGCTGGAAGTCCTGGGGTGGAGCAGTAAAACCCTGCAAAGACAACACCAAATTTTAACCCAAACCATTCAGCATCTGCCAGGAACAACCGAGCTTAAACTACTTGTTCATATTAGTTTTATTTCATATCATGTTATACGTCTTCTGGTTTTGCTGTACTACAGGAATTTACGGTTGTCCCAGAATTCCAGACAGGTTTGTAAGGCAAGGTGTCCTAATTCATGGAATTCCAACGGTTCAAAGTGCCACTGCGCCCATCAAACCATAAAAAATGTCTTTAAATTTGTTGGGCAAACAAGCTGACTCTGTAGGGTTTTTGACGCAAGAACCCCCTCTTATCTGGAACACTGCGTCCATTTAATACCTGTTGTTGTTGTTGCATTTAAATAGCAGAGGCATAGATTCTGAAGAGCCACGTGTCTAGCCTCAAAAGGTTTTTGCACCTTTAGGTTATAAATGAACAAGCTCCACCCCTGCTACCCAGTCTAGCTTAATAAAAATTACGGTTCAATAATTTTTTAGCCCACCTGCTGTACAACTGATGCAGTCATTTATCCTTGTTCTAGTGTAGTTAGGCTGGAATGTTCCAACAACACACAATGTGGGTTCTTTATTTTTCCCTTCACAGTATGTTCCTGGGTAACAAGGAACCTCCCTTGGGCTTGATGACCCAGATGGACAGTAATATCCCGGATCACATGGTCCGATAGGAGCATCTCGCCCAGGCTGAGAACAGTGATAACCAGCTGTACAGTTCCAGCACTCACTGACATCCTTGTATCCTGACAAAGAATTGGAGGAAAATGTTTCATAACGCATGGCAAATAGGATGCAGTCTGTGGGACGTCTCAGTTCAGATATTAGAGAGATTTAGCATCGCGTTTACGGCAAACGGCAAACAGCAAACGGCAGGCTGCTGCTTGTCATAAAACCAAGAAAACTCTCTTATTCTAGCTTTTTTCTCTGTTTTTAGTAGTTGCTCTATAGCTGTGGCTAACAGGCAAAATATAAGCTGAAACCAATATATTTCACGAGTTTTTGGTAAACGGCAAATTTCAGCCTGACGTTTGCCGTTTGCCGTAAACGCGATGCTAAATCTCTCTAATATAAGCACACCCCCATTTTATACAAATAAAAAGACTTGTATGCAGTGTGTTATACGGTGAGTTGCCTATTTCATGTGAAAATAAAAATACAAACTAAGCACAGGTACTCGTTTTTTTGTTGTCTGTGTTTTTCGTTTGTGTCATTTCACACATTAAAAAACACGGACACTATAATGACCTCTAGAATGCCAATTATGGGGATAAAGAAAACGTAACCCATCATATTTGACATGTAATATAATTATTTGTGTTGTGTTGTGGTTTCATCAGAATTACGTCTGATTGTAGCCGTTGCTGTGCTAGTTTCAGCTGTAACATTGAAATGGCCAAGGGCCATGTAGCTTGGGCCCCATAGGCAAGGCACTTTTACAGTCATAGCACTTACTAGTACCACCCGTGACAGATGCTACAGGTTACGGGTTCAACTAAGAACCTTGTACACAGTAGGACATACATACCAGTGTCATTCCCAAATGTACCCAAAGGACAGTTGAACGGTTCACCAGTTCCTTTTGGACAGTAATGCCCCACAGGACAGATGTTGGCATCTATTCCTTGATTAGGGGTACCAGAAGTTGCATTACGCCGGCAAAAGTACCCAGCAGCACATGTAACATTGGGCAGTGACAACCCTGACAACAAAAAGGTCTTGATAAGATTGCAAAATTCATTCACCAAAACGTTTTCCACAAAAATATACCAGTTCATTGTTTTGAGACGCACATGACAAAAACACCTTACTTTTCAATGCAATACCTTAACATGTATTGCAAATGCTCGCAAAATCATTCTTTATCCCAAGAGTTTCAAACGTAAGCCTAGTCATTTAAATTTTAAGAGCCAACATACCTTCAACTGGGCAGTAAAATCCTGGAGAGCAGGTGACACAATCCTCTATCCTTGTACGTCGTGTCCTGTTGTTGTATGTTCCAGGTGGACAAGGGAACTGGTAAGGAAGTGATGTTCCACTGCGGCAATAGTAACCCAGAGGACAGGGGCGTGACTCATACTCAGAGTTGTTTCCAGGGCAGTAGTAGCCCTCCAAGCAAATCAAGCCCTCACTGAGCTTTGGTACAGGACAGTATCGCCCAGCAGGGCACAACAGAGGTGCTTTGGATCCTTTAGGGCAATAATGGCCAATGGGACAGATGCCTCCATAGCCTGTTTCTCTACCATCAAAATGTGGGCATGAGTCATTACTACGTGATGCATTATAAACTGTAACGTTGTCACCAATGGGTTCAGGTCTGTCCACACCATAAGCACACCAATGACCTGGTGCACAATCACCAGTGTAGTTCGTAGCATGTTCGTATGCACAGTACTTCCCTGGGTCACAAGACTTGCACTGTGAAACAGACTCCAGTGTTGTCTGAGCACCATATGTTCCCTTGGGACATGGTTTCAAGTCGATACCTGTGCCGTACGGACAGTAATAACCTTGGGTACAATTCCTTGGAACGCCAGCTATCTGGCAGAAGAATCCAGCAGGACACAAAGAGCATTCCTTTGCATGGGTAGTTTTTGCAAAACTGTTGTTTTGACAAGGAATGGGTTCAGAAGTCCCCCCTGGACAGAAATGCCCAATTGTGCAGAAATATTCACGTGGATCTTTGACCTTGTTACCTCCAGGGCAGTAGTATCTATGAAAATAAAACACACTGATCAACATCTAATATAAACAATGTACATAATAATGAACACAATATACATACAAATTTTGGAAAGGTTGCAAAAATTGACTTAAAGGTTACCGTATACCTTTAGGGGTGTCTCGCATCCAAGCGATGTAGTGCGTCCAGTTACCTAAACCCCTATATCAAATTAAGGTGTAAAGAGCTGCCTATCAAACGATACCAACAATTTTGAAATAAAATTAATTGTCGAATTTTTCACGACCTCTAAACGCGAGCATCTGAATCACCTTTTCAAAGTTCCTCGGTTTCCGGACCCAAAGCGCCACAAAAAACGTGACTCAATTACAGTGAAACGTTATAGAACATTTTGGAAATAGCATTACAAAAATATGAAGTGATCATACAAAAATCGACCTTGGAGAAAACATCTTTCAAAATAAAAAATACGTTGTTGTTCGTTACATGTTAAACCAGCCACTGTCCAAATCTGAGGGCAAACAAACTAATTCCCTGAGTTTTAGCTCTTAAAGTGTCCCCTTCAAGTGAAAAACTTGATCCGAGAAAAACAATGCGAAGAATGTCAATCAAAACGGTAACTTTTACTTCAGGCCAAAATGTAAAACCATTACGTTAACCAAAACATCCAAATTTGAAGAAAATTGCTGATCTGAAGGTAGACGGTAACCTTAATTATCCATTCCGAAATTCAAAAGGGAACTGGGCGAGTTTCAAATTTTGAAGTAATCGATAAATTGACACCATCACATGAAGGATGACATTGAGTTGAGTCGTTTGATCAAGTTTGATTCTTTTAGGTTGAACAGAGACCCAGTTATAGACCTTTGGGGACGCTGTCACAGAATTAGAGACGTTTGTATGGATTTTGAGCTATGTTTCAAGGTCTATAACTTGGTCTCTGTTCAACCTAAAAGAATCAAACTTGATCAAACGACTCAACTCAATGTCATCTTTCATGTGATGGTGTCAATTTATCGATTACTTTAAAATGTGAAACTCGCCCCACTTCCCTTTTGAATTTCGGAACGGCCAATTCACTTGGCTTATAAGTGAACAACCAACAGCATAATACCTCTCTGCACATAGACCAGTCTCATTTGTCAGCCCAACACCTTGACAGTAATATCCAGGGGTGCAGTTAAAGCAATCACTGCTTGACTTCCCTTTGCTAATGCTCCTAAATGTTCCATTGGGACATAGGTGCGGCTCATACGTTTCTGTAGGGCAGTATCTTCCAGCAGGACACTCAATCTGGTCTTCCCTTGACGACCCCAGCGGACAATAGTACCCTTCTCTGCAGGATCCTGTTGGCCTCACCAGGTTGTAGGTTCCACAGAACTTTCCAGCAGTGCAATTTTGACATTGTTCAACTGAGAAGAGTTTGATCTTATTGCTAAAGGTCCCTGGTGGGCATTTCTCTGGCTCCGCCGTGCCAACAGGGCAGTAGAATCCCGCAGGACAGGGTCCAGCATCAGTGTAGTTGAAAGTTCCCGGTGGACATAACAATGTTGTGTTATCAGTTGTGTTAACTGTTGCATTATATTCAGGTGTTGCAACAGTTGAGCCACTCCGGCAGAAATACCCTGCCAATGATCAATGCTACATTAAAAAAGCGCGCCATTTTTCACTCCACAAAACTGAGATGATTGTGTAACTTAGTCATTACTCTTTCAGAGTTTTATTCAAAGAATTCTGCAGGTGAACATGTGACACTTTCACAAAACCAGTCATTTTCCACATAATGGAACTCACACCTCCCTTGAAAACTGCTCCTTTCAGCCAAGACATTCCTCCCTTTTGTACAAATATGTTTACGCTATTATACATGAATGTTTACAGTCTTTCCCGTAAAAACGTGAACACCAGAAATACCTATAAATTGTCATTGTGTTGCAAGTAAAAAGCCAATCATGCATGAGAAAACTAAACCGCAAACAGTAATGGTAATTAGGTTGTGGTTTCGTTTTGCTTCTGATTGGTCGCAAAACAATAAACACTTCAGGAATTTTTTCTGGTGTTCATGGTTTTACAGGAAAGACTGTAAAGACACATGGTTCCTGAACATCCGCAAGAAAGGTCATTAGAGACTCCAAGGGCAGAGGAAGGTGGGGGTGAGGGAAGGATGCCAAAAACAAACTGAAAGTTGACAAAACATGATTGGGATTTCCAGAGGGAGGGGAGGGAGAACAGAGGTGATTTTCTAGCCAAATTAATCTCTCTATAGCCCCTTGAGCCCTTAATGTTATCACTTCCTAATTACCTTGATCACACTTCTTGGTGAAAGTTGTCTGCCCCAGTTCATCACAATAGTAGCCACCTGGACAAGGACTGCACTCTGTGACACGAGACAGACCAGACACATTGCTGAATGTCCCCAGGGGACATGGAAACTGGTATGCTACCTTGGTTCCATTTGGGCAATAGTAGCCTGGTGGGCATGTGCTGTTTTGGTACAGAACTACAGGGGCAAGGCGATTGTCACAGTAGAACTTCTCCGGACATACCTTGATAATGAAAGCATACAAACCACTTCACTAAGGCATGTGCTATGTAGTTAACCTTCCTCTGCATCCACACTGCTTTATATATAACGAATTCTCAAATTTCATTTTTACCCCAATTGTCAGTAATCTTGCAATCTGATTGGCTAATTTGCAGTTGTCAATAAGAGTCTAGACAATGCTGCTCACATCAGTGCAATGCGATTTTCTGAAACAAACATTTTCTTTGACATTAATATCGTGGTAACAAACAAACTGAATGTGGTTTAGTGTTGTCTGTACTCTTATGGACAACAACATTTGTCATCACAGAAGTCAAAATTTGTTGTGGACTCGCTCGGCACACAACCTTTTGATAACTGTCATGATGAATATTGTTGTCGATAAGAGTACAGAATGTTAAACCACATTTGATTTGTTACTTGGACATAAAAGCTTACAATTACTTCTACGTCCATACTTCTGTCATAGCTGTTCCTAAATGCCAGAAGGTCCAAACAGGTCACTTAAGACATACATGATTCATTTCATATACATCACTAACATATTATACAATAACCTCACGCCAGTGTATGAGAATGTGAAAGAACTAAAAAGAACAATAATCATTGTTGCATCTGTAATATTATGCACAGGTTAGGCCACAGACAAACCTTTCATTCTTTGCACATCTCATCTTTTAAGTCATTGCTGGTTCAACTTGATAACAATGTTTTGTTAAGAGTTCAGTTATCTACAGTTTTACTATCGAATAATGTCTGAGAACGTCTGTGGTTTATAAAAACAAGGGCATAACCATGGTAACTTACTTTGCAAGAAACTTGATTAATAGTATCTTGGTACGTCCCACTTGCACATCGCAGAGGTTCTTTTGAACCCAGAGGACAGAAATGCCCCAGAATGCACTCAAGACCATTGGGGTTCCGCACTTGCTGTCCAGGGGGACAGTAATAGCCGGCATCACATTTATTTGTTGGCCTTGTGTTGCCATATCCTTCACAGTAACTCCCACTAGTACAGTTTGCACAGTCCTCCACCTTTCTATTGCGAGTGGCATTTGAGTATGTTCCTGGAGGGCAAAGCGTGGGAGAGGCACTCCCAGATGGACAGTAGGATCCTGCTGGGCATTCATCACCAGTTACACCATCTGTGGGACTGTCTGTTTTGGAACCATTACGACAAAAGAATCCCGCAACACAGTTTCCTGATGGTGCAGCTAGTGCTTCACTTCCACAGAACTTTCTTTCAGGGCATACCAGGGGTTGAGAGCTTCCCCTTGGACAGTATGTTCCACGCAGGCATTTTCCTCCTTTAGTGACTGGTTTGGCTGCTGTTGTACCTCCACTGCAGTAATACCCAGGATCACAACTACCCGTGACATTGGATTGACCTTCAATAGATACATTATGTTCATTAGAACAGAAGGGCATTTGTATAGATATGGTATTTTGCATGAAACTGTTCCTTCTAATATGGTCCAAGCTGACATAGCAAGACTATGTATGTCTCAAATTCCCTTCCTCACGACAAAGGCAACACAGCAGCAAGTAGTTACAATATCATAACTACCTTCATGCAGTTATGCCATGTAAGTTTCGTTAAGTCTTCACAAAGTTCGTGCTGGTTTGGGGATGTAAGATTCAGGGAGAATTCAAGGAGTATTCAATGCGCCAAAAACCGAGTGCTCATAGCAAATTTACTTTGGGAAATCTGTCTCTTGTTTTAAAATCATCGCTAAATGTGTTAATATAAATTTGCATTACGTTGATAGAATCCTAGATTACTTTCCATCCAGAAAAAATTAAAGGAGTTTTCAAGCACTTTTGACAGCAGAAATTCTTCTTTTCAATGGCTTTTCAGGGACCATAGAAATCTTCAATTCAATTCAAG
Organism: Galaxea fascicularis; assembly: GCA_948470475.1. Lineage (NCBI taxonomy): Eukaryota > Metazoa > Cnidaria > Anthozoa > Scleractinia > Euphylliidae > Galaxea > Galaxea fascicularis. The sequence continues at coordinate 1,461,419 of OX419344.1, read as the reverse complement.
GGCTTTTCAAGGACTTAAAGGAGTAGCACAAACCCTATCTTCAACAGATATCACCTGGAGTAGCAGTATGGACTTACAAATGCTACTTAGCAGGATATTCAATTGGTTGTGCAGGAAGAAAGGAAGGAAAAAAGGGAAAGAGGGTGGGAGGGAGGGAAGACAGGAAAGAAGGGACGGAGGGACAGAAGGAGAGAGGGAGGGAAGGGGCGGTGGGTTGGTTTCCCATCGAGGCAAGAAGTGAGTCAGATTTTCTCCATTGTCATCATGTGCTCATGACTTGTTGAATATGACATCTCTGTTATACTGACAATGGTTTACCTTGCTTATCACAGAAAGAACCAGCAGTGCAAGACACACAGTGGCTGAGATCAGATCTGCCTGTCAAACTGTTGAATGTTCCTGCAGGGCATGCATTGTCATTAGCATAAAGTGTTCTGAGTGGGCAGTAATAGCCAGATGGACACTCCAGGGGAGTTGTGGTGTTTCCACTACAGTAAAACCCAGCTGGACAGTCCTGGCACACTGCTTGACCACTGGCATTGTTGTATGTTCCTGGAGCACATGGTTCAGGCCATGACGATCCCTGAGGACAGTGAAACCCAGGGGGGCAAATGCCACCATATGAAGCATTTGGTCTTCTTGTGGGGGACCCCTCAAGACAATAATAACCAGGGTCACAAGGATCTGTCACTGCATCCTGATGTCCAAGCTCGCAGAAATGGCCAGCTGTGCATGGTGTACAATCTGTCTCTGATGTCAATTTCCCAACCTTACCAGGTGCAAATGTTCCAGGCGGACAAGCTGTTTCAGCCGACACACCTTGCTCACAGTAATACCCTCCTTCGGGACATTCACCAAACCATTTTCGATTTTGGACGGTGTCATCAGGAGGTGTTCTCGTTTCAGCTCCTCGGAAGCAGAAGTAGCCTGCATCACACTGACCAGTAACAGTTTTCAAGGCTGGAGTCTCGCAATAGTGGCCCGCTAAACAGTTTGTGCATTCACTTTTTGCTCTAAGTCCAGTTCTATTGCCAAATGTTCCTTTGGGACATGGTTGCTTTTGTCCATTGTTCTCTGATCCTATAACACAGAAATAACCCTGAGGACACGGCGGTGGATTGATTGTTCCGAGAACACATTCTGTGCCAGCACTGCACACATCGCAGACATCCTTTCCTTCTATAGCAGTGTGAGAACCTGAAAAACAAATGAAGACAATTGACTTCCCTTTGTATATTTCCAATTTTGTTTTGCACCTCGGCCAGAAAACAGACATCGGCACATTCAGTCCTACAGTAAGTTCATTCACATTCTAACGCACCACTGGAAAACATAAGCAGTCAAACATCCAATCCTGACCTTTCATAAAATCACAACCTATAAGATTGATTACTTTCATACAACAATGCTAGTGAGAGTTTATCATTATTACTCAGTCTTAGGGCACTGAGTCTAGGAATGGGCTATGAATCTTTTTTATTTTTCATTTGGTTCTGGGGTCACAAATTTCATCACATGAAATACATAAAGTGCTTGTGACTGTTTGGTTTAAACAACTACATGTATATCTTTTTTCCACTAACCACTGAAAACACCAAACTCTGTTTGATTTTAACCACCATATTTGCATGTCCCCAATTAGCGTCAGCTAAATACATGTACATTGACACATGAATAAAGTTCTTCATTCATTCATTCATTCATGCAAGGAGCCCTCCTGAATATTCCGAGTCAGCTGATGGTGTTAATTCCAACCAGAAGAATTAAGCATTGGGTATAATATTTTCCTTGGCTGATCTAAGAAATTAGTCCTAATCTCCACTTGCTTCTGGCATCTCCTCTCTATCTATGAGGCATGCCCTAACATTATGATAAGTATTCTTGCACCTAATTCCCTATGTGCCAGTTATAAATCATAGTTATCACTTCTCCTCTTGCATTTGTAGGACCAATAGGTTAATAAGCATTCTAAGGTTAAGACAGTGTGTTTTGGTAACTACTTAACTGTGATTATTAAAATAGTTGTATTATTATTATTACCTTTGCTGACCCCCTTATGATTTAGTCAATGATTAACCCTTAAACCCTGAGATCAAAATTTAAATTCTCATTTGTTGCCCTAACACATTCCCTATAGAAGTAGTGGGGAGAAATTGTTAAAATACCAAGCAAATTTATCTTTTGTGATCCTGTCCTTAATTCTCACGACCACTCTGTTTTATAAAGCGTTTATACCACAAGGAGAAATTTGATGCTGATCACTCTTAGGATTTCAAGAGTTAAGAGAACGGTAAATCAACTGATGAATTTATCATTCTTGTTAGTATATACCACACAAGTGAATAATGCTTTTCCCGCATTCTGATTGGTTAACTTGGAGGTGATTAGTAAAGCACTATTCACCTCCGAGCAGCCGAAGAGAAACAAGCTGGCTTTCTGTTTCAATTTCCGACAAGGAAATTAATTGAATACACGCTACTTGTTCTTTGCGGCTCGGTAAATATCCACCACTATTCACCTCCACTTCGGTGAATAATTATTGTTAATTATCATATTATCTCAGTATCTCCATTACTGAGGAATGCTCTTGTACCTGGACCACATTTTTCTGGCTGGTTTCCTGCTTTACAGAAGCTTCCTCTTGGGCAAATCCCTCCAGTGGAGTCATTGTTAGGCTTTGGCATTTTAGCTCCACGTTTACAGAAATAACCAGGATCACAGATGTCAGTAACTCCTGTTTTTCCTGTGCCATTGCAGTAATGTCCAAGATCACACGCTGTACAATCACTTTCCTTTGTACCCCCAGTTACTCTTCTATAAAGGAAATCAATGAAATCCACTGAGAGGCCATAAAAATTAATGTGTTTCATGAGTCCACATTGCTTCATGGAAAAGTACATTTTACATACCGTGTCTAAATAAAGCTTTCATATGTACACTTGCCAAATTCTTTGTTTAAATAATTTCACAAAGGCCTCAGTGACACTCCTTATGAAAACAGAAACTTGTCCAGAATCGCAATGCCAGTCCCCAGTTAATTAATGCAGTTAATTTTGATACGACACACAGGATTTGGGAAAATCACAAAGTGATGTAAAAAAAAAAAAAACATCACAAACCCCACAAACACCTCCAGTGACCTGCTTTGTCATTAAGATAAATTCTAGTAAGAGAATTCACACAGCATACGAAGCAATTGGCCAAACTGAGCTCTCTTTCATGTCAATAAAAAACAACAGAAGCCTTACCGGTACGTGCCCTCTGGGCATGGAATTTCATGGGGAGTTCCAGCTGGACAGTAGTGCCCTGCAATACACAGACGACCCCATTCCAAGACACCCTCCTCAAATGTTGGGGTGGGTCTTGTAGCATTGCCCAAACAAATGTAGCCTGCAGCACAGTCAGCTGATGAACAAGAAACCACACATGGTGACCATTACAACATTTCTCTCCAAAATTTAGATTTCTGTTAAACATCTACTTCTAAGACAAAAACCGTTTGTAAAGCATAACCAATGGTGATGTCTAGATTACATCTAACACAACAAGTAATAAAGCAGGAAGCCGACAAAAAAATAAATGACCTTGAACAACAATAAAACAGGAAGCTGAAGACAAAAAAATGACAATACCTGTAGGAACAGCTTGTGCAGTTGGATTACAGTATTTTCCAGGCGGGCAACCTAAGCAACTTGAGTTGTACCCTTGTTTAGTGTGATTGTTGAATGTACCCTCAGGACATGCAAACTGTCTGTCAGACCCCGGAGGGCAGTAATATCCCTTCTCACATTCCAACTGACTTGTCATATTCTTTGTGGGGCAGTAATACCCTACCCCACAGGGCAGACAGCTGCTTTGTTGGTCATGAGGTTGATAGGTTCCTGGCAAACAGGGCTGTGGCTCTGCAGATCCGAGTGGAGTAAAATGTCCCCTAGGAGTGATGGTGAGATTGGGTGATATGGAACCCTCAGGGCAATAATACCCTGGATAACATGGCCCCTCTGGTGCTGTCAGCTGTCTTCTAGAACAGTAGTATCCAGGATTGCAAGGAAGACAGTCCTGATCACTTGTTCCACCAGTACTCTTACTATATGTACCAGGGGAACAGGAATCAAACTCAAAAGAGCCAGTGGTACAGAATGTCCCTTCAGGACATGGTTGGCCTGTGACACCATCATTTGGTGTACCTGTGTAAGCTCCACCATAGCATACATAACCAGGGTCACACTGAGCTCGAGGAATAGATAGACCTTGTGCATCACAATACCTGAAACACAAGGAGAAATGACTGAGCCAAAGCTGTCATGTGAAAGTACGAGAAAAACATTTAAACTATAAACATTGATGCATCGAGGTGAATTTCTGTGCACCAGCCAAACAACTTTCTGACACCCCGAGTATTTGAGCATCCTGTCAATATTTCATGTATCTTTTTTAAAGTAAGTGTACAATCAGGGACGTAGCCATAATTTTTCCAGAGGTACACACAGTTTTCCAAGTCCCTCTTAGCTCAAGCGAGAACTTGAAAAAGCCCCATTTTTATAAGTTGTAGTCAATTTCAGCCCTTGCCAGCCTGAGCCAAAGATTGTTATTTCTAATTTGCTAACTTGGTAAAAGAACTTCAAACAAAACTGAACAGTTACTTTTTTCTTTGCTTCCAATATCTTTTTCAGCTTTTCAAAGTAATATGAATTCATGACAAAGCTCCTTTCAGCATTCACAAACTAATTCAAGACTTGGGTGTTAATGTTCATGATTAAATAATACAGCAAATATAGCAAGGAAGGATGAAGCAGGAATAAAGCACATCCAGACATCTGTGAATATACATGTATGGGACAGCATTTTCATTGTCCACCTCAATGAATTTGCCTCAGCTACAACAATCATTCAAAGGTTTCCTGTTTATATAGGAAGCAAGAGTGTTTGATTTCCACTTAATAATAATTAATAATAAAAACCATTAATAACAATGATTGTTATTAATAATAATAATAATAATAATAATAATAAAAACAACAATAATAATTTGCTATTAATTAATTGCTTATCAATCATAAAATTTAAATAAATTAATAAATTACCGTAATTAATAATTATTTTTCTGAGAGAGCCACTCACCATCCAGGTGTACATTTTGTACAGTTCTCAAGATAGTAAGCTCCACTTTGATTATTAAATGTTCCAATTGGACAAGGCTGAGGGTCTCCTGATCCAGGTGGACAGTAGTGACCTGTTGTACAAATTGTGGGTGTCTCGGATCCAGTTGGACAATAATTTCCTATAACACACTCTTGACAGTCCTCTACAAATCGTCCCCCTGTCTCATTAAGGTATGTTCCTTTGGGACAGGGCACCTGTTTAGGTCCGTATGAACCAATACGCAGGCTGGAGACACCATCTGTGATGTTTGTTGGACAGTAGTAACCAGGACTGCAGTCTCCAGTCTCATCAGTGGATTCCTCCTGGCAGTACTTTCCCGCAGTACACATGGAACAGTCATATACGCTTTTACCATTTAGGTTGGGATTAAATGTTCCTACAGGACAAGGAATCTCCCTTGGAGTACCTAAAAGTGGCACAAGGGAAAACTTTTTCAACCCTTTCTCCAATCCATGAAATGTGAGTGACAGTAGGGTAGAGCCATAATGAATCTAGCCTAGGAACTTGCTGAACAATAATATTAAACTTGAGTCAAAGCTGACAACGACCCAGGAAATTACAAACCCTTTAACTCTCAAACTTTGATTATTAAATCTCTTTTGTAGCTGCTATATGGTTACTTGTGCATTAGTTAAGAGAACTTATAGTTGTATGAAGATAACATCCTCTGGATGTTAAGTTTGCCCATAGTTAGTCTACTATCTATGGTTTGTCTATTCTCATATTTGAAATGTTCAGAGACCATTGAAGAAAATAAATGCATGTTGACCAGTTACCCATTACCCCTTCAAGTCCTAACGGTCAACTAGCATAAATTTCTCCTTACAACATCAGGGATTGTATCAGAAGCTGGAACACAGGTAGTAGTATCCATGTACTATGAACATTTCAGTGTAAACCAAACAAAAATTTAAGGGGTACCATAGAGAACATTGCAGCATCCATACATTAACATGCACACAGGTCATGAGAATTTAAGAGAAATAATGATCATTAAAGACGTAATTCTTGATGTTGAACAAATTTTCCCAACCTGTTCCATGGGGTCTGCACAGAGGACAATGTTCGCTGATATCACAGCTTAAAGGATAACAACAAAGTGCAAACCTTCTGGACAGTAATGTGCCTTCCTGCAGTCTGTAGCGTTACTAACATCTTTGAGTCCAGCTCTACAGTACTTTCCAGCTGGACACAACAAGGTGGTATTCATCTGTGTTTCTGTAGTGGTTTCACTGTCACAATATCTACCAGCTAAGCAGGTTTGGCATACTGACTGCCCTGGATTCGTGTACTTTCCCTTGCCACAGGGGTGCGGCTGAACTGTTCCATTAAGGCAGAAGTGTCCAGCAAGGCAGACCAGGCAGGCGCCTTTGTTTCCAGCAGGAGTCCCAACAACTTCACTTGAATTGAAGCCAAAAGGCATGTATGTTCCTGGAGAATGAACAATAATTCTGTATAATTATGAAACAAAGTTTAGTTCCATACTGAAAGACATTCAGCTCTGAAAAAGGTCATTTTATTGACACTACAATTATAATTATAATAGAGACCTCTCCCTAGAAAACATCTATTTCCTTGGCAGACAAGTCACCTATTTAATACAGAGAAGTAATAGAAAACCCTTTTGGACTTTTGGACAATTATGTACCTATGGTTAATAAACATATTAGGGACGGTTCATTATTTATGGGGATGACTGGGTCAGATAATTTGAAATAACTTCATTTTTTTCCTTATGCCCGTCACACTATCACGTCAGAATTTCTAAACCCGTCCTGATTTGTTTTCAATTTTTCAAAGCCCGGTCAATGTAATTAATTTTTAATTTGACGAAGAATTATGACAATGCATAAACAGTATAAAAGTCGCTTTATGTATTACAACATGACTTGTTTAATAACAAATTGTTTCCGGCAATTTGGGTACATCGCAACAAAGGAGATGATTCCGGTGGGACACAGCCATTGAAAAGTACCAAATGTCACAAAAGAGATTAGTTGTAACCTGGAGCTATAGAATTCAGCTTATCATTAAATTACATTTCAATGGTGACAACTGGTATCAAAATAGGCTTGCGTTCGCAGGCTACATTAAAATCAAGCAACGTTCGTAAATTGAAAATATAAATAGTTGATGCCGAAAACTTGACCTATTTACAAGATTTTTAATCTATACTTAACAGTACCAGAATCAATAGGCCTTGGCGTAGATGCAGGTGTCAATGATTGTTTGATGATTAAATCATTCGTCTCTTCTCAAAAAAATCACAACGATGATCAAAACACTTTAATTCGTACAAGTACCTTCACGTTGCCACATTCTTAGCACCCAATCGTCTCGTTCAACCCGCATTGATTTGCGTACGACCTTTATTTTCGCCAAATATGGGCATTGTTTTTCCACAGTCACAAATTTAAACAAAACGTTCATTTCGTGTTTAATATTGATAAAGTTACAAAGTTTTATATTTTACTATTGAAGTGACAAATGGCATAATTAATTGTTAAAGGACTTTTTTTCAGAACCCGGTCCTTTTGCCCTTTTAAATCTTCATAGCCCGTCGTCTCTGGAAGAAAATTTTTTACATGCCGGTCATTTTTTATCCGACCCGGTCATCTCCATAAATAATGAACCGTCCCTTAATTAATAATTATTTGATCTAACAATCGCATCATAACTTAGTGAAGAATACATGTGCAAGTGTGGTCATGAGAAGGACTGTTTGTTTGAAACACGACACTAACATGCAAAGTTCAATCCATGGCTAATTCGATAGAAAAACATCATACTGACTTAATGCCACAACAGCTGGATTCCCTGGCTAGTTTTTGCTCATTCCTGCCTGCTTAAAAAATTAGTGATAGTGCAGAATATATCAGACCACTGGTAGATGACCTCCAAACGTTGCATCAGCGGCAACAAATTTACAGTATTTAAGATTAAACCAACATGAAAGTTTTGCAAGTGAATTGCGTTTAATAAGTTAGAGCCTTTCCTATCAACAGGTGTCTCAGTACAAGTAAACTTACCAATAGGACATGGCACAGGCTGAACTGTTCCTTTCTCACAGAAATGTCCCTGGGTGCAATCAAGACACTGGTCTTGTCTCGACCTTCCAAACTCTGGGTTATATGTGCCATTGGGGCATGGAAACTGCTCAGCCACACGAGTACCATTTGGACAGTAAAACCCAGGTGGACAGTCACCTCTGGGTGTTGCCTCACCTCCTGGACAGTACTTCCCTTCATCACAGATGTCGCACTGTGAGGCGTCAAACAAGTCAGTTCTACTGGAGTATGTTCCAGGAAGGCATGGAAATTTGGTTGCTGAGGCAGTTCCTGTTAAATAATGAAAAAATGGGAGTGGAGTCATGAATAACCAGTGTTTTCAATAACGGCTGGCAGCCGGCAGCTGGCAAAACTCGCCATCTACTTCACATGATTCCGCCGCCTACTTTGAATAGAACTTACCTCAAATGTTATGAATAGCATGGAACAAAGTTGTACCTTCTCTGCCTACTCGTAAACGTTTGCCACCTACTCTGATTCTTATTAAAAACCCTGATAACAACAACTTCACCTTAGTGTAGTAAAATACGGCCCACAAAATTGACCAGTCACAGCGCACATACTAACTGAGAGATATAATAAACTCACCTAGAGGACAGTAGTGCCCTGGAAGACAGTCCGTCCAAGTGTTGTTGTTGTTTATACCAGTGCCCCAGCTGCATATCTTCCCTTGTGGGCAGATTAAACATTCGGTTGGAAGAGTCAGACCAGCCCTATCTCCATATGTCCCTGGAGGACAAGGGAACTGGTGTCCAGCTATTGTACCATTTGGGCAGTAATACCCCTCATAACATAACTCAGTAGCATCCACCTGCCCCGCCTGTGGACAGAAGTAACCAGCCGTACAAGGAATACAGTTCAACAGGTGACCCACATTCCAATGTGGGTTGTATGTACCAGGTGGGCACTTGATGGGTACAACTGTTGGTTCCGTCAAAGAACCATCTGGGCAGTAGGACCCAGGGGGACATGCCTTGCACTCAGTGTAATTTTGAAGTCCAAGTTCGTCATTATACGTTCCAGCATGACAAGCAAACTGTGTTCTTGAGCCAGTGCCACTGGGGCAGTAATAACCAGGTGGACACAAGGTGGGTTGACTGGAACCAGCTGTACAGTAATTACCAGCGGTGCAGGGTAAACATGCGATGGAGCGAGAAGTCTGGTTGATGTTGGGGTTGTATGTACCTGACGGGCAGGGGAACTGGTTTCGAAATTTAGTCCCCAAAGGACAGTAATGTCCCATTCCGCAGACAAAGGATCTGTAATCAACTGTGCCACTGTCCTGACAGACATAACCTGGTGGACATGCCCTGCAGGATTCCTGTGATTGTGAACCATTAAAAGGGTTATAAGTTCCAGGTGGGCAGGGGAAAAGTGTCCGTCCATCACACCATCCACCTTCTGGACACACATCTGAAAAGACAAGATGATACAAACTTAGAACACATCGTAGATGGGGCAAATCAAAGGAACTGCTGCTAAGAAACATACATGTAATTGTCATGTACATTTGTTAAGGGAAGTGTCTATGTGAATGTTTGCAAGTTCAGTAGAGAGACATAAGGTTTTAATACAGCAAAAGTAAACTCCAGATGTTTCCAGTGGTTTCATACCAGGTAAACTGCAGCCTTTGTCAAACTGAACTTTGTAATTTGAATGTTACATTTTGCCAAATAACTCAGTATGGGGTACCACACAGCCCAGAGACTTTGACAGGTTGTTTATTTTTTACTTTTTTGACTTGATTTATCAAATAATAGGTGATTTTAATTTTTACTTCAGTGACATGAAAACTAAGAATAGTTGTTGGACAAGCTTGTTAATGAGTTATAACAACCGTTGAAAGTATTAGTAGTATGCATGTTGAGAATCAAACCTTTTCTTGTTTTGATTTTTTCTAAACCAGTTTCATTTTTATTTTCCCTTGACTGTGATACAGAGATTGATTGCTGAGACAATGAGAAGACTTAAGACTTACAACTGGTTTGGAAAATAATCCAAAGAAATAAGTTGAACCACAACATACACACTACAGACTGATGTCAAAAAGGAAAGTTGTGTGAGCAAAAAATAATGTCACGCCACTTCATTCAACATTAAAGCATGTTACAGATTATTAAAATATAATTTGCCTTCAGGGGGGCTGTCAGTCGTTGATCCTTCTTTGCACCTAAATCCCCTCTTGCAAGGTAAACACTGAATCTGTCCAATGCTGGAATAATACCCTGGAGGACAAGGCTCAGGAGCTAAAACAAAATAATATGCATTTTACTATTTTGTGATTTTCATCTGTACCTTGGCTCCCAATTGGGATACTCTGGATTTCGAGAGACGGAGATGATTGAAGGATTTTTTTGGGTTTTTGTTTCTGGGATTTTTTCAGGTAAGAAACTTTGGCAAGTATTTTTTGTGAGGGATTTTTGGGGTATTCAAAACAATCTGAGGATTTGTTGTAGAGACCAAGGGGTTGTGACTGCACACCCTGGCCGCATAGTTCTGTTAACCGCTGCCTTGCTTAAAATGGAAGGTGGGTGCCTGGAGTATCCAGGGGCTTCCACTGTGTCCAGCCAGCCCCCAGATAGAATACAGCCCCCATGGCTGGCAAATCCCCACAACCCAGCCATGAGCCCCCATTCCAGGCACCCTTCAACACTGATTAGATCAGTGGAGTGGGGAATAAAATCAACAAGGGTGGGGGAATGCTTAAAAACAACAGCTCCAAACCGCTCAGGACCACTGAAAATGCCTGGTCCAAAACTGCACTGAAAAACACGACAATCGAGCTACAACGTTCCACGTGAGCCTGCACTTGTGAGATTGACCGCTGGCCATGCACAAAGCTCGTGGCGGCTAACTTTGTTAAATTGACATTTAACTAAATCAAATGAAGTACAATCCTTTCTGGAAATTTTAAGGCTCTGAGATTTGGCATGGGATTTTTGAGGTTAATTTTTGGTCCAAGAATTTTTGAGTTTTATTGGAAGCTCTATAGGGATATTTCGGGGTTTTAAATTTTGTTCCCATTTTATAATCCCCATCACTTGAAATCCAGAGCACCTAACCAACCCCGATGAGTAAAATGTAATAGGACAGAATGGACTCCAATTCAGCTGGTTGTCATAACTGGTATTGATTAACCATACTGTATCTGATGACTTTGCAGTAGGAGTCCAAATTGAATAAGTAGGAGTGTGATAACACACTGACCTGGGTGACACAAATTCCTGTTACAAATGTACTGAATGATATTAATCAGTCCTGCTACATACACGTACACATGTAATTACCAATAAGAATCATAAATATTATCTGTACAACAATAATATCAGACAGAAAATAGCCATAAATCATATTCTGTGATTCCTAACTCATAAAGAACCAATTCAAAATTATCTCTGTTTTCAACAATGATTGCAAATTATTGGTAAATGTCACTGAAAACATTCAAGCCCCACTGGAGAAGCCTACAAGTTCAGCTTTCAGACCTTATCCTTATATTACAGGAATTAACACAAAGCATCAGATCCCTACATGCAGGATCAGCACACTGCTTCCCAGCCTCACACAGCCTGCACACTGCAGCATTCCGTTCACTGAAATATCCTGGTCGACAAATAGTAGGGCCTTCAGTGATTGAAGGACACTGGCTGCCTGGGAGGCAGATCGTACACTTGATCTGAGCACCCAAGGAATATGTTCCATTTGGACAGAGGTTTCTAAAAAAGAATAAAGAAAATAAATTACAGAATAGTTAGCATCTCGTTTCAACCTGTTCAGTCTAATATCAATCAAACTTTTTTTCATAATAATTCCTGGATTTCCTTTTTCTTTTTTTTTTTTTTTTTGGGGGGGGGGGGGGGGGTGTTAATTGTTTGCCTTTGTTGTGGGAATAAGCTCTCTTGATGAGAACTTTCTAGTCTTAGAGCAAATGCTGAGTAAGTAGTTTCCAATATTATTTTTAAATACAGATATTCTACAACACTTTTCTCCTCCCACAGAAGCCATAATAGAGAGTATTCACTCACATGACCAGCAGCCATATTGGTTTAATGAAACAAAAGAAAGTATTTGCATAAAAACAGAGTTCAGGTCCGAGACGGTTAGCCTGGTACACCAATATGGCTGTCATCCCTTTGTCTTGGTACACCAACATGGCCACCGTGATGTCGTGTGAATAATTGATAATTTTGTGAACTTAATACACTGTATATTGTCAGTGATTTTCATAAAGTGGTGGTATTAACGTGAGAAGAAATGAGACATGGATATCAAATACCTGACAGCTTGATCCTGAAATGGGCACTCGTATCCAGGGGGACACATTTCACAAGATGATGCATTACCAGTGGAATAATAACCAAGTTCACATGGGAGTTCGTCATTCCTGTCTGTGTATGGACAATAGCTGAAAACAAGACATTTCACATTTCATCAGCAGAATGCCAGATGAGTTAACTTCCAAATTTGTGTAATTAAGATTTTTAAGGGATTAACAAGCATGCATGGGGCTTCCTAATCTTCTCAACTTGATTTCTAGGGGTGTTTAGCCAGGAAGCTGGATTTCTCTGGTTTTGACCCGAGACCACTTTGTTATCTCAAGCAATGACAGTGAGTCAACATTTTAACAGACTGTTATGCCTTCTTCCCTTACTGGCCAATATCTGCACTTACAATTCAACACAGTAAGTATTTCTCAGCTAGAAAGATAGAATAGCAATTTTCTACTGCCTCTAACCATGTCAAAAACAAAATACAAATGTTTATAGTGAAAGAGACTTAGCTTATCAGCTAGTTTACAGGCACTCCACTTAAATACCTTGAAACAAATAATAAATGTCGTCTACTTTTCAAGCATAATTAATGCATTAATAATTAAGATCATCTAATTTTGAAACATAATTGTTGTAGAGATCCCAGGTATCACTGAAGTACCAAATATTGGCAAGTTACTAGAAATAAGAGTATACTACTGTTGTTACTTACAATCCTGCTCTACAACCAGTGCACTGCGTCTTCTGTCTAGTTGCATAGTACCCAGATTCACACTTGATCATGTAGTCTGTAGTTGTATTAGGACAGGCAAAACCTTTGGGACAGACCGTGCACGTTGTGGCACCACCAATAGCATATTCACCCTCTAAACAAGCCTGGTTACTGCTGCCATCCTTGCTAGGGCACTTGGACCCAGGTGGGCACGGAATACATGCATCTTTTTCACCAGTAGAGAAGTGTCCAGGCTCACAAGGAAGTTGAATGTCTTTGCTGTAATTTTAGAGATACAGAAATAAATTTTACATTTTACTGTTGATCAACTGTTTATCACTTTTTAATTTATGAATCAATATGAAGTAACTTAGAAACCTTTTTCCTCAAAAGTGAATAAAACTTCAACTGAAGATAACAGCTGAAACCCTTATTTTCTCTTTCTATGAGCAAAACCTCAGGGATTACGAAGGCCGTGCGCCATGCGCGTATGGCGCATAAAGCTACGGAATGGCGCATTAAAAAAGAACTTACCGGGCCTGTGATGCGCCCAAGCCGCGAAATAGCTAGTAAAACATACACTACTTTGTAAAAAAGGATTTTAATTTGTAAAATTTTCAGTTTAATGGCGAATAAACAAGCGAAAAAACACAGTGCCTTCGCTCTTTGATTCGCGTTTGCTTCATTTTTCTCCCCAGATCCTTAACTCGGACTTTACTTGCAAACGAGGCTCTTACTCGGAGTTCCATGTGTTTTCAGTGTTTTTGCGTGCTTTGAACATATTTGAATCTTTTATTAACCTCAATTGTTTAATTACCCTAATGGCCCAAACTTTTTATAAATGGCGCATAACTTTCCCATGACAGGGGCCATGGGCTCCTTTGCCTGTTTTTCTTCCTAATCCCTGAAACCTTCAGTTAAGCCTGACAATTCAAATGCAGGCAAGTCACCTTAACCAACAAGAAGCTTACCAATGAACTGCAATTGGCAACCAATAAGGTAAGCATTATGTTTGTCATTTTTCATCTTATACACACACAAATTAACAATGACTTACTCAGTATGTGGGCAAAATCTTCCTGCTGGGCATTTAGTACACTGTGCTGCACTGCCAACAGAATATGTTCCTGGAGTACAAGCCACTATATTGCTGGAGTCTGATGTGTTTGGACAGGCAGAACCAGGAGGGCATGGGGTACAAGTTGAGGCACCTGCATCACTGTATGTACCTACAGTGAAATAATATAAGTCACTCACTGGTTTGCGTTGGCACTGAAGTTCACACATTCCTTGTGACAAGGGAAATGGTTGTTTGGGTGCCAAAAACCTCAAGTCAGTTTAGCCATTTCACTCCCAACAATTGATGTTAATTCTCCTTGCTGTCTGCCATACATTGTTTATAATGCTAGTTCTGAGAATTTGGTGTTAATTCAAACGATAGTTGATTTTTTGTTTATTCTCATCACCTCTCTGCCTGACAATGTAATCATGTTGCAAGGAAAAATTAGGTATTGCACTCCTGGGAGTGAACAGGAGAGGCAACGAAAAAAGAAATTTTCATGTGAACCTACAGTTTTCTTGGCTTCACAGAAAATAATGAGACTTAATTACAACTTCACATTCATGTTTAAGACAATAAGACATGGAAAATCTGACTAAAATTTGGAAAGATACAGTCATACAGTGTACATGTAACTCACGAAGACCATTATTACAGTGTGCAGCTGTACTATGGAAACACAATTTTTTGTTCTCTACCACCCCCAGAGAAAGCAATCAAGTTAAATCAGCAATTGAATATAAAACAAAGAGGGCTATTAAGGCTCAGTCATATGGCTGGATTGCATGGCATTGATCTCTTCTAATCTTTTACACATGATGCACAGACGCAGTCAAACGTTGGTTTACAAAGATTGTAAGTAGCACTTAATCACTTTAGACTAATACATTTCTTTAACTAAACAAGCAACAAGCAAATGCCTCTATAATGTTCAATAATCTTCCATTTAAGCAGGGGTTTCGAAATGAAAAAAAGTAGCAGGTGGATATTCAGAAGTAACCAGAGGACTATCGCACTGCGATAGCAGCACAGTGCGGTGGAGCCCAAGTTTATGCCGAAGTATCTGGCGCAAATGCTTAAAGTAGCCGGTGACTTACGTCGGGTGCCGGCTTACATGTAAATTGAAAACAGGTTCTACAGGTTACAGTGCTGGAATATCAACACACCTGCTGCACATGGCACTGGATTTCCAGATGCTGATGGACAATGAGAACCAGGACTGCACTGAGTACAGCTCTGAGAGTTCTTGACATCTGCATAATGTCCCTGTTGACATGGCTGAGGAAGGGACCCACTGTTAGCGCAGGCATAGCCTACTGGACAATCCTTGCATTCTGTGGCTCCACCAAGGGAATACTGCCCTGACAACGCACACGGAACCTCTCCCTCTTGAGGGGTGCGACAGAAGTACCCTGGACGACACCTCAGGCAGACAGTGCCATTGCTGCTAGGGATTTCTCCAGCGTTGCAGCTTACTGGCAGCTTGTAGCGTGATTCACAGATCTGTCCTGTGCTTGCATTGGGGCACTGTGCACAGGAAACCACTGAAAAATACAAAAAAGGCAGCTGTACATTTATGTCAAGTTTTAACTTATAGGAAATGTAGGTGACAAGAGGAATAGTTTTAAATAATATCACTTATATTTATATCCACTAGAACTGCAGTAATCACGGTACCATATTAAAAAATTCCAGATCATCAACAGGAACAAGAGTTCACTTTGTGGTGAGCAAGACAAATTTCACAACAAACAAGCAACTCAAACTTCACTCAACACTGATTTCAAACCACACTTGTGTCTTACTTGAGTCAGTGCTATAGAAATATCCTAGAGCATCATCAAATGGGCAAATTTGCGTCCTTTTGTTCTCTGGGCAGCTGTAACCCGCTGGACAGATCTTGCATTCTGTTGACAATGCCTCAGCATATGTAGCTGGATGGATAATCAAAAGAACAGTTCAACAAAATTAATGGTAGAATGGATACTTTGCTCCTTCAATAGTCCATTTTAAAATTGCAGTTAACATTAGATCCCATCATCTATAACCCCTCAGGATGGTTTCTGCTATTTATTCCTTGTAATGCTCCCCATCCTCATGGGATTAACGAACATAAGGAGAATCCCAGGTAACAGATTCAGAACTGAGTGGATAAACCTTTAGTTCAACAAGGAACTGTCAATGTTTTGAGGTTATTAACGCCGATCTATTTATTTAGTATTTAGTGCTGATATGAAAACCGTTAGCTTTCAGATATTGTGACTGTAACTCTGTATAAAATATGCTAAAAATTGGCAAATGCAGCAGCTAATCCTGTTTGGTCTTGTGGATCTGGATATTATAAGGTACTTAACTGTGAATGGTTCGGGTCCAAGGTTCAGATTTTCCAGAGTTTCTCCTTTTTTTTCAAGCTATTATGTTTAATTACTTCATATAATTTTACACAATGTAAGTAAAAGGGAAAGGGGGCTTAGGCAGATTACATGTAATGCTGACCTACAATTGCATGCTCATTAACCTGGCCTATGAATGGAAACAAGGCTGGGATGACCTTTTGAATATTCGAGGTTTGCATAACTGTAAAATGGACTATTTTTCAATTGTTTGTATCAAAAGAATCTTACACTAATTTGTCTTTCAGTTAAAATATACATCACTCAACTGGCAATAAATTATATTCAAATGTTCTGTCTCTAAACAACAAGAAAGCATTATTTTGTGAATGGTTGACAAGGTTATTTTGTTATTTATTTCTAACAGTGAGTATCAAAACATAGAAGTTTATTACCTCCTGTGCAGGCCACGGGTTTACCAGCTGGATCAGGGCAGGCACTTCCAGCTGGGCATGCTGTGCAGTTTTCAAATCTTCCTCCTAAAGAGTACATTCCAGCAGGACATGGGACTGGCGGGTTACTAAAAATGAAGCAAATTATAAACTGTTATCCTTGACTTAAAGAATTTAGTTTATGGGCAAATGATCATTAAAGTCAAACCTTGGATCTGGGCAGTAGAACCCTGCCGAACAAGGTGTACAAGAAGTTCGGCTTGGTGTACTTTGGTAACCTAAAAAGGAACAAATTAAAGTGAAGTGTTGATTCAGTAAAACAGTAAGACCAATATGACTGAACATGAAATATTGACAGACTGGCTCCCTTCCTCTTTTACTGCCTGTCTAGGTGACCACAGAGTTCATGAATGGATGGTTAAAAACCCACTTTGGTATGTAAAAACTCTGATGTCCAGCGACCAGATTCACCACGCCCCCACAAGTTTATCACAATAAAATTAACCCTAGTCCATGATTAATTAACTAATTTGCTTCCTACAGATACAGATCTTACCCAACGAGGTCATAGTGAGTCTGGCCCTGGTTCTCATGATATTTTTTTCATTACACTTACCTTGTGGACAGGGTTTACAGACATTTTCTCCTTGACCTGAATAAGTACCATAGGTACAGTTTACAGGTTCAAGAGCAGGCCCAACACACTGTTTCCCTGCTGGACATGGAAGGCATTCTGATGATCCAACCTTACTGTACTCCCCTGACTTGCAGGCTGTACAGTTGGATTGTCCATATTTACTGAAGTAGCCAGCTGGACAGGGTACTGATCGTACGCCATTTGGGCACTGTTGACCTGCTTCACAAGGATAACATCCCTCCTGTGATGTTTGGTTTGTGTACTCCCCTTCAGGGCAGCCCTCTGGAGCAGACATTCCAACACGAGGGCATTTATGGCCTACAGGGCATGCCTGGCAGGCTGTGGATCTCATGGGTGCAAAGTGACTTTTTGGGCATATTGTTGGTGGTGTTCCATCAGTACAAGCAAACCCCCCAGGACAAATTGTACATGTAATGTTGCCTGCAGCACTGTAATATCCTTCAGCACAAGGAGTTGGTTTTGAAGCAAGATTCTCACATTGAAAACCTTCTGGACATATTACACATTTTGTTTGTCCTGTGCTGTTGCTGTAGTAACCTATTTCACATGGTTTTGGTGGTTCACCTCTAACTGGACAATAATGGCCACTAGGGCATTCCTAATAAAACAAAACAAAACAAAAATATGTTAGTTCTTGTTTAACCATTCAAATTCAAGCTGCCAAGAAGCACTTTTTGGTGGTGCTGTTAATTGTGCTGTATATGTCTAGTACAAATTTTTAGCACAGTGCAGTTGGTAACACAATTTGGTGTAGTGATCTGTTGCATGATTTTATAGGAAGGAGTACGCCAGTGCTTTCAACCTTTTCTCTATAGAAGCCTAATTTTACCTAAAATGGTGATATCTTCATGTAATTAGTTAATCTGTCCAGTTTTGGATTCACTTTGTCGTGCACCAAGGGTGGTCGCTTACGAAAGACTTGACTGTATACTTTTAAACAATGGTAATTTATTATGCTCAACAAGATAGATGATAATGCAGCTTATTATTTTGACACAACATGTATAAAAAAATGTGAAAATAATCTGGGAACATTTATTCAGTGACCATTCAATTAAATATTACTTTAACATAGTGTTTTTGATTATGCAGATTTGAATCTAAAGCTGAAATTCAAAGCTATGGCCACTAAAAATGAAAAATCACTGATTACTTCATTTTTGAGATGCCCTTAGTTTAGTAAACAATGTTGGAACAATTACCAGCTTTATGAATATAGAGGGTACAAAACAAAGCTACAATGAAGGGAACTAGTTAAAGAACATTACCTGGCATGCTTCTTTGTCTGACTGTCCAGATTTATTATTGTAATATCCCTCTGGACAAGGTTTAGAGGCATTTCTCCCACCAGGACAGCTGTAGAACAAAATAAGTTTACTAATTATTATCAGTCACATGTAATGGATTATTGCAGTTCTGTATGGAACTTCACCAAGAAGCCTCAATGTTTTTGTTTGGGAGTCCAGAGTAGTGCAGTGCTCCACAGAACTGGTTATATTATTGAATTGTAATAAATGTTTGAGGCTCTCTTTTTGTAGCAGCTGAAGATGGTCATTCATCATTACAATGATCCAGTATATCAATTTCATAACTCATGTTCATCAACACATGACGTGTTTACTATGAACCAACAAACTGATGAACAGACCCACCCCAGTTGGCTTGGCAGTTAGCTCAGTTATCTATCATAATGCACTGGTTATCATGGCAGTCATAGGCGTTTTTCAGGCTTTCTTTCCCAATCTACTGCATGTGACTGTCCAGAAAAATCAACTGAAGTTCTTACAATAAACTGTAGGTCCCGTCTCGCAGCACTTGAGGGATGTTAAAGAACTCACACACTGTTCGCAAAGAGTAGGGGACGCAGTCCCTGGTGTGGTGATCTACCTCATGTATTGGTCGGGTGGGGTGGGTGAGATCAAATATATGGACTGATAGCGGCAGCCAGTGGTGCCTTTACAAGCTGACGTCTGATCTCACCACACAGAAGAATAATTCTTATTATTATTATTGTACAGTGTTGTTGTCCAGGGTTTTCAATAAGAATTAGAGTAAGTGGCAAACGTTTACGAGTAGGCGGAGAAGGTACAACTTTGTTCCGTGCCATTCATAACATTTGAGGTAGGTTCTTAATCAAAGTAGGCGGCAAAATCATGTGAAGTAGACGGCGAGTTTCGCCGGCCGCCGGCCCTTATTGAAAACACTGGTTGTCACTATGCTGATACCTTTACCTTTACCTTTTAAGAAATCCCTCAAATTTCCTTTCATCTCCCTGAGATTACGTAATGATAAAATACTGCTACTTAATTAAACACACAATTTCAAACTGAGTGTGAATATATGAAACAGGGTTGTCAAAAAGATTTTAAGTCAAAGGAGAATCTAGGAAAGTAGACAGCACTCAAGCAGTAACAACACCATTGTCCCTCTATATTTTTTCTTTTTACCAGCAAATTGAAGCCAGCAAAACTAGGATTTAAGCAGCCAGCAACTCTGATGAAAATCACATATTCATGTCATTTAATCATCCTTTATGGGTTTATCATGAACCCACAAAATGGCCAGTTCCCATTGGGCTTCTAAGCTTAAAGGTCGGCACACATAAGGGGACTAGTCCCTGTGACTAGTCCCTTGAAGAGTTTACACAAAGGGACTGGTCGCAGGGACTAGTCCCATAGTGTGTGCCGGCGAAGGGTTTGAGGGACCAGTCGCAGGGACTTGTCTCAAAAATTCAAACCAGTTTGAATTAGTGGGACAAGTCACAGAATTTGGTCCCTGCGACTAGATTTTTTGCAAAACATGACTAGTTCACACTATGGGACTTGTCTCCGTGACTTGTTGCAGGGACTAGTCACAGGGACTAGTCCCCTCGTGTGTGCCAACCTTAATTGGTAGAGAACTGCACCAGTATTGCTGCGGTCTGATGGGTTTGACTCCGCACAAAAATAAATTTTTTTCAGGCTTAATAATTTTCACTGCTGCTTATGTACGTCAAGTGCATCGCTAGTGAAAACAGCTTATGTTTATGTTTCTGCTGTTTTCACTTGCGCTAATGTTTCTGCTTGTGCTTATGCGCTAGTGACAACCAGCCCTAACTGTGATGATCACTCACATCTTCACAATTTCAAACTGCAAATTCAGCACCGCAAAAGTTGCATAAACAAACAAACATTACATATACTAGCAGGGCTAGTAATTTACAAATTGATCGATATGGTCCACCATCTTGATTAAAATCACTGATTTCAAATGAATGCTTGCAACAACTGGGGGGTGATTCAATTTTGCATAAAGTAATTACTGAATTACTGAAATGGGTCTTTTCCTATCTCACAAATTTATTGTCAGAGATGCTTGGAAACAGTGGGATATAAACGCAATACTTCACAAATGCGTTATAACACAGTTATTTCCTAATTTTCTCGCGAACTTTCCCACTTTGAAAGACTCGTCGTTCAGATATCTCCCATAACAACATAACAATTTTGTTTTAACGATAGATACACCAAAACTTGTGATAAAGAAGCTTATGTAACCGACTGCTTTACAATATTCATAACTTGAGTAAAGTACTCCGAGAGATATAAGAGTACACTTACTGTGGAAAGCTATCATCAAAATTATACGTAACGATACGCGAATTTTTAAGTGCTCCTCACAATATAAAGCCTACAAAACAATGGCTTAAATGCAACTCACTAGTGGCCGGGTGGACATTCAAAACATCCGAACTCGCTTCCATTTTGAACGAGAAATGTTCCTGGAGTACAGCTTAAACTCCCGCCACAAGTCGAACCACAAACAGAGCAATCACATGGACCTAAAACAGAAAAAAGGCTCTTAATGTGTGTCGTTTGGCTTTTAAGATTCAGCTGATTTTATGCATTCAATGCACTATCCAGCTGACTTTTTGGTGTGCAAATATAAAAGTACAACTTACTACTGGCACGGGTAATCTCTGGCCAGCAGAGAAATATGACGGCTAAAACGAGAAGCAGAGGTCGCAAATCAAACTTCTTCGAGGCCATAAAGTTCATAAAAGTTACAGATCCTTTAGCGATTCTTTTAACCACGTTCTGCTGAATTCGTCATGCAAAACTCCGCAATTTGCGACGTGTTTCAGCTGGTGTCTTGGTAGAGATGTCAAAGGAATCCTCAAGAGCTCAGCTCGATGCCGGGCAATCAAGCCACATTCCAGAACGCGCTATAAGATAATATGTTATCTAAAATAGTTCATTTTGTCCTTTTCCACTTCCCGTTGACTTTCTTATCCGTTATATTCTTTACCGTTACAAGAACGAACGTGGGAAACCAACAAAAAGTAAATTCGGAGTTCATAAAGTTAATTATGCAAAATTATGGCCGAGGTCGTGCACTCTGCATCAATTAGAACAATTGCGTCAGGGTGTCATAGCAACTAACTTGTTTGGGAAGTAAACTGCATTCCAAACTTCCTCAAAACACAAAGTTGGTCAAATCTAGTTTCAATTTCCACAAACAAACAGAGTACTAAAGTTGTTTCAAGAGGCTATATCTGTCGCTACGTCAAGGGTTTTAAATGCCATTGCGTTTTAGGATTCCGTTTCGGCGAAATTTCAAGATTTCTCTGCAGCTGGGAACCCTCATTCCATCGTATCCAATAAAAACTCGGCCAAGAGAACAAAAACAAATGTTCCACTCCATTAACTTGTCCTTTTGTGGTGTCAGTGTTTGCATAATGTCGCAAGAGGAGAAAAATTCCTTTCTTGTTAAATGCGCAAAGAAATCAACATGAGAACAGAAACCAAACGATAATTTGCTTACGCCGTTTGAAAAGTTTAGAAAAGCTGATCTGCCTTACTGGGTGGGAAAAACGCTTACAAATCGATATTGAGCTCGTGAATGCATAAATTGGTGCGCTAGACGTAGATTTTAACAAGAAACAGGGCAAAGAAAGGTAATACCTCGGTGGTTCATTCAAAGAACAAAATAGTGCCTAGCAAGGTAAATTCAACAACTTGGGGTTAAATCGTGTATTTGGGTAAATCAACCGTGTAGCTGTCAACAGACCTAATATGATGAAGTTAAAAATGTTTTTAACAGTTTTGCTATCTCTGCGCTTACAGACGGATTAAAGGCGATGCTATTTAAACAATATTGCACTGTCATGGCTGTCCCGACCCAATAACGGGGACAAAACTGCAACTAAAATGGACATCGTGAACACTAACTGAGAAGTAGCAATGAGTCGTACTACCATACACGTCATCGGGGAAGGGGGGGAGGGAACTCTCTTAGAAAGACCACATCCCATTTTTTCGCAGGGCGGATAACTCAATCTACCGGATATATAAGTAATTGTCCAGAGGACAAACAGGGCAACGTATATGCAGTACATATTGTCTGCTGGGTAAGGCTATCACTCCTTTGAACAACTGAGCGGACAAGAAGGATAGGTTGGGTTTGCGAAAAAGACAGGTGAAACAATTAAAATAATTCTATTTATTTGATCTTTGCTTAATTGTTGACTAACTCCTTGATGACAATAAGGCTGCAGTAAACAGTTCGCACACTGACCTGATACAAACGTTTTCAAACTCTCTCCATTCGAAATTGTTTAGTTTAATTACCTTAATCAAAAGCACTTACGAAACGAGATTCCCTTAAAAATTAGGACTAATAATGTACATATTTCAATCTTTTCCGAGTACGTAGCACAAATAAGTTTCTCTGCGAATATAAAACTAGCATAGATATTCCACATCTTATTTACAAATGAAGTTTACAAATACTCAGTTCTTGACTTGCAAGTGATAGCCTAGATCGATTATAATTAAGGTCAGTTTACGTCTTAATAATAAATCCTTAAAAAGAAATAGTTTTAAATTTACCGAATTATTCATTGTTTCAATTTACTGAGTCTTATTCTAGTTGCTTTCACGGCGTAAAAGTTATCCAGAGCCTAGAAATCAATCAATAAACTCCGTCGAAACAAATTTCACACAAAGAACTACTGGGCAAAACAAAACAAAAACCTGCCTTCTCATAAAGTAATAAAAATCTTTAATTCAGCATAAAATCGAAAAAAAGAAAGTACAATATTGTTTTCGGTGAAAATTTACCGAGCAACTGGTTTTGATCAGCGGCGTTGTTAGAGAATACGTGAACTGGCTTTATTTTTTTATTAGACGATCACTAGAATAATTCAACAGCCATACAATGTTAATACTGTTTGGGAAGTCCTCAATGGGACACAAGA
This sequence comes from Galaxea fascicularis, assembly GCA_948470475.1. Taxonomy (NCBI): domain Eukaryota; kingdom Metazoa; phylum Cnidaria; class Anthozoa; order Scleractinia; family Euphylliidae; genus Galaxea; species Galaxea fascicularis. The sequence goes on along the minus strand of OX419344.1, from coordinate 1,437,464 downwards.
TGCAAAAATAGGCTAGGTAACTCCATCCAATCTGAAAATATTTTAGTCGGAATTACCTTACAAAGTTGATTAAAATTAAGAGCGTTACCTTTGTAAAATGAACACTTGTACAAGGAAGATCATGAAGAATGTTACTTTGTCTGATAAATAAAACTTATTCTTCACTTATTTAAATATTAAAAGAAATACAATTTTACCAAGTTGAACTGTTCAATACTAAAACAATTAAGATCATTATTAATAAGAATGGCTTAACAGAACATTATTTCTAGGGTAATTATGCTCAAATAAAAACAAGAACGAAGGGGGGTTAATCGGAATATCGAGCAGGTGAGGGTTAACTTAAGTTTCTAAGCTCCATTGAGACTGATCGCAATGCAGTAACACCAACTATCTGGTCACTTGAGGGCAGTTTTAGAAAACACCAACACAGGGTGGTTACCTTGAAGCCAAAGCTTAAAGTTCGATTACCTTTTCCAGGTGACTAAGAGAACGTTTAGCAAGAATATCTCACCAATAAATGTGTTTAGGTAACTCACTTATTGGGCACTATGGCCACATGGTAGCGGGCATTACCCCTAAATCTACCAAATAAAGTTTGAGCCTGAACATTAGCAGCCATGAACAGCTGTTTCGGCCTTATTAGGCCTTATCAGCATGGCATAGCTACTACGGCTACCCCAGGCTCAAAATCCTGAAGAATCCTAAGAGAACGTTTAGCTCCGGGTTCACTTATTGTCTTCAAGACACATTCAACTGCTTAGTTTTTGACATTGCATTTCTCAAACAAATAGATTTTTTATGTATTACTGAGGTTCGCTATCTCGTCAGGGGGCCGTTTCCCGGTCGAAAGTCCCGTAAACTTTTCAGGCCCGAAAAGCCATTTGAAAAACTGCGATCGGCTTTATTCTGGTCTTTTACTATGATTTCAAGATACGAGAGGGCAGATTTGCTGTAAAATTTCATTCGTTGAAAACATCTTCGAAAGGAAATTATAGCACCGAAAAGAGCCCAAAAAGTTTCGGGAGTTCCGAGAAACGGGCCCCTGATTCAAAGCAAGTAACTTGATGGAGGTGGCAAAAAACCATGAGCCGCGATTGAAAAGCTGTTGCCAATTTCATGGGCTAATATTATTTTATTTGCAATCATTCAGCAAGACCGTTGCTCAAAAAAAAGACCCCTACGACAAGCGACCTCAAGAATGCATGAAAAACGATCTTGCCCTCAGTGAATGTTATGCGTGCTAGTCTAAACGGAACCAAATTTTGCGAAGTAAACCTGGAAATGAATTCGCTTCCATCAAAGATCCCAAGATCTATAAATCTGACTTCCTTTCGCCTTGACATCCTGTAACTTCTTGTTCGTCTTATACTCCTTCATCAACTTTGAACATCGCTGGTCTTTTTCTTCGTCGCTGTATAAATCCAGTTTATATTTAGTGGGAGACACAGCCGGTGCGTAGTTCAATAGCTCGGAATTTGCGAGTTTCTCCATTTCTTTTAAGCTTTCTCTACTGGAATCACTCCCGTCCAAGTTCACTCCCATTTCCTGCTGCATCGCCATGATTTCTTCAAACACTTTAGGATTGTAAGATGATTCCTCTGTTTCTAACTCGTCCACTTCACTTGATGAGGGATCCAACTCGTAAGGTTCTTCCGATCGCCGTCCTCTTCCACTCAACCGCATTTGCGCGTGAGCCTTCGAAAAATTCTCTGGTCGTATGCGATTGGGATTTTCGTAGCTATCACGAGAAGACCCAAAACTACTCGAAATGCGACCGGATGAAGTCCGGTCACTCGAGACCGATGATCGATTCGATGCATGCCCTGGTCGGAGACGATCGGAATTATCATAGCTATCCCGAGAGGAAGCGTAACCGCTAGATGCACGATCTACAGATGTTCGGTAGTTGAGTGGAGGTCTCGTTTCCCGAGGAGATTCCATCAGACTATTCGTCTCGCTGGACGATACTTGCACAGAACCAATCCCACTGGATGCATTCGAGGATGACCTTGAGACGCGACGTCTTTCCTGGAAGAATGGATCGCATAGTTTCAGCTGATCTATCGAATCTGCTCGTTCCATTGGATTCAAGTTCAAATCTGTGACAGAAGTAGGTTTCTTGTCCTTATACACTGGCGATGAAGGTTTTCGTGATCGATCTCGAGACCCTTGTCCTACGCGTTCATCCGAAGATGACTCCGAATCGTTCGATTTCAGCTTCGTAACTGCGCGAGGAAGGGTGACAGCGACAGCACTGTTCGTAATCTCATTCGTGCTGCTGTCGTACAGTTTTCGTGCAATTTCCCGATCGCTCTCCGTGTCCGAAAGAGAAATTAAAGAAATTGCTGGGGAAACGCTGTTCTCCGACTCTGTGTCAATTGCGTGGTTCTTATTCTTTTTCGGGTGTGGCTCGTACGGTTTGCCAGTTGAGGTCTCGTTCCAGCCTTTAAGTTGCTCACTGAATGAGAGTCTCTGAGATTCCGATCGGTCAAGATGAAGATAGGACGACGATTCTACCCCGGGAACTTTCTTTCCTGGTAAAGTTGATCTGCCGTCTTCCCCCAGTCTTAGCGTCGGGTAATTCGTGTAATCATCTGACTCTTCCTCGTCGTCGCATGTGCAGCGTACCTTCGGATCCGAGTCCAGCTCTGAAATGGGCCGAAGCTTCCCTTCGTACAACGAATGGGGCCGATGCCGTCTCGTACGTCCGCGTCTCGAAGAGTCTCCCGAATCAGAATCAGAAGCTTTTCCATCACTGTTATTATTTGTATCCTGACGCCTTGTGAATACTGCCGGAGTCGACCAGTGGTGAGGCTGTCTGCGGCCTAAGGACCCGTTACCTCGAGGGATATCCCGTTCACGTGGGCTCTCCTCTTGTATGGGCTGAAACCGAGGGTTTCGGAACATTCCGCTAGCTGTTCGCCCTTCTGGAAGACTGACATTGGAGCCAAATTTGCGTGTCGACTTTGATCCTAGTTGTTCATACGAACCTTTTCTGCCGTTAATTCCGGTTGGTGACTTGTGAATCGAATCCCGAGAACCGACGTCAGGAGGCCTGCAGAACTGATCATAAGAGTCCCGTACCTCGCGGGACGCTGGTTTGGAGAGTGTACAATCGTACCAAGCAGACTGTCCGTCGCGAGTTTCTAAATCTCCAAAGAAACGAACTCTTTCGGATTCGGTTGTGGAACCTTCTGGCGAGCGCGGGGGCGATAAACCATTTACCATTTTAGCGTAACGTAACATGTCTCCGCCATAACGTCCATCATGGCCTGTTAACAGGAAGTCTTCTTCCCGTTTCCTCTTCGCGTAGTTCTCGTATGCGTCTTCGTTGATGTCGCTGTCGTCGGGAATAAATCGGACGGTCTCGGGTCGCAGCTTGATCTCAGCGTCAAGAAAATCGTCGTCTGATTCTTCAGGTTCCGACGCAAACTTTGAGCTGCGAATGAAAACAAAGTAAGGCTAATATTAGTCGGTGAAACTCCTCTACAAATACTTCGCAAGGCGGAAATCTAGCATTAGCGACCATCTTTATAAAATCTCCTTGGAATCAAATCTCGATGTATACTGTTTGTGAAATGACATCCAACGTTCTACCATGGAAGAGGCTAATAGTACATGTGAGAAATGTGATATTCCATGCTAGGCTTTGCGTAACCTTTTCATACCATTCCATAGAAAATGAATTAGCCCATTCACCTAATGTAGTATAAGATCAGTGCAGGATGGCAAGCGATTGAGAAGAATGCTAACTAATATGCGTCGGATTTCCCCCATTATGATTGCTATTTTTTGTGGCATGGTATAAAAGACTTAATACCATGCCATATAAAATATAGCCAACCAGAATGCAGGAAAGCCGTTGCATATTCGTCGGCATTCCACCTAACCTTCCTATCGCGCACTGCATTTGCTATGTAGGGCTAAAATAGTTATGCAAAGCTTTCTCGTGATATACCATGGAATATCCCACTTGACACTTGCATCTCGTGGGATATTACATGGTATATCACGAGAAAGCATTGTACAACTACTATGTATTTAACTGTTTCTTATATACAGGAATTATCTTCTCCAAGCATCTCATTAAAAAAACTTTGACTTATACAAAAAGCGTATTCAGATTTAAAAGATGCATTAATTTTCAATGAAGTCATTATCTGGATTCAATTACATTGCTTACCTTTCAGCAGCCAACGAATCTCAAATATAAGCAATGTTTATAGCTGGACCTTACCCGATAATATTTATTAATACAACTATTTTAGAGTTTGTTTTGAAGTTCAAATTGAGACATTATGTGCAAAGTTGAATGATTCTTAGTATTTGCTCGAGACAATATAAAAATAACCCATAAATCATTTAATATTTGTATAACAGAGAGGGTAAATTAACAAAACAGAGCTCATGTTCAAGTTTGAGTTCACACTTTAAGCCGCTTTACAGTTTCGACAGACAATTTTGCGGCGTATCTCTGCATATACCATTTCACAAGAGACCGAAACAAACCATCAAATTATACCTTCAGTCTTTTAAAGACTTTTATTAGAGCACAACAAAAATACATATTGCAAGTGGTCCGTTAAAAAGTGTTACGTCAGACAAAACGAGAACTCTCTGTTCTTGTTAGCTAACTAGAAAACCAGCTTATTCCCTCCTGTTTACTTTGTAAGAAATAATTCGAAGGTATACGAAGTAAGTGATATTATCTCACCGAGCAGAAGTGGAAAGCACACTTTTAAAGAATTTGATAACCGCTTGTAGTATTATAAAATAATAAATATCACCGATTCTTCTGGCTGATTAACAAAAGCGTTAACATCTTTTTTCGCGTTAAGCAAAGAGCTTTCGCTTCCTCCACACGCGAACTTCAATTGGTCATAACATTACGGGATAAACCATTACAAACGAACGTCGTCACGATACCAAAGAATAAACACATGGGTCATTTTAACCAACGCAGCTTTCAACGTCAAAATAAGAAAATAAGAAGATATATAATACGTTTTGATACACTGATTCCACAGTTTCAGACAAGGGACGCGGATGTAACGTAAAAAACACGTGTTTTAGCTATACAATACCTCCATATCCCCATACTGATATTCTCGACAGTTTGCGCGCTTCCGCTGAATTCAGGCAATTATAGGAAGTTGAAAATTTGCCATACATCGAAATCTTTCACTTTCAAAAGCTTAACTTATAGAATGACTTCCACTGGGTAAGGTTCAAGAATTCTACATGTTTGTTTTCGTTACAACAAACCTGGCATCACGACCTCATGATCATTCGCTATGTTCACAGATGTTTACAACTTATGTTTTTCTTCACTGCGAGACTAACGGAGTTTGTATTTTCAGTAGCTCAAAACAACAGACGTTTCTAGTTTCATTAGCGCAGAGCAGCTGTCAGCTGTGTTGAAGGCAAGCCAACAAAATTGAAGGACTTTCTTATCTGCATAAATTATAACAAAAACACTGTACTTCGGAATGAGGTGAGAATTTAAACAGCATCGCCTTGATGGAAGCAAATTTAAAGTTAACAAGGCAAAAAAATGTCTTTTTAAGTTCAAAAACATAAATCTTATTTCTTTCTTTCTTCCTTCCTTTAATTATCATTTTTTGCAATGTTCTTGAGAAATTTATTTCGCACTTGACGCCAGCTGAAATATCTTGCAGCGGCCATTACGAAAATAAGCATGGGTGTTTTCTGTTCATGTTTACTGCTTTCTTGAGCATTCAATTTACTTCCCATCGAGAGCACAGCATGCGTCTAAAACTGTTATATGTTACCTCTTCCTATACAACAGCAACAAAGGCTTTGTCAAACAACAAAAATATTTAAACAAAACTTAGTGGCAGGCATTGCAACAGGCGATAAAAACTACAGATCTTCAAACGACCAAACTGATTACTAAAGTTAATAATATATGTTACTTTATAGTAAACTGTAAAGCTAACTACGTATAACCTCTGCCATTAATTCATAAGGTTGGAACATATTTAGCAATTATTGAATGAGGCTGAGTAGGATATGAAGAATTCTGCAGGTCGAGGAGGGTGTTATCCACCAAGGCCGAAGGCCGAAGTGGATAGCATCCTCCGAGATCTGCAGAATTCATATTCTACGAAAGCCGAATTCAATAATTGCTTTACTATTCATTCAAAATATTTTCAATATTTTCTTCGCTCAAACTTCTAAACCTACTCGCAGCCATTTTTCTGCTCAACAAAAATAACACAATCTCGTCCCCAGCTTTTTTCGGTCAACGGTTCAATAATTTGCACTTTTGACGTCATTTTGACGTCATCGGTTCAATAATCTGCAGTGGGTTGCACTTTTGACGTCATTGATTCAATATGACGAAGTTTCTTTCCAAATTTAGAGAACAACAGCAGCTGGTTATGGTGAATTATGCGTGTGGTTTTAACCAATCAGAAACGGGGAAATATTTTGAATGAATAATAAAGGGGATATATATTCCTTGAGTCACCTCATAAATGGAGCAGTTGGAGATATTTCCATCAAAATAATTATTCTATCCCAGTTTAGAACGCAAAACTGACAAGAAAAACAACATCTTACCTAGGAAGATCAAATTGAACTTTCTTGCTTCCAGAATTGATGTACAATTCTAAAAAAAGACAAATGTGGTAAAATGTGTTTGCATGCAAGACATTTTGAATAAGACAAAACGTTTTTCACGCCAGCTTTGTAAAGCAGTAAAGTAAATGCCACTTACTGTCTCTTCGTTTCTTGTGAAAGAAACAGAAGTACAACAGGCCGAGTAGGAAAACGCCACACAGGGATCCCAGGACTCCGGCGATGATTGGAATGACCTCACTGCTGTTCGAGGGTGCTCCAAAAACTGGGGAACCTTGGAACAAGAGAAGTTACAACAGTTAACTGCAATAGTACACATCATAAGCTGCGTTGTGCGTAGTGTGAATCACGTTTTTGGTCTTCAGAGAATGTTCACGCTCAATGGGTACACTAACTGGACTTAAATTTCAGATAAAGTGGAATTCAACGCAGCATGCGCACGCGTGAGAGAAAGAGAGAGAGAGTGGAGGGGGAAAGCTGATACATGGTAGCTCCTGTTTCCCCATTCAACATCCGCCACTTGGAAACCGCCCTCCAACTGTTTAAGCGTGCAGACTTGATATACAGCTGAAGTGGAAGGCGTTAGAATGAAGGGAGCAAATAAAGGCTAGCGCTCCCTTAGCTCCACGCGCGCTCTCCTCGCTCTACGCGTGCACCAGGTTCTCTTTTTTCCTTTTTTCTTTCTCGCGCATGTCGAATGGACACAATGAATTCGCAATGACTCACCCTATCCACATCTGCGTTCTGGCACAGACCATACGTCAGTATCTTACCTAAACAGTTGTTCTATCCCTAACTTACCGATGTTGTATCTCTTGGTAACATAAGCAGGTTCGCTGAACTCATTCGCGCCATATGCAAATACCCGGAAGTCGTAAGCCTTGTTTTCCTCAGCCATTTCCACCGAGAACAAATAGATCCTGCGATCCGCCGGTACAGCGTCTGCCGCCTTAATCCATGTTGACGATTCACTGCCCACCCTATATTCCACCACAAATTTCTCCACATCAGGTCGGTCGGGAACAATACTGTATGTCCAAGCGACGTAGTAACCATGCTTGGTGACGTTGACAATTACATTTTCCGGCGCTAGAGGTATATCTGTTGGAAACAAAAACGAATTTATCATTTTTGCTATCTGACTCGTTGCCTTTTATCGCTGAAGCAAGTCAAAAAGCTACCACCTACTCACAGTTTAAACTCGTCTCCATTACTACACAAACTAGGAATAGCTTGTTTACATCCTTACTGAACCACACTCGTCCTTGGTGCTTCCGAAATTACAAAAATAATGTCTCTAGAAATATGGGTTTGGCATGATTAATCAACTAGGAAAGGGTTGAAAAAGAATTTGTTAGAATGAAAACGTTATAAATCAGCTAAGAAAATCAACAACACAGTGAGGAAAACAATTTTAGGCTGAAATCTCATACATAGCCGATGTGCGGGATCGTGGACTGCATTTTCATTACATAGAGCTTTACCTGATTTATCAGGGTTCCGGTTTATAACTGTTGGTGGTCCTTTTGCTTCTACCAAGTCACTGAAATGGCCCGCTCCTTCTCTGTTGATCCCCCTCACACTGAACCGGTAGACCTGCCCCGCCCGGAGGCCTGGAATCTCGTATGACGTCACGCTCGCAGAGAGATGCGACGACCACAGCCAATTGTAGTCATCGTCCGAAGAAAGGCGGTACCAGACCTCCATCTGTTGTGGATAGCCTCCATCGTAACCAGGCCGCCATCTCACTACAGCCGTTGAACCGTTGAACTGTATGCTTGTTATGGAGGGCTTACTGGGAGTGGCTGCAAGAAAACAATATTTAGATGGTTGACAATCGCCTTCACATGTTCCGTGCAGTATCGTTAAACAAAACTTTAAGGCCCTGGCAAACGAGGACACATTGTTGCGGACACATTGTTGCCGACACAAATGTTTCCCCGTTTGCCCGCGTGCGGAACATTTGTTGCGAACACAAATTTTGTGTCCGCAACAAATGTTTCCCAGTTTGCGCAGCATGGAAACACAAAATTCCTGTTTCGCGCGTTTGCGCGCCTAAGAAACATCGTGAACAACAATGTGTCCGCAACAATGTGTTCTCGTTTGCCAGGGCCTTTAGACTTGCGGGGTGGAACTATCAGTTTATTTTTAAGAAAACTTAAACAACTTGGCTTGGATTCTCACTTGCAACCAGAAATTAGCTGATCACAGCATACTCGAATGTTGAAATATTGAGTCAATTTTGCCGTTATCAAACTCTTAATACAAGGCAGCATATATCAGAGACAAGAACATCCGTTGAGCTGTTTTGACCTATGGCAGTTCAACTTACATATGACAGCTAATGTCGTAGAATGCCTGGCTCGTCCATCATCCGAGCTGGCAATGCACGTGTAAACACCATAATCATCCTTCTGTATTCCCTGAATTGTCAACTTTCCACCTTGTGTCACCGTACGGCCAGCTGGGAGAGACGACCCCTCGCGTTCCCATGACAACGTGACAGGGGACTCTGAAGTAGCTTCGCAGTCCAGTGTGACGTCATCATCGACTCTTAGAGTCATGATACTGGGTGGCGCGACGATGAACTTTGGGACAACTAAGAAAACAATTGCCGTACGATCAGTGAAAAGAAACTTGTGGAAAAAGGAAGAAAAGGAAGAGTTGGTGAAAGAAGACTCCCTCCTCCTCCCCATTTGGTTAACGCGCGCAAATACGTTAGCGCACTGAAAAGTCGCCACCTGCGCTATCGTACAAACGCCCACTTTTCCATTGTCTCTGGGAAAGCAGGCCTCTACCACTTCTTCATATGAAAGAGTACACTGCTTAATAAAACCTTGCTATTCGAAAAGCAGAACATACGCAACGGAGAATGAAATCGAGCGCCATTTTTGTCCGTTATTATTCTCGCAAGTTTTGCTCAACGGCAGGGATTATCAAAGGTATCCATTACAGCTGTTATATGTTATAACCTTCATTGACTTATCAAGTGTGTAGGTATGCAACTTCAGTTAGTACTTCAATTTTTAACAGTTACCTTTCAGAATAAGTTTTGTGGTCTTGGTCGATCCCGCACCCACTTTGTTATGCGGCGTGCAAGCGTACTCCCCGGCGTCCGTCCGTCGCACGTCTTGAATCAGCAAAGCACCTTTCTCAAGCACGACAAACCTCGACATGGATCGCACACTTTCCCCGTGCCGTGTCCAGTTTGTGAAATCTGTAGCCGGATTCCCTACGGAATCACAAGGCAACCGGGCATCGGAGCCTTCCGGTACCGCTACGGTATCCGGCGTTTCCTTAATGTCGGGCGGATCTGTAATGAGAAAAGAGCGATCACCCCCCAATTATATCTCCGTCACACTTCTTGTTACCTTAATTCTCGTATCTTTGGAATAAAGATCGAACACCAAGAAAGTGGTAGAAAATGTGTCTTTAGAAAGCGCATTCAGAGCGCAAGCTCTAAAGTTCCTTTCCCCGTGTATTAGTCAACTTTTAGACACTAAAAATAGGATATGGTAGTATAATTTAAGTACAATTACTACAGGAAAGTAAGTTTAAGTCATTTACAATAAAACACCGGTTCTAACTTACATTGCACATCCAACAAGGTTTTGGCTCCAGCGTAGGTAACCAGGCCGCTAGAATCTACTGTTTTAGCAGTGCACTGGTACACACCAGTGTTTGAACGACGGGTGGACTTGATAAACAAAGCTCCGGATGCTATGACGGTTGCTCTTTCATCTGTTGTGGCATCGCTTCCATCTTTTGTCCAGGTATAAAGGACGTTTTCACCCGGCAGATTTGCATCTGTCAAACACTCTAGAACGGCAGGGTATTTCTCTACCACTGCTTTCCGACGAGATGGCAAGCCAACTTTTCCTAAACAAAAGAAATGCACAATCAAGATTAGAAAGAACCAGTCCTGCAAGCATTGCGGTAGCACAGGCCACGCAACATAGTAAGATCTTCGTGCTGAATGCGTTTCTTGTGGAGGCTTAGCATTGTGATGGGGGAGAGGAGACTGCGGTGGTGGGAGAGGGTGGAGAGACATTCTCGTAAACTCAGGAGCAGAGAGTCCGTGAATTTTCCGTCCCATCTCCACGTTTTGCTCCTGGGTCTCCGAGGATGGTGGAGAGACAACGTGCTGCTTAAATGAGAGGCGTTTAAAAAGATCCGTGAGAAGGTAAAACTAGCCAGCAAAGTTAAGAAATGTGATAAATTTTTCATGAGAGATTTCGTGACAGATTTGGAAACTGTAGCTGAAAAGATGAGCATCATATCCACTTGTCCTGATCGAATATGATATATGATAATACTGATCACAAATACAAAACTCGGGGAGGGTTATTCAAGCGTATGCCACGTAAGAACAGCAAAGGAAAAAAGCATCAAAAGCTAAATAAAAATATTGAAATGAAAAGCGCAAAATGAACAGGCTTCTTAAAATTCGAGCATGCGACGGCTCTCACTTAAAAACGTAAAGATGTACAGTAAAAAAAATTCCACCGTCTGTGACTTAACACCACTTCGTTGGTTTGAGAACGGAACGACTCGCCGGCGCTTAGACGAATTTCAGCCGGAAATCAGTGGAATGGCAAACTCCAAGGTAAGGCTCAAGGGCACAATATGACACACTGCTTAAACTACAAAGATTAAAACCTGTATTGCTGGTTACATTCCCAACACAGTGAATCACTGATGTTCTAAATAATCTCGAAACAGATCTGAAACCGAACGGAAGCAAATCTTTTGAATGAGTAAAAATAACATCGCTTTGTAGAGTAGACTGCTTTTGTTACCTGCTGATAACCTTGCCAAATTTGCGCTTCCCAAAATTAAGAGTATTTCAAACATCCACAGCTTCTGTTTCGTTTCTCTGAGCATTGACCACATTTCAGTCCTTGAACAAAGCCGTTAAGTGGCTTAGATCATCACACTTCAATAAATACGCGGAGTATAAGTCTTCGTTCACTAGACAGCTCTGCCCAGAAGAACCACAAATAGCATGCAATTTAGGGCGGAAAAAGAAACTCTCACGAAGGTCACTTCAAAAGGTCTTTGTCTCTACAATGACGATCCAATACATTCTTACAGATGAGTTTCTTTAAAAGCTTTCTTGGCGAACCAATGATAAGACAGTCATTACGGATATCCACCTCAGGTTCACCCTTTGTCGGCAGCTTAAATGAACCAAGAGGCGCTTAACTGGCGCGCGCAAACTGTGAGCGTTATATCACTGCTGGTATAGTTTGCAATGAGCTTTTCTCTTTTTCTGTAACTTGGCACCTCTTATTACCTGAAAATTGACCCCCATTAAATTAAAAGACATTCCTAGTCTTCAGATCACTGACAAAGCCCCAAGTGAATTTTCCGGTGGTAGATTCCACTTTTGGAATCTCCGGTGTTGCGGGAATGGGATGGGATCGGAGTGTAGGGACAGCTATTTCGCGGAAGGGGTTTGGGTTTTAAAATCGGAAATCACAAACCCATCCCCGTGTAAATTCCTAAACAAATGGTACGAATGAGACAGAATGTATGGAGCGTATTGAAATGGAACCGAAAATATGTTTAAAGTAAACCAGGCTACTAATATCGGTATGTGTTCATGTTTACTCTACGGTTGTAACCTTAACAACGTAACACCATGAGCGCGACTAACACAAAACTTCAGGAAAAGACGCACAAAGGTCACCAATTAATTTCGCTTGGAGAAGCTGAACCCACCACTTCATGAACTCGTGCCTGACCGGAGTTGGATATCAGTTCCATTTTGAGACAGGATTAACCAACTGAACGAGCCCAGCCACTGGTGTCCACGATCTACTGTCCATATTGCGTTCTTTTAGAAGCGTCAAACATAACGTTGCTTGAATAATTTAATCTTTTGATTACTGTCGAGTGAAAATAATTGGCGGAATTCTTGGTGATTTCACTAAAATGTCTGAATATTGTTTAATACTATTAAATAATAGTATTCAATTAAGTTCACTGAATATAGACTGTAGGCTATGGAATAGTAATTCCCATGACATGAAGGAGACGAGTAACGTCGCCAACTTTAGAAGAAAGTTAGGTATTCTGAACCTAGCGACAAAGTGCACATGTGTTTTATGTACCTAAACTTTAGGATTTAATAGTTTTATTTATTTATTAATTTTTTTATGTCGTCGAATAATCTCATGACATGATTTATGTATGTATGTTTCATGTCTAAATAAAGTCATCCATTTTTTTATACTGAAATACCAAACAGGGTTTTCAACGAGCGTGTCTTTTAGGGGGGACTTCCATAACAGCTTACCTTTTTTACACTAAATCAAAGTAGCTTGCGTAATCTGATATTCATGAATCGGTAAAAAACTCACTGAATTGAAATACGAACACCTAAGCGAATACACCCTAAAATTTCTCTGCAAGTCTCATTGCCATTTTCATTTGCCGAGTGCGATTTCAAAATATCATGCTTTCGCATTGTCTAGGATTATGTGCTTCAGCTGCGTGGTTAAGTGGCACCCGGTCAAACACCAGGAAACAAAACAAAAGAAGCGAGATAGACTTCAGTGCCAAACAAAAACCGGCATAACTAACACAGCGATACTAGTGGTAGTTAGCTTGGAAGGGCGAATACGGAAGCCCTTTAGTGGATGATTTGAGAAGGAAGGAAAGACGGTAACCATATCAGGAACTGATTGTCTCTAATTATATGGTGTTAATTGATATATTGAACGAACTAAGGGCCAAACGTATTGAAATAATTGAAATAGCTGTGTTTATTGCTCTACGAATAAGTATGTCCTCAAAATATGTGCTAATGGCAAAATCTAAACGATGGTTGGAAATAGTGCTGGGTCACGGAAGACTAAAAACCCTCTCTTTAACGGTTTAACGACACCTTGACTACAATAAAACCAACAGTTCTGTACTAACAAAGTGCCAACAATGATGCAGAACACGTTTTGGTGCAAACAGAAGGTCAATTTTATCCAAAACCAAGTAGAATAAACAGTCAAAAAAATTTTCCCGTTTTTGGAATTTTGGACTGCCTGTACCAATTAAGTTCATGTCTTTCCTGCTTTACACGCAGAGTTAGAGTTAAGACATAAATAAGACCTTATTTTTCCGTTCTACCTCTTTCCAGTACTTCTGACGTTTTTTCTTGTCTGTAAAAACAGCTCATATGACACAAGCAGATGAAAGGTGGCGCAAGAAAAAAAATACAGTGGAAACGAGAATAGATTTGGGACACCTTTCCAACAATGTCAACAACGCGAAAACAAAGTTTGTTCAATTAAAGTACGAGAAACTAAAACTAAACCATGGCGATGAATATAAAAAAAACGAATGTAAGATCGCGATGATGCGCAACACTTGTGGTACCGTAAGTGCGTAGTATAATTTCTTACGTACGCTCAACGCTAACTTCAAATTGGTGGTGAAGTTGCCCAACATAATTGAACGAGGAGCACTGGTACCGACCGCTGTCTTCAGGCAGAACGGCTGTTATTGTTAGCAGTTGATTTCCGGTTGAGACGGAAGCCCGCTCAAATGGTATGATGAGCGCCCCATGTTTGAACCACTCCACTTCCGGTGCTGGAGTACCACCAACCAAGCAGAGGAGAGATAAAGAATCGCCTTCTCTAACAGTTATTTTGTCCGGCGGTCTCTGTCGGAAGAAGGGAGGGACTGGGAACGACAGAGTGAGAAAAAGAGAAGTCGAAAGATTAAAAGTTAACATAAGATTTTAGCAGAAACAGTTTCGTTCTTTTGGATGCCATCTTGAATTGTTTGGGGCGGCGTTTCCCGCCATATTCAAATCAAGTCAAAATGGCGGCCAAAAGAGAGCAAATGTGGTTATGAGATCACTGAAAAGAAGAGTTAGTACCAAGTGCGTACAGACGAAAAGATGTTAGAGTGAGGCAATAGAATGTAGGAAAAGAAAAAATCGTGGAGGGAAAATTCTCAGTGCCAAAATGCAAAAATAACGAACTCAAGTGACTGAAGGAGTTAAAAAAGTCCATCAAACATGAAATGTGTGCGTCGTAACATATACGTATACAGTGTATTCACAAATTATTATACTGTCAACATAATGAATTCTAAGACACCCGGGGCAAACGACTTGTCATTAGACGCGAGCCTTAAAATAACGTTGTCTGTTACCCCAAAACACCTCCTTCTGGGATCCTCTGAGGGCTGTTTTTTAAAATGATTAGCACACTCTAACCGGCATTACATTTTCCGAAGGTACGCCCGAATTTTCGAGCTACTCTTATGATCACGGAGTGACGCGTCTCTTTTAGCATCACAAAGTAATTTGAACAAGCTGTTAACAGGTCGCCGTTTTGAACCGGTGAAGCGAGCAGCAGCGCGAAAACCTCGGCCAGCCGGGCGTGGCCTGGGCACCTGCGCGCTTGTTGCCCCAAATGCACCAATAAGGAGTTTGTTGGTAGACTAATACAACTTCACCCCACCTGAAATATAGGCTGCCTCATTAAATAAGATCATGTTTCGCGTTTTTATAATTGTGAGAATAGACAAATTTATCAGTCAGAGGGTGTTACCTTGATATAACCCCAAATTCTCTTAACTAATGTACAAGGAACTGTGTAATAGCTAGAAAAGAGAATTAATAATCAGATCTTGGGAGTTAAAGGTTGAAGAGCAGGCAGAGAAACACCAAACAAAAGAGGACGGTCAAGCAAAACAAATTCGTTTTATCGCCCTTGTTAGACACGCCCAGTTTTCAACTGCACACAACCAAACCCTCGTGAAACTAAACGTGAGTTTGCTTTTGAGTTGTAAAGCAATTGAAGAGCTCAAACTTGAAATTTGTCTTGGCATGGGTTCTGTTTACTCAATGAGTAAAGTTTACAATAGACAGTGTGGCGCAGAGTTAATGGGCAGCCTCAACTGTGGTATCATATTTTGTACAAAGCAGATAATCGAGCGGGAGGCGTGCGTTTCTACGGTTACTTTGAAAACACTTAAACCGTCGGTCCAATCTCACGTTATTAATCTTCAGCGTTTGGATTTAGGGCCAAAGAAAACTTCCATTCACTAAGGGCCGGCTAATCCAGGCTTGCCGTTCAAAATCTGGCGCCTTGAATATACATTGCAGACACAGCAAGTTAAAGTTTTCATTTTATCTTTGCGTGCACGTTGATGTGATGTTTAATCAGGCCCGGTTCAAACGTCGAACTTCACATGTGCCGAATCTTATGCAAATAAGGGAAAACAATAGATTTTTCTCATTTGAATTAGATTCGGCCAAGAGCCATAATAGGAGACATGTGAAGTTCGACGTTTGAACTGGGCCTAAACGAGCAGCAGTGTTTTTTCGGGTTTAAAATCACGAGCAGAAGGCGAGTGATTTTAGACCCCATAAAACACGTGCTGCGAGTTAATTGAACATCTTCGAAATTATTCCTAGAAAAGAGTGTCCCAATAGAGATGATAACAATGATGCTTTTGTCAACGTTGGAAATTATTAGCATACGAAAAAACATATTAGGTAGGAAATTATTATGCAGAAAATCAAATCTCACTTTCCCTCAACTGACCGAAGAGGACATGGCGTCCTGTTCCAGAGCTTTTCGGAAGCCTAAAAGTGTCGAGGAAGTGTGGAAGTTAATCGAAATGCTACCCCAAAGTCAACACAAACTGGTCTTACAAAATTTGTCGGGAATGGCAGAATGCTAGGAAAAACAAAAATCCAGTCAACGAGCCTTGTGCCTTCACAACTGACGAGTGCAGCAACTTTATATTAGTATTCTTTATATAAAAAAATACCAATAAGGCAAAATACAATCAGCCCCACTCTCCCCTTGTTTTGTCGGGGTATAAAACACCTGCACGTGACTGATTTTGTTGGACGTTATGGGTTGTGAATTGTTGATGAGTTTTGAATTGTTGATGAGTTTTGAATGACAGCAGAACTCTAACACTGCAAAAGCTTTTTTGTTAAAAGACCACAACTAAGTTCACTTTGCACTACCTCAGGTCAGGCGACCTCCCAGGAATATATTTGTTCAATCATTC
Source organism: Galaxea fascicularis (assembly GCA_948470475.1). Classification (NCBI taxonomy): domain Eukaryota; kingdom Metazoa; phylum Cnidaria; class Anthozoa; order Scleractinia; family Euphylliidae; genus Galaxea; species Galaxea fascicularis. The sequence goes on along the minus strand of OX419344.1, from coordinate 1,420,820 downwards.
AAACCTTGTTTCTCAAAACTGACAGTCGTTTCGGCTCTGATCATATAAAGAAGCCTTGTTGTCATGGTGATTTCAATGGAGTGTACACTTTTTATGACCGAAAATGTCGTTCGGTTTGTACTTTGATTTGACAAACAAAAACGTTATTGCATCTTGAAACTGAATTTTTCATTTCCTGTGCGCATCCTGGTTATAAACTACTGTCTCGGCATTAAGGTCTTGGTATGAGTTTCACTTCACCTCTTGCCATACAAAAATCGATGATGGTATTTTTAAACAAACGTGTTCAAGAAAACTGTGACAGAAAATGCAAATTGCACCAAATTGAATTCCAACAACGCTACGTAACTTTTCTTTGAGTGAAAAGTATATGTTAGGTGTGACAAGCAAAAACAAACTGTCAAAATGGCGGGGTTTTAGGTCAACAATGAGTAACACCTTTTCAAACATAGGATATTAAATGGAAGCTGTGTTTACTTGAAAGGAAAAACTTAACTTTGGTCGCGGAGCGCTAATTAACTAGCGGGTTGTTTTTATGTGGTTTAATTGAACTCTCGTAACAAATCAAGCATTTTTCGCCCGAATCACTTCATTTCCTTGTCAGTTGGATTTGCACCGCGTCAGGCAGAGACTGAAGGCTTATAATCTGGCAATGTTATTGTACAGTTAAAAAATTGGCGACTGCACTTGTTTGCCGTATAGTTGCAACTTTCTACAAATACTTTCAAATAAGACATCCGAAATGCTTTTAAGCCATCACCTCAAGTTTCAACAGAAACTTGCGCGCCTTCCAAGACCAATTATGGACTACCAAAATAAAATTAAAAAACGTGATTTATTGCTTTCCAGGGGGAGGTTGCTGCTTCTAGATAACTGGTTCAACTCCGTCTGCTTATTCAACATGACATTTAATGCAAAAAGCTTTTCGTAAATGCGGTTGATTGTAGCTTAAGGCTTGCCTGAGAAGATTTACCTCTCATTAACTGCAAGGCAGTTCACACTCAACCGTTAAGGGCGATTTCACTCAGCTGCTTTTAAGTCTTTTAACATTCAGTGCTGGTTTACTCCCGGGTTTACTTCGAAGCTTTGTCGGTAGGATATAGTAATTATATCCTTACAATGCAAAATCCCGACGTTATAACATCACAATGCAGATTTCAATTACAAGGGATCACAAAGATGTAAGCGACAAGTCTACACCGCTTGTGAAGTTTTTAAATACGAAAGTTCCAGAATCATTTTGAATGCACTAGGACTGATATAATTTGTCCGACCGTTAGAGATATCCTTTGGAAGTTCGTTTGTTTCATATTGTGCAAAATCAAGCTTTCAAATTTATTCAAAGTTTATGGACAATAGCAGTAAGACTCGGTATTGTACAAGGAATAAAAAGTGATTGAAAACGACGCGACGACGGCAAAATAATCGTACAAAACATTCGCGGCAACTGTTAGGTTAATTAAGGTTTATTTTTGTTATCAACTGAGGGCTAGGAATTTTTAGGCTGAAAGTAACTTTGACTTCTCTTTCAAAATGAGGTTACTTACTATAGCTTTTAAATTCCTTGCAAAGCCTTTTAACCGCGTTAAAATTTATTCACCGCAAGGACCAGCGAAACCAAAAGATGTTGGTTGTCGAAGCCCAAATAATGCATCAAAATGCAATTTTGAAAAGGCGGAGAAGAGGTTTGAAAACCTCCAACTATTTAGGGAACATATCTTATTATTTTCTACTATTTATAAATAAAAATTCACTTAACAAAAAATTATACGGATACTATTTAGGAGGCCATCATATCACAGTGAAGGGCCCCCATTGAGAAAATCAATGACGTTACCCTTAAATACGGCAACACAGTGGCGAACGCGAACTAAACAATACGCATAAACCATTCTTTCATAATCAAAACTGCTGGTAGCAGGTCAAAACCATTTATACGTGACTCGAATAAATTTAAATTTTCCATTCGGCGACGATAGAGAGACGATATGCTTGCTTTAATTTGTAAGGTCTTACAGTGGTAAGTATCGCTCGGCTTTCAACACGCTTCGTTATACAGAATAACCGACAAATTCCGATTCCAAGGTATTATTAATAACAAGGCAGTCAAGTCTATAATTCACCTGCTAAAAATGGAAACAGCGAATTCATTTACTAATATAAACGAATTTGTTTTACACAACGGCATGTTTTCGGTACTGTAATATATACACACCCAACATCAGTGTAATATTGCTACCGATTCCACAGAGAAGGACAACAAATTATAACTTACCTGTAACTTTTAAAACAATCCATCCCCCATGACTTAAAATTACGCTTTCTGAGCCTGATTGCATCGTTCTGCATCGATAAATTCCCGCATCGCTTTCCTTAGCGTTCGAAAGTAGTATCGCTGAACTGTTGATCACATGCAAGCGACGGGAGTAGCGCGAGTCGATCTGAGGTTTAAACTCCATGAACTTGACAAAAATTGGGCTTTTCGAACCATTCTTTCGCCATTCCAAAAGCTGAGATGCTTGTTCTAGTTTCACGGCATCGCATTGTAAAATGGCATCCGACCCAAGCTTGACTTTGATTTCTAAAGGTGGACTTTTCCCTCCGCCTGGGTCCGTATTTGACGAAGATCCTTGCGCTAGACCTAGAATAGATTAAATGAAACTTGTTACTAAATATTTATTCATAAATACAAGACACTAGTCGCACACGAGAAATTCATTTGCCGCTAGTAATCGTCCAGGCTCTGTAATTGCTTAATTAAAGATAAGATCGCCGTTAGGATGTCATGAAACGCTCTCCGAGTTTTCACGTGTCGAAATACGGAACGCTCGTGTCCCATAGTTACACAGCTGTACTATAGTTATAGCAGAGGGCAAATCGAAATATGGTGACGCCACAAAACTCAGCAGGCAAACTTTCTCAAGGGAACGTTCAAATCATTCCATAAAGTGATTAAAATTGAGAGAATTTTCCCTATATAAACCAAAATATAAAACATTTGACTCCGACGATTGGATCGCTTGAGATTTAGATCGCACGATAATTAAGCGAGCGCGTCAGTTTGGGAAGACTTACAATGCGTTAAGTGCCCGGTAGATGGATGGCAATTCCAGTCAATTGCTGGCAAATCCACTACTAAGCTTGTCACGATTCTGAGCAGAAACAAATACCTAATCATTTTACTTTTACTGATATTGCAGCACGCAAAGATAGTAAGTTTCATTGCGGACGAACAAAATATTGCACGGATGATATTACGATCACAAATTCGCTTCAGTTTGTAGTGTTTGGTGATTTTTTGGTAACACAGATCGATGTGGGTCACAAGAGCACCGAATTTCAACCCTGGTTATCCCAGCGATTTTCCCACAATCGAGTGATAATTACTGAAATAAGCGTAGCACAAACTTACCTCGATGAAACGACGAGAAAAAGCAACACATCCATAAAATAAACCGCAGCATAACGCCCTGTAACCTAACAAACAGACCACATTAACAACACCCGTTAATTTGCCATCGTCGCCGTAAATTTCCCTCTCTTACTTTGAAAGATTTCTACAAATTGTCTACCGACCTTTTACACATGTTTGCGAAAATAGCACTTCGGACAAAGCAATCATAATCGGACAACACAACCAAGACGGTATCGGCCAAAAATAGGGAACTTCCGACATGATAATCGTCGGACAATAAGATCACGCTTCAGCCAATCACATCACGAGTTCATTTTCCAAGTTGACAAGTAAATTGATGACATGACACAAGACAAACGCGTGGGTTTCAGCTTACGGTCCGCGCGCGTTCGCTCAGGTCGAACAAAGCACCACTTGGGTGTGAAAAATTTCCTGTTTTCTGGGTTCGAGTCTTAAATGATTTCAGGTCAGAAATAAAAGCGGTTGAACAAAGTGCAAATTTACAAATAAAACAACACCGGAAGTGGCGAACACCATCGTACCTGTCAAAACACATTGTTTTTGAGAACAATTACCATTTACAATTTATGCGCCGAAATCGAAACATGTTTCACGGAGCATTCTGGGCTTCAACCAAGCCACAATTTACTCTGATGAACGCGTTAAAAGAAAACAGGTTGGCGTTCTTAGAAGTCTCAGCAAATACTTTTCGACCACAAATCGTCCCTCGCCCCAAAAATCACAAGATTTACGTCAAACGTCTTGACAGGAGGTCAAGAATCAAGTAATAAACTAGAAACGAAGTCTCTAAATTAATCTGAAATAAAAAAGAAAGATATGTTGTCTTGAAAAGCTTGACTCATGAACTGGAATTGTCAAAATATGAAATCTGGCCTTGGATAAAACATATTTGTTTTACCTCTCCAGTATCGGAACAGAGTCAACATTTGCGTTTTGATTTAGGACACTGGTGTTTTTGTACACTGCGACCCTGTGGATAAAATTTATGGTGGAACTACTTTGGTGCTTGTGGATAAATACCTATAGGCTAAGAAAGGGCGAATACTACCCTGAAAGCTACCAACCACAGCTTGTGGTTCGGAACTTTTACTGATGCCCATTCTGAATAATCCATCCCTCAAACTGCATCCGAGAAATATTGTTTGTTTTAATTCAAAATTACTTCCTCTCAAACTTAGTTCGGTCCGCTTGATAAATTAATCAAAAAATCAAACACAGCAGTGGGGGAAATATTTGACTGCACCTCCTTATAAATTTTTGCTCCAGGGGTCAATTCATACAACGCCCCCGGAAGGATACTAATTATATTGGTTCTCCATTTTTTTTTTCGTTTTGCATTCTTGTGGTTTTAATGAGTAATAAAACCTTTGAATCATCATTAAACGTACTCGGAAGATGTTTTAACTCTTCGTCTTTGAGCTACTGTCCTGCTTTATTTTTCAATTCAATTTCACCGTAGTCCTTCTAACACATAGCACACTTTCCCTTGCGATGTCTTTGGTCGGCCAGCAGCATTCATTTTCCACTTATTTGTTTTCAATGATCAATGTAACTTCGAGTTCTCTGTTTTTTTTTTCAGTATTCAGTTACATTCTTTCCTCATCACCCTGCGGGCAGGCTGAAACATGAAGACCGCAATACAACATGTGGGCAGATCCGTGGGCAAATAGCTACTGCGTGACGAGGACATAATCATATCAGTCAATAAACTTTTCTTTTCAAAAGAAATTGACATTTACTTGATCTTGTTCATAGCTTTCCGCGGCGGTAAAAAAAAAAACGTCTTCAGCTCCTTCGTCGACACAAAACAACTCAGAAACTGATATCTGCAGAACTTCATTTCAAATGTTGTCCTAATCTTGATATTTTATCCCGGTAAGTTGAAACCGCATGGCATCACATCAGCCTCTAATCTTAATGATGGATCTGATTAATTCAACTCCCGAACAGTCCAAACAACGGGGTGCGAGATCATGCCAAACTGATAATATTTTAATTTCTCATTTGGTGACCAATACCGCCAATGCCACTCGAAGCTGTCACAAGCTCTGATTTAGGGGCTGTTTACATGGAGGTAGGAAGATCCTAGCACTAGGAAGATCCTAGAAGGCGAAACAACTTTTCGTTTGGTTTACATGCAGAAATTTCTGTCTAGGTGGAAGTGGAGAATGAAAGCAAGATTGTCGACCTTTGGCAGCTGAATACCGTGAACACCCAGCCGCCGCCATGTTTGTTTTTTGTCCCTAGTACCAGGAACTTCCTAGCGAAGGCAGTTTACATGGTGCTAGGATGTTCCTAGCGCTAGGATCTTCCTAGCTCACAGCTAGGAAGATCCCAGCACTAGAGCCAAGTACGACCTCTTGCATGTAAACTGAATACAGAAAACATATGGCGCTAGGATGATCCGCCTTCTAGGATCTTCCTAGTGCCAGGATCTTCCTACCTCCATGTAAACAGCCCCTTAGTTGGAAACCGACAGTGCTGGTTTATACGTTGTTCTCACCACAAAAAAGAAATACTCAGTCACTGAACAAGACATCCGATGATGATGTAAAATCTTTTGATCCTTAGGCATAGGTTAGGGTACAACACAACATCTTCGAGACTTGTTATATTCACCGATACTTTAAAACCGACGAAACATGTCACGTGATAAGAACAGGGGTGGATGCAGGGAAGGAAAAACGCCAAAACCGCGAAAAGGCAAAAAATATTTTCTCATGGACTCTTCCTTTGCCACTGAACTGGTCTCTCGATAGGATATGAAATGACATCAGAGTCATTTCGTGATGTGGTTACAACACTGAAGTGGACAACTTACAAATGACGAGCCGGCATAGTCAGCTTTGAAAAGTCATATTTCGGTATTAAAACCATAATCCAACAAAAAGGCAGGAAACGGCAGCGGGTTTACTTTCAGGATAGTTACACGTAATTCCACTATATACTAAAAGCACAGATTTTTATAATCAGTTTTTTTTTTTTCATTGTTAGGCATATCCTCACTGATATCCAGTCAGACACATTATGCCGTTACTCGCGTTGCCCCGGCTTTATCTGTTTAGATCTCTTTATACTAACATTATCATCGGTAGGTAATTGGTTTTGGGACAAGAAGTAGTTGGCTTGCTTGTTTCCTGGAGATAAAAGAGCTCTCAAGAAGGATTTAAGTTATGACGTGCCACAACTTTGAAAAAAAAATATCCGGCATCACTTTTTCGTCTCGTAGAGGAGGTCTTTTTTTTAAGTGTTTCTTGCTGAGCTTTTTCTCCACCATTTTAATTCTAACCTTGTGAAAGCACGACGTGATATCGGTATCTATTTAAAAACCTTCTCCAATTTAGACAATAGTTTTCCCAGAAGCTCGTATTTGGAGATAACCTTTGAAACCTTCCCTCTTGTGTGATCAAGCTAAATATCATTGTACCAGTTGGCCGGTAGACGAAAGCGCTGAATAAAATGGTCATCATTTGCATCCCTGTTTCGGATCAAAATAGTTCAAAACAAACACTCTTTAAAGAGGCATGCACTCATCATCCGTAAAGCTTGAAGAAGGAATGCTTGTTTGCGATAAAGAGCAGGAGCGAAAATTGATTCGCTTCTGAAAATATTCGTCATGAAATTAAACAAGGGAACTTCCCTCCGACAATTATAGGAATTAATGATTTAGCTTGTCACACAAGAGAACATCACTTCGGAAATTCATACAGGCTTCCTCAAAGTAGTTCGCTGTAGTTGCGTTGGTCAAAAAGCAAACTTGATTCTACGGTGGAGATCAGTGCGCGTGCGCGTTTGCAAGCCTGAACTTAAACTGCGATTGATACCTAAAGTGGAACAAGCCGAGCGAGGGCAAGAAATATCGCAACCTCTTCCGTTCTCGGACTTTTTTCAGAAATGTCTGCTTTTGCCTCTGCCATAAGCATGTTTCCGGGAGAAGCTTGCCGAGCAACTAAAATTCTATGCTACACGGCAGAGCGTGCGGGCGATTCTCTGACTGACGATCTGTTCCCGGGTCTGTTACAACTGTTAGCATTTATGGCACGGCCAAGTTCTTTGCGCCATGAAAAGATCTCTGCCGATGATTCCTAGTGTTTGTCGAATCTTCAAAGTTGTGGGGATAGAATTTAACCACTGGGACTCCGTTGGTCACAGTGTTACTTGCATTTGTTACAGCAAACAGCAGGGCTGAAGCCCCATGGAACAAATCGTCACGTCGTGGCTAACTTGAGAGTCAAACTTACACTCACACAGCTCTGACTTGTGATAAACTTAATAACATTTTATTACAGCATAGTTGATTTTCAACTGATCACGAAACATAAACAGTTTTATTTAGCTGTATATCGCAAAAAAGTTCGGACTGAGCAATGCAGTCGCTACCTAAAATTTAGTATTTGTAATGAAAATTCTTGAGGTTTTCCGGTACATTGCTTCAGACAGACACATTGCCGGCTGACATCACGATTTATACATTGTAGTTGACCAACAAGCAAGACTGAAATTACAAACAAAAATCATTACCTTAAGATTGAAGCTACATATCTTGGAGATCAAAGCCCTGTTGAGAGAATCAAAGTAAGCATCTCTTAGAATCATCGTAACTCAATGTCGACACAAGCATTGTGAATAAAGGTCGAAGGCCTCCTAATTTCGTGCTTTCTCTCCCCGTTTCCGAACGTGGTTTTGAAATATGGTTTCAAGGACAATTTCTGTTGGATACTTACCATCTGGACAACGTAAGCTAGAGTCAGCGTGATGATTTCAGCATTTTATATACGTAAAAAACTGAACTATACAAATACTAAAGCGAAGATGAATAAAGACCGCTAAAAAAGACTGAATTACTTCGCGAACTGAATGGCCACTCGACTCAGCAGGACACAGATTTCATCCAGTCGAGACAAAACCAAGCTCATTAGCATGGCCCAAAGGATTTAGCAATTATTAAAATATCGAAATATCACTGCGGATTTAGAGAAATCCCTTGAAAACGAAGGCGTCCTTTTAAACTCGAATACATCAAAATGCAGTACGCGTCTATAGTCTCACGCAAAATAAGATCAGTCGAACTTTTACCAGAGTTCAAACTAATCTTACTCTCTACAAAACCCCAGATATAAATATTTCATTGAATGAACTACTTCCACCATTCAATCAAAATTTACTATTTATAATACAACTTCATATTTTTGTCGATTGTTTTGATTATTACGGGTAATTATGGTCTAGTAGAAATAAAGAGCTATTTCTCATTTCTTTCGGCAGAAGTATGAATAAAACAACCGGCAGTTTTTTAGTTACATTGACTAATATCATTGACTCCCAGATCCGGCATTTCCCGCAGATCGAGAAAGAAAAATTTGAGACAGAACTGAGCAGGTCGACTTGAGTTCCTTCTACACAAATTAGTTCATTGGTTTTCATACTATTTGTAATCAAATATGTTTTCCTCTGGTATTCGTGAAACATCAATACGTCAAACATTTTGTTGCTAAAAAAGCAAAATATCGATAAATAGACCATCATTTCGAACACACCACACACCAATATTTTAATATTTAAAATTGCTGGAAGATAATGCTTTTTCTGAATATTTACGTATAGTTTAAATTGTAATTGAATCATTATTTTCACATAAAGCGACCATTTGCGTTGTTTATATTTAGTATTAAATCTTTAATCAGACTTTCCTTCAGGACGGGAGATTTAGAAAGCTTAGAAAAGGAGTAGGTAGATGCATCTGTAGAAAATCTGTTGAGATAATACTTAAACTTGGTAATACCATATTCAAGTTATTCTGACCTTATATCAAAGAGTTTCTTAGCCATTGTCATCATCATTCAAGATTCCATTCTTACTAGTTGGTACGTATGTTAATAGAAGTTGTTTATTGTTGAATTGGTGTATTTCACTGGGTGGAGATATATACCAGACAACAAGAACAGTAAGTATCTGAAAAGATCTGAAAACCACCTGTCATAAATACACGTCAACTTTGCACGTTAACTTCTGAGACGTACCCTTCTCAACAAAACCAATTCCTCGGCTCGTAATATAATAAGTGAACTCTTTCGAGCGACTTACATCCATCTGTAGCAGAACGAGATTTGTTTCTGTGTTTCTGATTATCAAATTACTCCCCGGCTTCAAATGGCAAAGAAGTAAAGTATTTTACTGATCACCTGAAAATGACTTTTCTTTAACGTTAATCACCTTTCATACTAACAGGAAGTCCTACTTCCATTTCCAGTCTGCCTCTACCAATACAGCAACCCCGGTCCCAAACACGATATCTGTTGCTTTTATCGTCTCTTGCATTATTCCCAAAATGGCAAAGCCGAGTAAAAGAATACAATGTTTACTTAGTAAATCAGCATTCAGTGTTTCTGAGACCCTGTTGTCAATAAAATCAGTTTGTAACTGCACTGTTCGAATCTCTTCCTGCTCAATGAGGTTAATGAAATTATGACTTATAGCCGTTGAACAGTGGCCTGGGTGTTAAAAGAAAGGGTATCACATTTGGGATTATTTTTCAAATTTAAAATTACGTTTTTTTTTTCCATTTAAGCTGTCTGATCCAGCTTATGCAACTGTATAAGCTTATTTTAAACTGTGATGCTGTTTTCCTTTTGCCTCAGACACAAAGCCATGAATTGTGAAAAGCTCTGCCTTCAGAAAACTGAAACAGCTCTTTTAAAATTAAAATGTTTCCTGCGCGGCGATGTTTTGAATTAATTTTTCAGTTCTCAAAGGCGTTGGTGGTACAAAAGAAAAAGAAGAAGAAGAAGAAGAATAAAGACAAGATTGCGATTGACAACAACATAAATCTGAAATAAGTAGTAATATATCCCCGTTACAAAATGTAAGACTTCTACTTCCTCTGCTCCACGCAAAAAGGGATCACAAACACATTTTACACGTGGTCTTCGCGCGTGGACGAGGGTGGAATGAGCGCCGACGCTGGAGGGCAAGAGTCACGGTTACCGCGCAACGTTCATAAGAATCTTCAGCCCTAGCCCCTTTTAGAAGACTGGACTAACACATTTTTGAAGCTCAACTTGTGGGACAGTAAATATTGCGCTATGCTAAAACAACCGTCAAGTTTCTGCGCTTTGACGAGCTTGGAGACGGAAAAACAACAAACAACATCAAGGAGACACTCGAGCCATTCATTATACAAGCAAATTTGTAGACAAAATGTTATTGTTTTATCATTGAACTGCGAATAAAATAATACGAATTTGAAACTCATTTAAAAGTTGTCTTGATACCTTTAACGATGTTCGATGTTTGAAAGAACTGGAATATATTTCAAACAAAGTTCCTTGATTAAGAAACGCACATGGCGGTCTTAGAGTGATTAGGTTGACTTTCAACAGATTTTACTGAGATAAATATAAACCAATAAACTTACAAACTTACCTTGATTGCAAAGATATCCAAGAGAATTGAAATGTGTACGTCTTGATCAAATTAGGTTTTACAAAGGCTGAGTTACGGATGGAGCTTGAAAAAATACACCTTAACGGCTTACGCTTGATTGTAAATAACGCAGATTAAAAAGCAACTACTCACACAGAGACAATTGTCAATTGTTCATTTTTTTTTTTCAGTGATTAATTTGTTTGTGGCTATGCGTCGCTGAGTTTGCTGTTTCCAGAATAAATCAAATAGCTTAACAGAGGGAGTCAAAAGGTCAATCAGTTAAAAACTGTTACATCGGTTGTGCTTTACCAAATGAAGGTAGCATTGAACCATAAACAATCCAATAAACCGTGAGAATCGTTACAACCATTCAAAAGTCATAAACTAAAGCTAAAACTTTCAGAACACAACACTTGCCTTGTGCTTGTCACGCTTTGGATCAACTGTAAGTGTTTTCCTTTCAGTTCCGTGACCGGCCATTGGAAGAAAAGTGGTGGACTTTGTAAAAAGACTTATCACTCCGGAAATAACGTGCCTCCCGAGACAAAGACAGCAGGGGCGCGCATGGTAATCAGATCACATACTCGATCGAGACAAAGTCACGATCGAAAAAATTGTATCGTTCACTCCTATTATAACAAAAGAGAAGTTTTCGTCCTTTTTTTCACTCAGCTACGTGACTTATGATGCAAGATTTGGAAAATTCAGAAAAGATAAACTGAGGAGGGATGTACCACTCCTCTGTAGCTCCGGTGTTTTGCGCGGGTTCCGCGCTGATTGGTCGATCTGGAGGGGATATCAATGAACGATAGTAACTGATTGGGAAATTAAAGATACGGCGAGTTTAGACCTACCTGCAACTTCCCCGGGCTTTCCCGGCTGGAACAAGTTTTTGTGTTTAAGGGGAGGGGGCTGGGTGATTAACTGAGATTGTTTTATAATTTTGCCTCTTCGGTGTATCTTGATCATTTTATTTTCTGCAATTTGAGGGTTGGGTCAAGCATACTTGTCTCAGATGCTCTTTTTTCAGAGGGCTTGACCTTTTTTTTTTTTTTTTACTGGAACTTTATTGTCAAGATGACCAGCGACCAGTGCCAGCCTCAGTTGGTCCACCAAGACCTGGCTTCAGATTCGGTTTCTAATCCAGCAGCCAACTCGAAAACTTTGCTACTTTGGCTGTTGCACACTGATTCAAAAATTATACATATAGTTATATAATTTCTATAATTTCGTTTTCCAAACTTTCCTTTTTTTAATTCTCATTTGTATCTGAATAGTCTGAGTCATTGCGCCAACCAGCTGAAACTGTTGTGACTCAACCTGATCTCCTCCTGGATGGAACACTTTGGACAAAGTCAAGGGCGTAGCCAGCATTTTTGCATAGGGGGGTTCCTAATGTAGCATTGCTGGCCCGATTGACGATGGAACGGCGGAGGTGCTCTTTGGTAGGGGGTCCAGGGGTATACTCCCCCGAAATATTTTAATTTGTAATTTAGGCGCTCACAAATTGCGTTTCCTTGCTTCTGAGAACAATCTTAGCGCAAACATAGCTAGCTTTTCTAAGAGGGGATTGCAAATCTCGCCTCCTGAAGAGAAGTTAATAGAATTAAAAATGGGTAAGTTAATAGTTGTTTAATACTTCATCAAATACTGTACCAAAACCCTTGGAACATCCCCCTGGCTACGCCCCTGAACGGTGTTTGGTAATTAATTAAGGGGAGCTATACTGAATGGGACTGAATGTGGCTGTGATGCTGAAGCGGATACTGAAAGGCGACTTATTTAGCAGGACAGGGGAGAAGAGGGAAAGAGTTGACAGTTCAGTGTACTAAGCAATCCTTAGTGGACCCTCCTAGTGTGCTTGCGGGACCAGAACTTGATTGCTCAAACTGTAGTTTGCCTTTTGTTTGTAAAATACTGTATTGTTACTGACTTTTTGTTGACGGAGAACAACCTCTCACTGATACATAGGTGGTTCAGTTGTAGACAATCAAATATTCACATGGATGATATTAACGGAAATAAACTGCCTCAAAACTGAAGATAAATTTAATGAGATTGACACAAAGACAACGATGAATGCTAGTCGGTAACAAAAAAGGAATATTGAATGCATTATCATTGTACATTGAAGGAAGTACGAAGGACGAACGAACCATATCATGTTTTAGTATAAAAAGAAACAACTGCCTGAAAATGAACTATCAAAGGTTTGAATTTGAATTCAGAAGACACCGAGGCAGGCAAGTGGAACTTGAGCAGAAAATTTTGGTGTTTAGCCGATACCCTATTTAGGGAGCAAATACAAATTATTTCTCCTTTACATTAACACAAAGTTAGGCTTGCCAAATTAAAATAATATGAAATTCTGGAAGCTGAATTATTGCGGCCTGTCACGAACGCAATTTGTCAGTAGTTTAGGACCCTAAATTCGAAATGAAGCTAGAAAATGACTCCAAAAAATCAGCTTAAAATCACGACTACGTATCAGGGATAAATTGTCTATAAAATAATAAAAGTTTCCTCGGATATCACTACAAAAAGATGTCCGTGTTTACTTGAACGAAACTATCACTAACAATTGCACGATCTGGTGGTAGGCAACAAATATATAAATCCAGTTCGCTGCTTACCCGAGCTACTCTCCAGAAGATCCTCATCTCTCCCTGGTTGTTTTCGACCAAAGGATCACGTTGCCCAGTTCAGCCTGACAGACATTACTAAAAAAAAATTTAACTTAAAAGCGACGCGTTTGTACCCATTTGCGTCTTCAATTACAGCATAAATTTTCAGAACAGATGTCATTCCTGAAGGCTGACGACACTGACGCACGTGTTTTTCACTCGTTCATCGCCAACACCTGAGGTCAAGGCTAATTTTGGTAGATTCAACTTGTTTCGTCTACCAAGCAAACTACACTAAAACCTTTTGACTTTTTTGTCTCGCCAGTACATTACAAATTCGCGAAATTTTATGAAATCTACACACACATTTAAATAAAATTCAAAACACCTTTATTTGACAACGTTTGGAAAGGATTAAATGTTTGCACATTAAAAAAAAAAAAAGGATTTAGGAATATTTTTCACGTAAAATTTTTGTATCATTTATCCTTTTTCTATGAAATAAAATACATTCGAGTGATAAGGACCTCTACAAATGCTTTCAAAGTAAAACTTTTAATTTTTAAACAACAAATTTTTAATTGCTAATTTTGACTAAAAATAGCACTTCTGATTACATCATTGGCCGTTTTTATCCTAAGGACGCATTATCCGTCAAGATTCCATTTTATATGAGACGCATTATCCATCTGGACGACTTTGGGCAAACATATGTACTTCTTCGGGTTATGCGTCTCCAGTATAAAGACGGGCACAAGACGACTTATGCGTCCAGACGAACTCTCGCTCGAAATTCGTCGTTCTCGACGAATTACGAAGGATAGTTCGTCTAGACGCCTAATGCGTCTTATGCCCATCTTTATACTGGAGACGCATAACCAGACGAAGTACATAAGTTTGCCCAAAGATTTAATGCTCCAACAAAAGTTAATAACAATAGTTATTAATCACAGCAGTGGAGTTTGACAGCAGGGGATGTTTATCTGGGTAGGAAAAAGCATTGCCCTTGCAAGCTGGAACAAAATTCTTTACAGTAAAAACACGCGAGTAAGAACTGCATTTTCCCAAGTTAGGCTAAACAAGTTCTTACATTAATGGTATCTACTGTAACAAACATTTAGGCTACTTAGGTTCTTAAATGGGTTATAATATTCTGAAGAAAAAACTTACATAATTGTAGCTTATAGAATTTAGCAAGTTTAGTGGTATTTAGCCTGTTCCTTATAATTCCTTATATAAAATCTGCTTACCAAGTAAGTGTTTACGGAAAAATGACTATGATAAGAAAAATTAATTGCACCTGTGTCTCCAAAGAGGTCCAAAATATTGACCTAACTTATTTGCCCAAGTGTGCGCATTTAGTGTTATATAAAATAAGAAACTGTTTCAAATGTCAGGCTAAAGTCTAAAAGGGTTTTTGTATACAGAGAGTCTAATTGGCAAATTTTAGCCTAACTTCTTACTTGCAGGTTTTTACTGATTTCAGCCAAATCAGCAAAATAATGAAAAATGGCATGTAGATGTTAGGACAATGCAAGGAGTTTAGCAGCGGTTGGCTATTAGCAAATACTACAAAGATTATTAGCAAAGAACAAGTAGACATATTTCATAATACCATAACATATCTTTTTCAAAAGTTGTGCGTGACTAAGAGTGAGCTTCATTTAAACTAAAAAATATGTATCTTGTGATAGCTAATTTTAGTTGTAAATACATTATTTTATTGTTATGCCCAATTGGAGACTTTGCACTTATCGTTGAAGGTTGGTTGTCTAATACTTGTTGTATACAAAAAAGGAAGCATAAGCAAAGAGGACAGCAAAGGAAATAAGAATGCCACAAACAATAGGCAAGACCCCATTAGGGGTTATCAGGCTACAGAAACAGGTAAAAAATTATAGGGATACAGGACATTTGGGGGAAATATTAACAGGATACAGGGATAAGGGATACTCAACCCCCCTCCCCTAATGGCTCTTCAAATGCCTTTCATTTTGGTACATTTCTTTGTTGTCCACAACAAAACAATGACCAAATTACATGTTTTCTCAATAACGTAAGTGTATGAGAGCATTTTTTTTTATCTTTTTCCTTATGTGGACACCATTTAGTAGAAATTTAGTCCCTGGAGAATATGCCATTACTGGAACTCAAATAATCAAGAAAGAGTTACTAACACAAGAAGTGACATTAAAAATGATCAGGGCTGTCACTAATAAATTGTTGAAGTAGGTGGGGATATACAAAACATATCCAGGGATTTGAGTTGAGTTTGTACTGTAGTTAAGTCAATAAGCTGGTTTTATATCAAAGTAGCCAGGAATATACCTCAAAATATGAGGGGTAAATCCCTGATGCCCGGCCCTTAATGACAGCCCTGAATTATGTTTTCATTGCTGTAGTCATCATCATCGCTGGAGCTCCTGAAAGTCATACCATCTAAGGGGTAATGCTGTGTCCC
Source organism: Galaxea fascicularis (assembly GCA_948470475.1). Lineage (NCBI taxonomy): Eukaryota > Metazoa > Cnidaria > Anthozoa > Scleractinia > Euphylliidae > Galaxea > Galaxea fascicularis. Next base: position 1,404,874 of record OX419344.1, on the reverse strand, counting down.
TAGCCCCTCCTGAATTAATGGGTTTGATACTGTTTGACACAGTGAACTGACTAAAGCCACTGTTGTAGGCATGCTCAAACCTCATACCTCTTAAACTCAAGCCTATAAGAGGGAGAAACTTGACGGGAATATAACAAAGTTTCTTTCAATATTAAAAATTTGAATAATATTGTCTGAATGGCCTGTTAGGCATACGAGGAGGACAAAATAAAGTACTTGGCTGATGACCAGATTGTGGGCTATTTCTCCGTGGATAGCCTTGTCCTCCATCTTGTTGCCATGGTGATGCCATATCCCAAGGACTTCTGGGTGAGTGATAACCCAGCTGAAAGTTGCCATGGACACCATTCATAGAATGAGGCGATGGAGTTAAGTGGTGAGGCGGGCACTGGTTGAACTGCCCACTTGGACTATCAAACAATTGCCGTCTGAGGTGTGCATCATCTGGAAATCCATGGCCATGACTTAATGGACTTTGATTGCCCGGGGAATGTGAATTTATATTCCGCGCTGCATGTTTTACACTTATTGGTTTGCCATACAAAGGAATTCCATCCATAAGGGAAATAGCATAAGGTGCGGAGACCTCGTGTGAAAAGCTCACAAATCCGTATGACTGAAGTCTACCCGTTTCTTTGTCTTTTGGAATGAGGACAGCTTCCAGTGGCCCAGCCTGCGTATAAAGAAGAAAACAGTAAATGGAAGTCAGTATAAAAATAACAAATAAATTGAAATTAGGAATTTACGACAGTTTTTAGCTGAAGTTTTAGAGTCGTATAGGTACCTGCAGAAAGAGTTCCCAGATGATTTCCTCTGTTACACGTTCTTCAAGATTTCCTACAAACAGGCAGCGTTCATCTCGTTCGATAAAAGAAGTCATTCTTTAAATTCAAATGATAAAATCAAACAAACAGGCCGGAAATATCAGCGTTGAAGCAGCGCCATGTTAGAACTTGTCTCCAGGCTCAAAGCACGGTCATCGGTTATTACGTTAACTACGTTATGTAAGTTCCATGTACTGTTTAATGGCGTGGGTTACCATCTTACGACAGAGAAAATTTGTTTTGAAGGCCAGCCTGTTGAATTGCAAGGGATCTGAATTATTTTCGAGAGAACTTGCAGTAGTACTCCTTGGTAGCAGTGACTGAAAATTAAAATTGGTTCTGGCGAATGGTTCTTCAAAAAACATAAAAAAAAAATGTCATAGTTTAGCTCAATTTTGCGGCATGTACTAAAACCCGAAACAACGAAACGAAACGACCGAAACGAAACCACCGAAACAATGTGATTACATGGATTTTTGGTCTCCTATATTCTGTCCTTGTAATTCACAATCTCCTCCCCTAAAATACAGTTTAAACGTAGTCTCAGGGAGACAAGTAGCGATACTGACTGAGACGTTATCAGTGAATACTTCTTTCCCTAACTTTTGAATTATTTTCCTTTCTTTTCTTTTCCTATCTGCTTTGGTCGGTGCTCCGCCCTAAAAATACATAAAAAAAAAATACGAAACCATTTTCTTTCTTAAAGTCCTAAATGTAAGATAATTCTGTCTTTTGCTGGCTCGTGGCTTCGTTTCGTTCGTTTCGCTTGTTTCGGGTTTTAGTACATGCCCAATTTTGCTGCACTTGTCAAGGAAATATCGGACTGCCGGTTATTTAGTGTTTTTACAACCTTGACCGGCTGCCGGTCATTTAGATAGCCTTCACTTTCAAATGTTAATCCTGCGCCGTCATGGCACTTGTTCAAACTATCTACTTAACTGACTCTACATTTATTTGATTTAATACTTTTATTCCATCATTTTACAATTGTTTACATACTAACAGTGCTTAGCACTCCGCTTATTCTACAAATTCTTTTTTCTGAAATCTTTAACTGATCTGAGCCTCAATCATCAAGTGTTTTATATCCAGGAACATGACTATGTACAATAGAAATTTTTAACACTACCAATAAGTCCACCGTGCAGAAATAACGAGCACTTAGGTATGTTTGTTTACCCTCGACCTCTTACAAATAACCCTTCCTGGAAGGGTAACCATGGGTCATTAAATGTGGCTCTAATTATCGACTGTGTTAACTGTGAAAAAATACGACACCTGCCGAGACATTTTTTCAAAGCTTGAACTGTGAAGCCAAACTGTAAGACCCTGGCACGGAGACTTAAAGAGCCGAAATTGCAAAGCCAAAATGAAGATTGATTCCAGTACCCAGCTAAGCCAAAATCTCAAGTTACCAGATCATCAATTCGTTTTAATAGAACCTCATTTTGATTATTGTACAAGTTGGAATTTTATGCAAAAGTATTTACCCAACTGATATTCTGCTCCCACATTTGGTGCCCAGTTCCTGTGCCTGGGTAACGTACTACAATGCTTTTTGCAAGACCCTATGCCCAGTGTCAAACCTTACAGAAGTGCAATCCCTCACTTACTGACCTACGAAAAGGAATCTGTCATGTCTACCCCATCATTGAGAGAAACCAGTTTAAATGTGCTTTCTGGGAGCACTTTAATAACAAAACCAATCACCTGATTGCAAAGGTTGTCACAAAGTTCTGATCTAACCAAAAGAGACCAAATTTTGATATGCATCACTGCCCAGGCACTGGAGAGATGTTTGCAAACACCATGGCTTGGCAGTAAATGTGACCACTTCTCTCTATGGTTCCTACCCATCAGTAAAGGCAGAGAGCCAGCCAGGGATTTTCCCCAGCAACTGCGAGTAGAAAAAACTAGCCGCCATACAGCTGTATTCTCAGTTTCCCATTATACTTCAAAAGGCAGCCACAGCTCACACCACTCACTCAAAGAACTACTCGACTGGGAACTGTTTTCAATGTTCCCGATGTATGAATATTCAAGTAAAGTTCATATTTGCGTCGTATCTTGCTACCTTGTCCCATCTTGTTGTTGAATTTGTCATTGTTGCCGTATTTTCTGTTGCATTCCTAGTCTAAAACTCTCCCTGGCGTTCAAGAGTATTTACAGCTATATACATTCTGTTTTTCACTCATCCAGCTTCTTTATAAGTCAAGTCCAATACACAGAAGTCATCCAAAACTATAGTTTCACCCTTCACACAACCAGATCCCTTGCAAAGTAGTAAGATTCTGAATGTTTGGTCTGTGGATAAGACACTCCCATGAGAGCTACTGAACATCACTGTGATAACATACCAAGGGGGGTACTCTGAATTTCATGTGACAGGGATGATCAAATGTGGACAAAAATCAAAACCCCAAAAAATCCCTAGTGCTTCAAACTTGTACTTTATTTGCAGAACTACATGACTGGAATGCGCTGGAACTACTTAGGGGCACTAGCATGAATCTTCAGATTGTTTTGAATGCCCCAAAAAATCCCTACAAAAAATCCCTACAAAAAATCCTGGAACTGAAAATTTCAAACCCCCAAAAATCCTTTGATCACCCCATCACTTGAAATTTGCAGTCTCCCCAACCTGGGATAACATATATTATGCTTTAAATATCTTCTGCATCTATGAATGAAAGTATTGGGCGTCACCACTCAAATGAAAGCTCTAGATTATCACTTCCCTGTGGCAACTTCTTGCTCTGTTCTGAAGTGTTACAATTTAAACAAAGCTAGTTTTTTAGTTTTATTCAAGCATGGTTACCATCTATCCATCTCATGGGAGTGACAGGGTTAAGGTTTTAATTTAAGATGGACTACACTGCACTCTGTTTCCCAATTCTCCGTCCTCATCTTCATCATCGTCATCGGTGAGGGCATCACTGTCACTCTCTTGTTCTCCATTCTCACTTCGCGACTGAAATAAAGTTCAAACACAGATCATTTAGACTTCTTAAAAACAGTAAATGAGGAGGGACACTCATAACGGTCATTGGTGGTACAGTGTATTTCTACATTTGATGACATGAGAAGAACACATTCAAGCAGGGTTGTCATTAAGGGCCTGCGGCCAGGGATTTTCCCCTCATATTTTGAGGTACACTGTATATCCAGACTACTTTGATATAAAATCAAAATGTTGATTTCCCTAAAGCAACCTGAATCCCTTGGTATTTTTTGTATATACTCACCTACTTCAACAATTAGTGACAGCCCTGATCAAGACGTGCATTATCATCAATCTCATCAAAAAATAGGTGCCCTGTTACTCATACCCATGTACCACAGCATTCAACTGAATAACCTGAATTTTATTGTGCTGGTCCATAGCTTAACGAAAATAAGAAGGGTAAGAACACCTGGCGTCTCCTAATGTGATGCATCATAAGCCACAGTAGGTGTTCACTGATTGGGTCATGAGGCCTCAGTCTTTCTTCTTCCCGGTCACGGTCATTCTCTCGAATCACCTAAAACAATAGAGTTGAACTTGTATTTAAAGACCGTAACTTATTGAAGGCATTTCAGGAGTTATGAAAATGACGGGTTACTCACATTTTTGAGTCCATCCAACAGTGTTGGTTCTTCAGCTGTTGGCACCCAAAGCTTGATATCATGATCAAGGCCACTTGTGGCCAGAACAGGTGCATTGGGGTGGGGTTCTAGGCAGTTCACCTGGTACAACAAGCATTACGATTAACATTAAATGTTTGAAGTAGTGATTGACTCTGTTACAATACAACTGTTTCTTAGTTTTCCTATCCACTTATTCTCCCATCCACTGTGGGCAGGTATGTTCTCCTAGTTTGCTCAGAATCTCATTTGAAATTCCACAAAATTGGTGACTGGCAACATGGCAAGTCTTGAATGACCTCATCTCCTTTATTAAAACACGAATTATACAATAATAAAATTATTGAAGGTCACCTTCATTGAGTTACAGTGTAATAACATGATGGTTTAGCAGTTAAGTCCCTTATCCCAATGCCATTTCCTTTCCCCAGGGGAATAATATTATTAATATACTAGTGCCTCCCTTAAATGACAGACCACACAAATGTGTGAGAAATTTTTCTGCTAAGGATAATGAGGAAGGATGGACAGAAATTTGGGCTGAAGAAGTAAGAGGGCATGGCCAGCTATGAACAAACCCAACAACACCAGAATTCTATTTTTTAAGTTCTGAAATTTTGTTTTCAACAGCCACTTACCACCCCAGTGGTATCTCCTTCAAGAAACTGCACCACCTCCTGGGTCCGTTTATCCCACAAGAAGATATGACCACAGTCACTTCCACTTACTACAAACTCACTTTGTGGGCCATAAAAGTTGACACCCTTAACTGAACATAAAAAATTAAATAATTAGTAGAGAGAAACTAAATATGTACAGTAGATGAACTGATAAGTTTTTGCCCAAGTTGTTTAAAGTGCATGGGTCACTGACCAGTAGATGAATATCATCCCCTTTTTGAAGTAAGGGTCTGGTTTAAAGCAAATAGATAATTCTTTGCATCCTTGAAGCTTGAGCTCACAAGGTAGCGGTGACTAAATGCACTAAACTAAAAATCTCAAATATTACTGCACTTCGATAATTAGCAACCAAAGGAGGATACATTTTACTGTGAGGTGATCTTTCTAATATTGACATGTGTAGACGATGAAAAGCCAGTCATACATGTACATTCACACAGGTGTATTTGTTATAGGTCAATCACTTTTTAATCACTTTTTATTTAACCAGGGTTTATATCAACTTTCTTTGTCTCCTATGAATAATGAAGGTTAGAAGACAACAGAAATACTATTGATATCAACCTTGCTTAAATCAAACTTCAAACTGAAATCAAGTTTTACCTACAACATATTCAACCTGCCTCAAACGGTGGGCCAAAGGAATAATAATAATAATAATCAAATGAAGAATGATTGTTGCAGTTGTGATTTTACGCAATTGCAAAAATTGCGATCACAACTGCGACGATCATTCTTCACTTGATTTCATGTCCGCAGTTCACATATGATTTCTTTCATATGCATCATCCACTTACATATCTTTCACGGGAACATATGAACCCCAAATTGACCTGCTCCCAACGTCAGTGGCTTCATAGCTCAGTTGGTAGAGCATCGCACCGGAATTGCGAGGTCACGGGTTCAAGCCCCGTTGAAGTCCTGAATTTTTTTCAGGCTTCTTTAAACAATTGCAAAAATTGCGATCACAACTGCGACGATCATTCTTCACTTGATTTCATATCCGCAGTTCACATATGATTTCTTTCATATGCATCATCCAATAATAATAATAATAATAATAATAATAATAATAATAATAATAATAATAAACTTTATTCAAGTGTCATATAACACTTGACGAGTTTGCACTCCCTAAAGGACACTGATAAAATCAGTATTAACTCAGTAAATTCAAACAAAGATTACAAGAAATGAAGGGAGAGTTTAACAATAAACATGATGTTTTAGAATTCCTGTCCTTCATACCTGTTGCATTGTTTCTGTGGCCTTTGTAAGTTTTAATGAACTCTGCCTCAGAACTGTGGAAAAAAGGAAGATTTACTAAGCACACTGTTCTATTCTAAGCTTGTAATCTCACAGACCCTAAATACAAAAAGATAAAGCCACCTTACCTCGAGTAGGAGTCAAAAAGATAGATGTTTTCATCGTTATAACTCACAAGTAGTTCTGTTCAAAAATACAAAAAAAGTAAAGATATTTTAAAAAGAAATTCAAAAGTGCAATGACAGGAATATCATGCAGGTAGAATACATGCAAGATGAGTGGTTGAATGACCATATCCTTCCAGAAAAATGTACTCGAAATGAAAACTCTAGATTTACTGGTAGTATCAACTTACCCGTTCCATCATAAGAGTAAACTAGGCAAGTGATGTTTGCAAAAAGATCATTGCTTTCCATCTACACAGGATAAAATCATAATAATACCGTTATGTTTGAATAAACATGCTGTGTCCTTGGTGAAGTGGGACCTTGATTTGTGCACTTAATGCTGTCATGTTCAAGAACCTTTTTTCCCAATACTTGAATCATTTGAGATCACATGCAAGTTCTCCAACTACAATATTACTTCCGTTCCACACCAAGGTCTATTGTCTTATCAAAATGTTCATCTCTTAAGACATAGAGCTCCTTCATTTTTGCTTAGTTCCTCATTTGGAATTTTAACCACTTCTGCATTAATTTTCTTTTTCTTTAACTATTTTCATGTGCAATTAATTTCAAATACCTCATAATGACCCCCCCCCCCTTCCCCCTTAATAATAATAATAATAATTTTAATAAGTATTTAACAAGTTTCAATACTTTACAATTCTTTGCAATTCTAAATTATTTTACAATTCTCAAATCAAACTAAATCAAATGAAATGTTGGTTTTTGGAGAGAGGGGAAAACCGGAGTACCCGGAGAAAAACCTCTCGGAGCAGAGTAGAGAACCAACAAACTCAGCCCACTTATGACGCCGAGCCCGAGAATCGAACCCGGGACACATTGGTGGAAGGCGAGCGCTCTCACCACTGCGCCAACCCTGCTCCCCTAACCCCTTCCCAACCCCTTCCCCTTCCCAACCCCTCCCTGCAAAAAATATGAATAATGAAAGACATACCAAGTGATGTGGACAATACTTTTTCACTGGTTCAACATCAGCTTTGCTATCCTATTACAAACAAAATAAAATTATTCACCATCAGTCATACAACATTATATAATTTGCATAAAAAAACAAGGTGTTCTAAAGACAACAGTGAATGTGACTTAGTAATTTTTTGATACCTCTGGCAACTTTCTCCTGTCATAAATTCTGCAAACCAGTAGTAAAGAAAAGACACATTTAAGTACACACTGTAGTGAGTTCACAGAACTAATTAGTAATAGAGAAGTAATACTAGCTTGTACTCTTAGTTTCTTTGTACTGGGCAACATATGATACTAATCATATAATCCAGTTGGGGATACTGTTAACATTAACATCCTCCTTAAGTCAGGTTGTCCGCCCTACTGTATACAAAATTGAATGTTGGTAGTCCTGGCAGCAAATTCATCCTTGGTATGCTGTGATTAACTAGTAATCCCATACATACTAGTTATGCAATGCTTTAGAGTGGTATACCACTCACAGTGTACAGAGGGGGATGTAAGGGGGGTCCAAAAACTGCACATAAAAACTGCAAAATGTACCAGAATTTACCAAGATACCGAAACTGCACAGGGAGCCTGTGCAGGCCTGTCTTAAACTTCCTTTCACCATGACTCTCCTGCTCGCTTGCCATTGCCACACACACAGTAACAATAATTGTCTTCGCAGCCCGGAATGTCAACAAGTGGACATATTATTGCATAACTGGAAAAGACTTCCATTACAAATCACACGGCTAGTTTGTGCAAACAGAGACTGAGAAAACTTGGGTCAAGCTTGTATCAACTTAAAAAAGTCAACAGAACCATTGGATGCGAAAGGATCCGAGCCAAATGATAACACAGCAAACACTTTTTTCACAGATTACAGTGACCTAAAATTGGAATAACTGGGAACCACTTGGTCCTGTAAAACTGCAAACCGCAGGTTAAAATAGAAATTTCCATAAACCTGTACCGAAACTAACGCAAAACCACATCACCGTAAAGAGTTACGTTCCCCTCTCTACTACCAGAAAAAGCCTTGCATAACTAATTTATCCCATGCCAAAAGACATGAACGGGTAATATTAATGCCAGAGTAAACTATGAGTTAATTATGTCTCCTAGAATTTTTGTGCCATGGAAACTTCATCAAGTTCTCACCAACTGTGGACATAAGGCAAACAAAGGAGAGCACTGAAGGAAAACTGAAAATCAAAATTTTCAGCCTGTGGAAGAACCAGACAGGTAAGTGATGCCAACTAATATTATTTTGTCTCCTTACCTTGCAAACTGGTCTCTCCCTCCTACTGCAAACTCGTAGATATTTAAAGGATTGATAAAAATTGTGTACAAAGGTACCCTTCTGTGCTCCTCAACGCGGCAACAAAAAAGCCTATGGAGAAGAGGATGAGTGGACACAATAAATGACACATACTGTAAGCTTTGTAATCCACTCTTTTGCCCTGACATCACAATCATGGAAATGGAAATCAATCTCCTGACAAGTCCCAGAACATAGCTTAAGGTCACTAGTGAAATGAGCCTTTGAAATACACTGAAATGTAATGGACACAAGGTTGTAAACAGACTTTGGCAAAGATGAGGCACAATCTGTGTGTGAATGCTGGGGGTCTGGGGACATGCCCCACCTCATGATATTTTAAAATCTAGCCACTCTGAAATGCTGTTTTTATCAATAAATATTTTCATAAAGGTCAATAAGGTATTTCTTGAGAAAAATCAATCTTATTCAAGGGTACAACAAGGTAACTGCCTTGTCTTGCCTGACAAGGTAAGTGCCTTGTCTGGCCTCATGCTAGCCACAGTCCTGAGATGGCACCAGAATCTTACTTGTGAGCTTTCTCCTCTCTCAAATCAGCATGAAAGATCACCCCATCCTCTCCACAGGTAAGAAACTCGCAAGGTGAACCTGGTTCTATACAAAGCTGAAGATTAAAAATATTCTCATTGAAGGGAATAATATTTGCCAACACACTAAAATATAGGAGAGTATAAGAAAGAGTGTGGATGCCTGTAAAGCTTAAATTATTTTGATTTGGAGGGGGATCAACACTGTTTAGCACCTGGATTTAAGGAGTAATCTGGAACAATCTGGATAGAAGCCTCAACGAAACATCTTCATCATCTCTTAAGCTACACTAAAAGAACTTTTAAAATAATTAGTTTATTCTAAATTTAATTGTAGATCTTCCCTCATTTTATCAATCCTTTTTAATTTCTTGTTTCTTCTTTGCTATTATTTGCAGGGCCCAACTAAAAGCTGCCTGGCAATGTGGGCTACTTGGTTAAATATTGCCATTATTATTATCATTATTATTGTTGTTTGTGGTATAGCACGTTGTGTTAATATTACTGGTTTAAAGATAAGGAAGGAAAGGTTTTGAGACAAAGGATGTCAGCAAATTCACTTTAAACTTTACTTTAAAACCTTGCCTTTTCAGGTCATCTTTGACAGAGACCTTGTGTGGAGTGGATGAAATGGATGATATTCTGACAAACACAAGACACACCTTATGAGCAGCACCTTTATGTTGAGCAAGACACTTGGTATTCTTGCATCCATCACCTGAGGAGGGGTGAAGAAACCCTACACGCACCTTAAATAAAATTACAAATTGAATTTAAGGCAAAGTTGTCCAAGTAAAGAACTATCTCAAAGGTTGGAGATATCAAAAGCTTCATTTAGAGTATAGATGAGATAAGATCCAAGACATCACATGGCCTTTATAGCTGACAATTGGAATTAATGGTGATGATAATCTGTAAGAGTTTGAAAAACAACAAGAACAACAACAGTTGCATGGCAGGAGGGGGGACATTTTCTTGTTCGTGGCTGGTTATTGAACAATAATGTAGACCCCCGACTGTTAGTATTAATTTTATTAAGATGACTTTTTTGAGATTTTATGATCACTGTATCTTCAGGAAAAGGTTTCCATTTAGCACTGAGTGGTGTTGAGATCTGTATGTTTGTATCAGGAGACACACTCTTACTAAACCTGACAAAACTAAGACACAAGCCCTATTTTTCACTGTAAGTTTTAATTCCTGGGTTCATGAACATCCTGCATTGATGTTGATCAAAGTTGATCCAATGGGGAGATACAGCAATTAATTTATGAAAGCAAAAAGTTTAACAAACTGATGGATTGTGTTTGATCTTTGATTAAATGACATGCATACAATTTCAAAATGTTTTCAGTCAGTCATATGCAGGGCTTGTTTAAAATCTCTTCAACCAGAGGTTTTGTGAGTGCGTTATATTAATTAAAGTTATTGTAGTGTTTACCTTTCCATCTCTGGCACAACTGACTACTGTGCTATCCCCTGTGTATGGCATGAACTTCGCCTGCAGAAACAGTCAAAAGAGAGAAATTCTATTGTCCCTTGAGACATGACAAGCTGCAAAAATTTGCTTCAAAAGGAAAAAATAAACTCGGTGACCTTAATAAACCATTCACAGCATTTCATGTTTCTTTCATGAGGTCTTTTACCTGAAACACATTGCTTGAGTGGCCACTTTCATAGGCAATTTTTTTCTTTCCTTTGGCCCAGTCCCATATTACAATATCTAGGTCGTCACTTCCAGAGGCCAACAGCTCTCCCGACATATTGAAATGTAGCGTGTTCACACAGCCATCGTGATGTTCGAGTTTGTCGTGCAGAGTTAGTCGTTTTACAAGCCCGCAAGAACCTGAAGTTTCTCTGGGAAAATTCCTCGGTGAAAGGATTCCCAGTTGACGAGACTGTAAACTGGGAACTATACAGTGGCTCGCATTCGTGGCCATTTTAGAAATATGTGTACATTCAAAGTCTGGAGAAATGCCGTCAAATAACTTCGCTAACCCTGCTCTCACGTCTCCAATACCAAACGTGTTAAGGAAAATCTTGTTCCTGAGTGCTCCCCTCTTCTGTCTCAGTCATTTGTGATATGCATTAGGAAAAAAACTAATTAAACAAATAAAAACACGAATGTTTCTGCTCCTTCGAGCGCCACGAGCAGAAAACCAAAACAAGAAGTGCTAGAATGACGTTCGGCACCTCGATCATTTTACGAAGATCTTCCGAAGTAACCGAATTGTAAACGACCATTTTGGTTGAGTCGATTGATCATCGTACAAGTCTGAGTATCACCAACAAACCCTACGTCATGTAAGAAAAATCGCACGGTCGCGTCCAAAAGAAAAGGGGGCTCTGGGGACGAGATAAAAACCTTCAGCAAAACGACCGAAGTTTAATTTCAGACGCATTCGTTGAAAGACAGTAGTCCTGCAAACCGAAATGTAAAGCAACACAACCAAAGATTTCAGACATGGTCGTCAAGGGACTGTAGTGCAAATGATGGAAGGTTGCTGGAAAATTTCAGAAGTCTGTTCGCGCCGTAAATCTCTGAGCGCGAGAACTGACACATCAACATGAGGGCGGCATAAGAAACGTTCCGGGTCCATCCACGTAGATGTAAAGTTACCAGCTTTCGGCTGGAGACTCCAGCTTTGGGACTCAAAAGCAAAATCTCCAGCCGACTGTAATAATCTTTTTTATTCATTTTTTCATTCTTTTTCTTTTTCTTTTCGGTGGCTCACCCTGGGTATGAGGATATTTCTATAGTCATCATATGCATATCTCACTTTTTGAGCCTTTTCAGTGCTAAAGATAGCCTGCGAATACAGCCGCCTCTCAACGCTCCCGGCCCCCGAGGGGTGTTTCGCGACGTAATCCTCCGCCTGGCCTCTTCCCACGTCTTCCTATGCCATGGGACGGTTCCAAAGGTATAACGACTTTTTTTTTTAAATTTTGCCCCCGAGGCTTTTTTATTTAAAGTATTTTTTTCATTACAATACAACTTTCACTTACATTACATAACATAGCATTACAGAAAATACTTAACCAGTTCTAATTACGTTAAATTACATGTTTTCTAGCAAGTCAAAACAGAAATTTTAGCTACGATTAGTAATTATACATTCAATTTTTCCTTTAGGTGAAAACTTCCTTATCCCTATATTAGTAGGTATACTTTCAAAAGAATTTAGGATTTTAGGATTAGGAATTTAGGATTCAGGATTCAGGAGACTCGATCCAGCGAGGGCAGAAGTGGCTTCCATTTTCATAAGTTACTTGATGTCTTATTTTCTAGTCGGTGCATATGTTTTAGGAAAAACGAGAAGTTGTTTTGAGTCGGATGCCGTTCTTTTGAACGGCATATCCAGATGTAGTGCTTCGCCATTAGGCAACAAAAATTTATTTGGATTCTGAAGTTACAGTTGTGTGGCTTCAGGTCTAAGGCGGTTTCCATTCCTGAATAGTTCTCTTTTGAAAGAATGCGGTACGTCTGCAACCATATCGAAAGGTTGTTCCAAAGGTTTGAGAGGGCTTGCTGCAAGGTCTGGGCAACGAACGTACTGTCCAGCAAACTCCATCCTCTTCTCCAGTACCTTTGCACCAACTAACGTCACACGGGCGTTAAGCTGCTGTTGATCAGCAAATGCAGGCCCTGGAAAACAAGACGGTGAAGCTCAAACTGAACAGCGGTTAACATTTCATTCAAAGATAAATTGAGGACAGGTGCGTAAAGCTAGCTCTGGGCGATCTATTCCTGATCCTGCATATATCGGCCCAGCAGCCGTAACATAACTAAGTTCATGTACTCCACACGGATCCACGCGAGACACGTATTACTGCATTGGATGCATGGGATCCTTACAAGCACAGCCTCTGTTTTCTGGAGTTAACATGGCTGGAGTTGTTCCAAACAGTATGCGCGTTCTTAGCCTGCATACCCGGCGTTTACTTAGCCGAACGCGAAGCGCAAGACGTTGAGGGCGAAGGCGCGAAGCGTGAGTAAGTGAGGAAGTAAGTAATAACTTTATTTAGACATGGTTTATTCGTCAGGTATGACAACACTACAAGCTCAAATCTATCTAAGAGTATCAAATTCCTTGTAATGAAAAGCTAAAATATTAAAATATGTATAAATTATCCCCACCCCCAAGAAATTAATAAACCTGCTTTACAAGAATGCCGTGTATAGATGGTCAAGCAAAATAATTGTGACAGCCCCTTGGAAAGCTACTGATAGTTTCTGCTTGCACTTTAAACGTGTTACCATGATGTCAAATGACGGGGGTGAATACTTGGTTCGCGGATCGACGGATTTGGCTAAAAAAGTCCGGTTCGGTTTTCGGATTTTGAGGATATATTTTACGGTTCGGCGGAATTCAAAAGCTCAGTGGATCACAAATTTCTTCAATATTTCAACATGGATTACGATTTTGTTTGTTTTGAAGTACGAATCGTGGAACTTAGACATCCTGTCTTGACAAAGTTAACAACAGAGCTCTCAAGTCCCACGCATTGAGACTCATGCAAACGAATGCAATCTTACTCTCTCACGCTGAAACTATTTCTCGCACATTCAAGGCTTTTCATATAAACAATTCCCTCTGATTCACTCTGACGAAAGGCTAACGCTTGGAACGTCAGCTTTTAGAATCCCGGTACGTTGGTCAATTTAAATGATCAACTCCGTTGCTAAAACCCAATTTTCGAGAGCATCCCCAACCCTGGGTCGCAGGCTGCAGCGTGCGGACCATGGCGTGAGCCGTGTGCCGAGGGCCATGGTCGCTGGGCTGCAGGCCCGCTATTAGTAAAACCCCAGTAGAGTGGGTTTTTGAGGATACTTTCTGCATTGAAAACGATTTGACTGTTGCCTGTTGGAGAAAATCCGTTAGCAAGTACTTACAGATCCTCCGAGACTCGAATCATTTCAGGTACAATGATGGCATTCTCTCTCTCTCTCTCTCTCTCTCTCTCTCTCTCTCTCTCTTGCTTAACAACAAATTAATGAATTTAGGTAAGCTGAAATCCATTCCAGTCATTGGGCACTATGGCCACCGCTACCAAGTAAAGTTTGAGCCCGAGCATTAGCGGCCGTGGACAGCTGCTTCGGCCTTTTTAGGCCTCATCAGCATGGCATAGCTCACTCCAAGCAACATCCCACAAGCTTCACATTTTCATCGTTAATGCTCTAGCTCAAACTTTATTTGGTAGATTTAAGAGGTAATGCCCGCTACCATGTGGCCATAGTGCCCAATGAGTGGCTTTCAGCTTAAGCCAGGTATTAACTTGTGTGGTGCTCTTGTTACTCGCACCTGTTTAAGGCACAAATCTCTAATTTCCCTATCCCGTTTAAGACAGAATTCAGTTTTTTTCAGACCCTACCAAAGACATGAACCTTCGAAGCCAGATTGCTCTCAAAGAAGACCCCAATAATAATAATAATAATAATAATAATAATTTTTTTAAATAATTTTTTTATAAATTACTAATAACAATTATAAAAAGCATCAAATAGTCAATTAAAAAAATAAAAACTAATAATAATAATAATAATAAAGTACTTATATAGCGCATGATCCATAAATAGATGATCTCTTAAAATTAACAATAAGATTATTTACAATATTTAAATTATAACTAATCAAGATTATGATAATATTTACAGTGGTAAGAAGTTAAATCATTCTCTAATCTGAGTGATTTTGGAAGTTTGTTCCATTCAGAGGGTGCAGCCACTTGAAAAGCTCTATCTCCTGTTGTCTTGTTTGATTTAAAAGTTGGTGGAGCCAATAAAAGTTCATCATTAGATCGGAGATTGTATCGTGATTTCTTTTTGACTTGAACTTACCTAGACTTTGTATGTAAACAGGTGGCATGATAGCCCATGTATTGCCTTGTACTGAAGTCACCAATAAAATTTTGTATTTAATTCTGAGTTTGACTGGTAGCCAGTGCAACTTGAAAAGCGACGGCGTGATACGAACAAAAGCGTGTAGAGTTACATATAAGTCTAGCAGCCATATTTTGCAAACGCTGAAGTATTTTAATTTGACCATCAGAGCATCCATAAAGAAGACTGTTGCAGTAATCCAATCGGGCTATTACTGTTGCCTGTGTTAGTGCACGAGTTGACTCATATGTGAGATGCTTCCTTATTCTCCTTATGTTGTATAGATAGAAATGTCCCATAGCGCACATTTTCGTTATATTGGTGTGAAATTGCATGTTACAATCAAACCATACTCCAAGGCTCCTCGCTGAAGTAGTTGTTTTAACTTTAGTATGTCCAATTGTCATTTCATCAAGGGATACTTTGTCTAGTTGTTGTCGAGTCTCAATTACTAAGAATTCCGTTTTTTCTTCGTTTGATATCGTTTACAACTTTTAGAAGTGCCGTTTCCGTGCTGTGTCGCTTTCTGTATGCGGATTGTAGTAGGGGATACAAATCATTCTCAGCCAGATGACAATGTAATTGGTCAAAAACTGCTTTCTCTGTTACTTTTGATAGAAACTGCAGATTGCTTACGGGCCTCAAATTCTTATAAGCAGTACCAAGACCAGGTTTCTTGAGAAGAGGCTTGACGAGCGCGTCCTTCCACGCTTCAGGGAAAACATCTTGTGCCGGATAGTGAGCAATTAACGATAGTAGTTATAACAGGTAGCAACTGGTCAAGACAGTCGACAACCAGTTGGGTTGGCATTGGGTCTAACTTGCATGATTTTTTGGTGGATTTCTTTATGATTGCACTAGTATCACGTTCAGTCAATAACTCAAATGATCGTAAAACTTTCGCACATGCATTCCACATTAGGATCTGGTGGTACTTCGTTCAAATCTGATGAAATAGCACATAAAAATAGTCACAAAAATAGTCAAAAATAGTAGTTTATATTCGGTTTTCAATAAATTAAAACAACAAATCGTATCGTAAGACCGTGAGAAGTATCAAAGCATTCAAAAACACCGAAGGCCAAGGTATTGTTGAATCGTGACTTATCTATGTGTCAGATTTTTTCCTTTCTTTTTTTCCCTTCTTCAGTTCTTTGCTTCCTTCTTCCTTTTTTCAAGATAAATTGCTTCACAGACTTGAAGACTATTTACCCACATAAGTTGAGAGAAGAAGAAGAAAGACAGCGTCTGGTACCTGAGTAAGAAAATGAGGAAAGGAGAGATTTCATAAAACCCGGCAATGACCTTCTAAAGACGATCGAAGGAACCGGCGCTAAAGTTAAAACTAATTTTCATTTGTTTCTTTCTGTGGATCGCCATACACACCTCAAGTCAGATTCAAGGTGCCTGAACTTGCTGGAATCCATGCCAAACTTTAAATTTCTCCCTTGATTCCATTCTTCACTGATTAAGCGCCTGTCCCGTAGTTGGAGCAAAAACGCGACGTAAACGAAAGAGTCAATTATTAATTTTAAGCTGAAGACGCATTCGCTATTTATATTGATTTATTCATAAAGAAACGACTTTTCACTCTCTAAAAGGATGTAATTCAGTAGCCTGTGTTGGTCTTGTCACTGCCATGCAAAATATGAATTCCCAACTGACAAAAGATACCAGAAGCAACATGAGACAAATTCCAACAAGGGAGTTGCGCTAACGTGTTAAGTAATCGCTCAGTGTTTCCTGGTCGATCCAAGTATTTTACACTTTTACGTTATGAATTTTTAATACGGTATAAAAACAGGTGAGTCAAAAGGCGCACCCATTACTTCTGGCGGTGTCCGCCATGTGCTGTTGAAGTTCATTTTGAGGTCTTCTTGATGTGCACTGCGTCAAAGATCAGAGGCCTCTGCAGGTTAGTTCTCCTAGAAATTAGTTGTATTTGGTCTTACTATGAGTATTTCGTTTCCAAAATATTTCGTTTTCGAGGTATTGCAAGCAACATCGAGTGAACTCGTTAGCAACTGACTTTAGTTTCGTTTATGAACATGACACTTATTTCTACGTACGGCTGAATCGTCACTAAATCTTGTTAGGATGCAGGTGATCTCCACCTGGTTTCGTTCAGCTCCGAGATCTAAATTAAATAATGTCAACGACGTAAGATTTTCTTTCGCAAAACTGGCGAACATTTCGCATCCGCATCACAGTATATGTTAGTAAATTTCTTTCTCTCTTTCTCGTTAGATGACCGTGAAAGAACTTACACGATGAGTGGAACCTGAAGACATGTTACAAACCTTAGGTTCCAGAATTAAGGTAAGACTTGACCAGAATTGTTTTTATTTGTCTGTTCCTCTGTCTCTCCCTGGCATGAAACATGCACCGTATTCCAGCAACGTTGTGCTGTTATCCTGGTACAAACACACGGCGTCAAATTTACTACTATCATCGGAAATTCCATTGAATCAGGAGTGGTTAAGATGCCCTAGGGCCCGTTTATATAGTCTGGTCTGAGTTTACCTTGGGCACTGCAGTCTTATTGTCTAATCAATTGGTCTTCATCTTTTAGGTCAAAATATGAACGGTTATGATAAACCTACGATTGGGGAACGCAAGCCAAGAATGTTCCATCACTCTGCCACTCAAGCGCAACTTATTCAGATAAGTCCAACACGTGTTATTCAATTCAGTTAGGAGTAATGTAATTAGAATTACCACAAAATGGAGGCATATAATTTTGAGTCACAGGAAAGAAAACTAAAGTTGCGCGTCCACGAAAATCTTACGTGGTTACAAGAACATAAGTTTTGGTTTCAAATTTAATTGAAAAACAAGGGTGAACCTTTGGTAACCAATTCAATGAGTGATATTCAGCAGATAGTTGTTTAATTTCCGTTTATTTGAATTAGGAAGTTTTTCTGAAATTTATATCGGTTGGAGGGTGGAGACAAGCATCTCCCCGCAGTGCTTCAAGCTGTTTGGTTTTTTCTTTTTTCCGCCAAATTTGCAAATAGACAAAATGTTTTGAATTTCGCCTTGGACTAGTTTCTGTGACCCAAAAGAGGCCCTTGGGGACGGGTGCCGTCCAGCTCATCGCCTCTATCCCAGCCCTGATGTATGTCGGGACAGACCACAACATGGGACTACGTGCCCTACTCCAGTTTCGTTCGGTGTGTGGGTTCTTTCACGTCTCCTTCCAGTTTCACGTGTGGGGGTAAAGGAGACAACGCTAACGGCTTACCTGCCTAGTGACGTGATCATCCGAACTGAAGAGCAGATGTTAAGCAAACAGCCAGTATGATCCTACCTAAGCCTGGTTTGTGATCCAGCCTGGGGTTTGGACCCATCCTCTCTCGCCCAGCAGTCTGGTGCTCTACCAAGCGGGCGGCAGTTAAATTATGCTTACAAATAATAATAGCAAACTTTATTTACAATTCTTCGAAAACAAATACAGAAAAGTTTCAGATAAAAATTCAATAAACGCTTTCAAATTCTGCACTTCATGTTAAAAAGTGTTCATGCATTATACTTTTTAAAAAAACGTTGTTACTGATATATGCAAAATTACAAGTCCCTTTGTTTCTTGGAATTCGATTATTTAGATTATTTTATTCTCGAGACACAAAACTAGAAAAGCGAAAGGCGAATAGCAAAACTAAAACCCTATACAAGGCTGCTAAAAAAAAAAAGAAAACAAACACTAAACAACGTCAATGGCTCCTTCGGCAGCTGCGATTTCAATATCACAATTGTTGTAGTCAAAACGCAGTACGGCGCTTCACACGCTATCCTCGAAGGCAAACCAGGGCCGACCGAAGGAGTGCAAAGCATGTCCTTGCTCGAATCCAGGAAATTGTTTGCGAGTATTGTTCTCCTTTCTTGGCGGCTATCAGCTCAGCCAGTCGACTGTGGTACTTTATACATTCCTTCCCCATCCCTCCAGTAGTTGTAAATACAAGCGGCGTGAACGAGCCATGCTCAACATCCAACACTCTCCTCGAATACAACCGCTTCTTGTCGTTTTCATGGATGTGATAGATCTGCTGCGGCTCCTGGTCCCTGTAAAACTCGGCATTAGGGTGGCAAAGCTTCACATCAAAGGATGCCGAGCTCTGGGGATCCCAGAAGCCACGCGCCCGAATGTCCAATCTTGCGTCTTGTGCTCTATTGGACCCTCTACTGAACTGTTTTTCAGTGATGTCTTGGAGAACTGGCTCGACCTCGACGTCACCACACACCATACTCAAGAGATCGGCTTCGAGATCTCTCAACTCGTTATGACGTTGGATTACGAAACCTCCTCGTTTGCAAATCATTGCGTGATCTACTGTGAAGTTTTCTCCACACGCACATACTGATGGAATGTCATCGATCGGCCAATCATAACGTAGCCTTAACAACATCGCGAAACTCTCTTACTGACGTTAAAACCCTGCTCTTGAAGGGGAAGAACAAATAATAACAATAATAGTGATAGTAATAATGATAATTAATAATAATAATAATAATTATTATTATTATTACAATAACATCAAAAAATTAGTTCTTTTGTAACTGCCTCGCTTTCTTCTTTGGCCTGATGTAACTTTAAGGAGATTTTCCAGTCAGGGGAAGGCTGTTAGGTCGCTAAGATAATTTGTCCCCAACGTTTTGAATGTCACTGAATTGATTTTTAACACCTCATATTAACGTAGCTGATCCGTAAAATCGATATAAAACTGAATATACCAGTAAAAAGGATCGAGGGCGATTTGCCACTGAGCGTAAGGAGGGAAGGTGCCTCGAACATTTCTCATACGTTTGAAATTTTCCCCTGAATTTGTAACTGGGCTCTGGGGTGGTCACTACATAAAAATCGTTTCCGACAACAAACCGCCAAAGCAACCTGTGAGGGGAAGGAGGGAAGGCGCTTAAAAAGAATTATTCTTAACGTTAGAATCGTTTTGATTTTT
Organism: Galaxea fascicularis; assembly: GCA_948470475.1. Taxonomy (NCBI): domain Eukaryota; kingdom Metazoa; phylum Cnidaria; class Anthozoa; order Scleractinia; family Euphylliidae; genus Galaxea; species Galaxea fascicularis. Next base: position 1,384,639 of record OX419344.1, on the reverse strand, counting down.
TTTTTCATAGAAATAGAAAATCGATTGGATGATCCAAAACAAATTGAAGTTGAACTGAATCATTATTGTTACCAAAAGTAGAAAACAGATAACAAACCTTGAATAAAAATATTTGAATTGTTATCTAAGAGCAAAGTAGATAACAATAAGAATATTGCTGATCCATATATGGCTTATAAGCAATGGTGTAACCTCCGTATGTTTTGCAGTAGATGAATTAATTGTAAAACGCTGCTTTTACGGAGAAACGGGATCACTGTCTACGGACAAATCTTGCCAGTGTACGAATGACCGAACTTTTCCGATGGAATTCGGCGATCGCAGTCGATAACAATCGTAAACTCTTAACCAAAAGGTATATCGTTCTATTACCCGGACACTTCACCTCTCGCTCGATCACTATTTTCCGTTATTCTTCGGAACACGACAATCAAGTTCCGATATTCGATTCCAATGAATCACATGTGGTCTAACTACTATAACTTTTTTGCGGCCGGAGTTGTCTCGTTTTCTGGAAGTAGACAAAGCGCATATCCGCTTAGTTCACATTTCTTTGTTTAGTAAGCTGCTGCAGAGTTTCACTTTCGCAACAAGTCCTCTCAAAATATACAAAGAAAAAAAATGTTTTCGGAAATGGTTACTAGCTACTAGCTAGGGCAAAACTAAGGTCTAACTTTCAAGATGAAAGTAATACCTTGCTTTCTTGTGAGCTTATTGTATTATCGGGACAAGATGAACGAAAACCTTTCGAAAAACATTTTTTATAAAACGTTTACCGGTAGAGAACAGTAAATTACTATGATGGGAAGCTTTCGGATTTGGTATTTGTATGAATTGGTTTGCCGGGCGCGGTAAAGTTAATTTTATTCCCAAAACTGAGAAATTCTGAATAAATTGTTCATGCATCAATAATTGTGGAATTTAGGTTGATGTTTACCTGGAATATTCCTATATTCCTCTCTTAACGTTAGAACATTTTCATAACAGTATAATGGAAATTTCGGTAAAAGGGCCAATTCATCGTCAAGAAAATGCAACGCCTAATTCGATTGGGACGGAAACTCAATGGACGACACTTTACTGCTCAGTTGCAGGCCGAAATCAAAAACACACCTGGAAATAGCGATTCTCAAACCAAAGGAACAAGTACATTTATTTATTAAGACGGCTGAAGATTCTTTGAATGTACACGAATTCTTTCTATTGATTGTTCCTTTCATCACTTTCAAAGGTTTATTTTAACATGGCACCATAGGATTATCACGTGTTAGGTGTCCCATTATCGATCTAGATTCAATTCACGCGTTTTTCTCGACACCAATTTATAAGGTCACGGGTCTAACTCTTGTCCGGATCACTAACCACGGTCTTGGGTAAGGGCATGCTAGCTGTGCTCAACATCTGCCTCAGTTTAGATGATCGCGTTATTGGGCAGTGACGTTTAAGCGGCTGGCCTTGTCGCCCTCATCTCCATACGTAAAACTGCTGGGGGACATAGAAGAACCCACAACCTGATCGAAGAGAAGGGGACGTAGTGCCCGGTGCTGTGGTTGCACTCCCACACATCACGGTTGGGTGGAGGCCGGGTGATGGGCTGACCACCTGTCCCTAAGAGTCTTTGCTGGGTCACAGAAACATCCTTGGAAACTTAATTCTTAGGAGGCCTTTGTGCTACTTGGCATGGAAATAATTATACGAAAAATCTAGAAAATTACTTAATTTTTTTCATAAAAGCGAACAGAACAAGAAGAGTCTCATTTTGATCATTTACTTTGACCTTAAATAATCTAAAGAGAATTTCAGTTTGGACTTCATTAGTTTTTCCACTCTGATGCACCCCACCCATGCTAATGCTGGTTTATTTGTTTTAGTCACAGAACCGAGATGATGGACCAAGTGGCACATAAAGCAAGCAAGGATAACGTTTGGTAAAACATCTAACTTTAGCAAGGTACGATTTATTTAATATTGTCACACTTCAATTTTTTTCCTTTTCACCTGCCTGTCAGAACAATTCTTGCAAAAGCGTTGCTTTTCTTTGCAAGAACAACACTTTGAAATTTGGTCAGTAAGGTAGTCGGTCCGATGCAAGAAAGTTTTTAAAATGTTTGTAAAAAATTTACATATACTGGTACCCTCACAAATATTCATGGAATAAATCATGCTGCTTTATAATACAGAATTTGAAAACATTCGTCCTAGACCAAAATACCTCGAGACGTATCAAAACAAAATGAAATCGTTTAGTTGTTTTCGCAAAAAGTTTCAATTTTGAGTTAATCTTGCACTCTGACGTTCCCGCAGCCATTTGAAACTTTAATTTAAGCCGCTTAAGCTTGGTAATTTGTTGACAAACCAACCAAGAGTAAACTGCAGAACTACAAAATGCGTTCTTTCACTTTCCGGCACTGATAACTTAATTTTTGTATTGCTTAAATTCGATAGTGTCACTTTTGTTTGAGCTGGTTTTCTGAAACTTTCGAAGAGATTTAAAAAGTCCACGTTTAGGAACCGAACTTTGCGAAAACGAAATTTTACCTCTTCACATGACGTTAGTACATTGTCTCTAAGCAAATATAGTCGGCAACATCTCTTGGCTGTTTAGCAATGTTTTACTAAAAAAAGAATGAAAAATGACCAAACATTTCCATTGATATAACAAGAATGACAATTTGCACTTAAATTAACAGGCAAAACTAACTTTGACACTTAAGCTTACCTTTAATTACCGTTTCAAGGCTGTGGCTAGAACTTGAGCGCCTGCCCATGTATTCTTGTGGGGATGTTTGCGCTGTGTTGTCACGTTGTTGTTGTTCTGTTTATCAAACACTGTTTTGATAAAGCGTGCACATCACTTTTAATTGTTACAAAATCGCAATTAGTACTTTCTCTGAAAGTATCTACAAAAAACCTGTCTAAAAATTCTCACTTTACCGGCCAAAGCAAATTGGTGCTCGCTTTGATATACAAACAGTAAACGCGAGAAAATCGATAGCGTGGTCACATGGAATTGTGTTCAGTTCTAAGGAAACGAGCTTCCGTTGTTACTCGCTTTAAAAAATGCGTTTCTGCATATTGTCATAAATCTAAAAGAATTCAAAAGAGAATTATCAGTTCTAACTAAACTAGAATCAACTATTGAGATTCTGGAAAAAGGAAAATGAAACGACCATCTACAGTTTGATTTGTTATTAATTGAAGAACTCTTTTGTTTTCCCAATAAGACAGGACCTCATAATTACAAAATTCTTATTTCTTTAAGCACAATTGGACGTATTACAGGTGTTAGAAAAGACTCCCTTCAATTTGTTTATTTGTGATTGATTTGACCGATTGATTGACCTTCTAGAGCTTATCATGTATATAACAGGTATAGCATAAACTGTTCAGTTAACTGAAAGGCTCACGTTCTGTTTTCAGGTTGACTGGGAAAGAGTGATTAAGCCGAGGACGCCAGTGCCACCTTGTCAAGATACAATGGAGTTGCTGTGTTGTACTCAAGCTGTTTCCTGGCTGACAAAAGACAAAGCATTTTACGCAAAGCCAAGATGTTGAAGAAAGTGCATACAATTTAGACATGGCTGGCTACAAGCATTTAAGCCCGATTTCTGCTTTGATTGAAGAGCTCTTACCATTAAGAGTCTGCATCCGCCCTGATGAATTAAGAAACACTTGATATATGGCCAAGTACGCTGGAAGTACAGTATATTTATTTGTGCCACCAAATTCATACCCAAAGCCGAAAAATGGCGGAAATCAGACAAGAAATTGGTATAGAGGCACTCTATATTATCTTAAGTAGAAGAACTTTGAATCTATTTCTTTTGCATGAACAGCAACGAAACTTCAAATTTTAAAATGAAATTGAGAACAATTCTTCGAATCCATTTCATTTTCACATTTAATCTGCTTGGCTTGCGTTCCTATCGAGTTCTGTTTTCACAATCCGCTAGACTCAGCTAAATTAAAAAACAACTTGGAATGTTCTTAGGGTAAAACTGTAAGTGTAATTACTTTGCTTCCAAATCCACTCCTCCAAGTCGAAAAATGCCAAAATCGGAAAAGAATCGAAATTGAAATAGAGGCACTCTACTGCATCGTTTGTAGAAGGCGCGTTTTATTTTCTTTTAATTTGAAATTTGAAATTAGGATTTATTGTCACTTATGCTGAAAGCTATTTCCTTTCACGGATACCAACCGAACTTAGAATTTCGTATCAAAAGTTTTTTTCGGTGCAAATAGTTTACCAATTAATATAGTGCCATTTCTTTGGTTTTCCTCAGTTGTGCGTTACTATCGAGTTCTGCTTTTGCAATCTAGACTCGGTTAAAACAAAAAAGAGAAAGGTCTTTATTTTTCGATTAGTTTCTTCTTTGGCTGTGTTAAAATTGCAAAGATTTATTTCTTACCGTCCTTGTAAGTCATAGTTGTGTAAAATGCATCGAAGACAGCAATAATACATACAAATTAGAGTTTCAGGCGATTTACTTTCAACTTCTGCTATAGCGAGTAATTTTTGCGATATTCTTCGCTTTGCTTGTCTGGATAGAGGAGGGGGGAAAGAGACCGCAGAGAGAGAGACTAGGAATGAATAGTACTGCAACAGATAACTTTTAATTTGTAGTGCTGCCGAGTGATGTTTATGATGGAGTTTCTTGACGATCAAATTACGGTAAGTGGACATTTTCAATTTGAATCCGTAGTAGCTTTCAAATAACATCGTTAGTGCTCGTCGAGAAAGCACATTTTAGATAACTTTTGTCGCCAATTTTTATAATGCGCAGTGCGTTACACCTCTCAAGCTGCACAAATACTAGCGGACTGAATAAATTCTAAGACGAACGAAAAAATTCGTCTCGACAGGAAAAGATAAGATTCAAATGAACTAAGTTAAGACAGAAATTTTTGGTTTCATTTTCTTTCGTTTTACTAAACAAAAGCTAAGCTAAATTGTTTTCAAGAAAGACATTTTAGAACAAGAGTCTTGGGATTGTGAAACACTCGATAGCCTTTAAAATGACTGATATAATATAAAACGATGCCGAAAATGACTATGGTATGACCAAATTCTATTCAGTCAAGGTTTGATTTTAATACTAAGAACTAGAAAAGATTTAGTTAGGTACAATTTCATCACATTGTAAAAAAATAATTTTACAAAATTGAGGTAATAAACAAACTTACGTTTTCTGAAAGAAAAGCGATTAATGTGTTGTAAAACACGCTCGATAGCCTACAAAAAACTAATATCACTGCCAAAAAAGATAGTTAAAACTGCAATGTTTCCTTTGTTTCGGCCAAATTCAATTTCAAGGTACGGTTGCTGTTCATACCAAGAAACAGATTCAAACATTTTAGAGTATCACCGTATTGTAACACAGAAAATATAAAAATATTAACTGCTCAAAAAGCCAATATATATCCTGCAGCTTATCTTAAAATCATTTTAAAAAATAGACTTTTAAACACTCACCGCATATTTGCAAGTACAAAATGTTAACACAAACACAACATATGACAATACAGCTACTACAATTAAAACAAAACATTCAAAATAAAAACCAAGAAAAAATATCACAACAAATAAAACAACCGCATCCAAACATGCGGCCAACCTGTCTTCTGTCTCCATGACTTTCTATTGAAAAATACAACTTAGTCCCATGACCTGACCTCTCCAACACAACCCCCTCCGACCGGGAATTCCACCTCCTCCCCTCCACTAGGACTCTTCAACCTAACCCCTCCTGTTGGTTCTGTAGCAGTCTCTCCCGCACCCTCTGGCACGAAAAAACTGCCACCCACTCCCCTCTCAGCCCACTCCCCTCAACTACGGACCCACTGCCCTCTCCTACAGGACCAACCGGAGGGGGTGAGGTGGAGTGGGTGGGACGGAGTCCCACCCACTGCCCTCTCCTACAGGACCAACCGGAGGGGGTGAGGTGGAGTGGGTGGGACGGAGTCCCACCCACTGCCCTGCTGGGTCGTCATTAATTCACTCACTTTAATTAGGTGCTTACTCATTTACATATTAGATTATAGACATTTGAGGAATTAATGAGTTAGAATAGCTAAATGTTTAATATATTCACAACTTGGACAATACCATAAAGCAATCTGTTTTAGGAATATTTCACATAAAAACAAGAGAAGTTATGTTTTCTTGGGACTGTCATGCTCTAGTAAACAGGATACCCATTGTTTTAATGCAAATGAGCCCCCAAGATGAATGATGGTATAATGGGATTTGTGCAAGTAGTGTATTCAAGAAAAAAAAGACTGATTTGTTCTTATGGAAGGAATTGGAACACTGGCTTTTATTGATTTCTCGACTTTTTTTTTAAAGATTTACATATAGACATAAATCCTGTGCTCTTTCTGTAAGAGCTGTTGCTATTATGTTTGCAGTAAGGAGCTTTCCTTGTTTGACTGAGCTACTGTTGTTGTGCTTTCTCACCATTAAGGTTTGAATTGGTATAAGTGGATTGAAAGAACACCAACAATTTTTTCCTTAAAGAGGTTTTGGGATGCGACTTCCTCTTTTTTGTTATTCAATGTTTTCTCTCATAGGGTCCACGGCGATACTGATTTAATAATTAATATTGAGAGATTTATATAGCACTTTATCCCAAAGCCCTTTACAAGACTTTATGGGGGACTTTGCCAGACTGCTTTTTAGGGGCAAGTTGCAGCCTCGCAGTTTACAATCTCAATGAATGGTAAGATACACAGGTGCCCCTAGAACAGGATAAGTTACAGACGATCACACCGGGGACTACGTTGCCTACTCTTTCCGAACATTGTCTGGTTTCTTGAACGTCCCAGCACTGTAAGACGGGACCTCCGGTTTATCGTACGTCGTTATCCGAAAAAGCTAGAAGGTCTAACCATTTGCAGAAGTCATCACAAAGCCAGCACTTTCTCCTCAGTTATTTAAAGGCCCCGGGTTTTGGTCCGGTCATGGTTTGAACCTGCGACCTCCCGCACATCAGTCTGGTGCTCTACCTGAACTGAGCTAAGCGGTCGGCGGTGACCGCACAAAAGAAAATATTTAATATTAAACCAGAGTTTATTTCCCAGAGGATTAGCATGGCTGACCAACATGACTACCAGGACGTCATATGAAAACACGATTTGTGGTGACAAAAGCCCTGCCATTTTTCCTGTTTCCCGGATGTAATTCGAGTTGTTCGAGGGAGGGGTAGAAAGTTACCCAGCCCTCCTCAGGGCTTAAGTTCTTTTGCTTGGGGTGCTTTACAATTTCCGACGTAAGTTTCTGATAGAGTTACACTTACTCGTGCTCTCCTTATACTGTCGAGTTTTGTTTTTCGTCTTTTTTATTTTTCCACTTGAGTTTTTTTTAAGACATCGATTTGCGGAAATACTAGGTTAACCATTTCGATTCCCACCCTGTGTTTATACTTGCCCAGGTTTCCTCTCTCGACCATTTTCGCTTTTAACAACAACAACTCTATATTTTTAACGATTGTTCAAGTCATTTTCGAGGTGGTATTCTTTTTCTGTCTTGAAAATCCCAATTTATAGAAAATATGAGGTTAGCGACGAGTGTTAATTTCTACGATAAAAAAATTCTTGTGTGGGATTCTATGGACCACGATAAATGATACAAATAAATCCTGCAACCCACGAGGCTTTAACAATTACCTGTGTAAAAATAAATTGCTCAGACACAGAGGGTTGGCCACGTTGCCCTTCATAAGGTTTGTGGCCGTTTAATCATTATTAATGTATAGCTTGGTCATCATATCCTCCCATTTACTCTGCGGGTTTTAGTTGAAAAAACGTTGAATGGGAGAGCAGGACTATCTTTTAGAAACTGTTTCCACGTTTGCATTGTAGCTCAATTAAGAAGCAAGCGTTAATGTCGGCTTTTACCGTTCAGAGTCTACACGTTATAACTCTCCGGAGCTAAGAAGCGAATATATATTTTATTCCACAAAACCCCGGTCAGATAAAGACTGGTTTCCAGTCTTTCTAAATAAAATGAAATTTCTCTGAAGGGTGACCCTTTTGTTTATTCGCATCCTTGGGCCAAATGCACCAATGGGTCTTTGGTCATCTCCTTCATAACCTAAAAGGAAATGAAAACGTTACAGTTCTGTCTTCAAGGTAAAAGCAAGATTAGTTCATGGATGGCCCCAATGTTTTAACATAGGCTGGCGGGAAGCAGGGACTCAAAAACAGCAATAAATGTACAAAGTGTGGAACTTTTATAATTGTACCACTCAATTCCAGCAGTGCCTTTGTCCCATTCCAGGCCAATCCCCGGGCATGAGCATTTAAACCAATTGGAAAATTCCCAGGGATGAGGACAACAAAGGTGGTGAAATGCTCTGAGGGAAACAACTCTTAAAAATTGGATAAATCATCATAATTTTGCATGCCCGGGTCTGTTCAGAGTGGAAGTCGCTGCTGCTCAAACTAATCATAAAGAAGCAAATTCGCGCATTTTTCTATAGTGCTCCATATACAAACATTTCTCGAGGTTATGTTCAAATCACATAGCCTCCCTACTTTGAATGCAAAATTTGTGCGTGTTTGATCATAATAATCGGTCGGCATATTCTTCTTGACTGTTTTCACACTGCAGACTGATAATCTGTCATAATGTGAAACCGGATCGTTGTTCATTTTGAACGAATAAATGCATCAAACATAACAGCAATGTATTTGAATTGACAACACATACATTTAGAAACCTCTACTAACTTGTTTAAGGGACGGACCATTAGAAAAGTGGTGGGTGCAGGGGAGGACTTTTTCAGATTGTATGTATGATTTTTCTCACGGCCATTGCTTCTGCAGGATTTTTTTGAGGGGGGTTAAGTCCCCTGCACGAATTTATTTTTAGCATTTTGTTTGGTTTATTTGTTTTTCTTCTTTTGCTTGATGCTTTAACTAGTTAGTATTAAGTTCATGCCAATGGGTTTTTGCTTTAAATGTTACATTTAGTACACATTAATTAAAACATTGTCATAATCACTTAATTTTGTTATTGTTCGGTGTATGTGATATTTGTTATGATATAGTCAGACATATAAATGTTGGCCAATCAGAGACCAGGCATTTATCCACCTCTGGTCAATGATGCAAATGTTAATTTTATTTAATAGGTTGAAGTCAAGTTTATAGTACATTTGAGGTCTCAGACACTTCCAAGTTGAAAATGGTTTACATGAAGTGCCACTGCCTCAAATGGCCCTGCATTGCATTTTGCAAATTAGAAATTTTATTTGTTCATTACTCTTGTCATATAATTCATCATTGAGATGCAGCAAATTCTTGACAGGCTTCACTATGACGTATAAGTATCAAATAAAAAATGGTCAAATAAAAATGTTTTCAGTGATACATTGAACTGTTGACTAACTGATACAAGAGAACTTTGCTATGAAATATCGACCCCACTGGGACTAAAAAGCAGAAGAAAAGTGTCGGTACTTAGTGGCAAAGTTAAAACGCACAACATCACGGTTCTACATGTTTTTTTAAATACTTATTGGTACCTGCAACATAAATAACCCTAAACCATAGCAGAAGATTAAACTTGTGCAAGAAAGCATTACAGTTTGGTATGCGTGTGCATATCTGTGCCCACAATCTTCATTTATACATTTCAGTTGTAAACTCTTTCCTGTGATGATGTTGAGGCTTTCAAAACTTGGTGTTTCCTTGCTTTAAAGTGCAAACAAATCAAGCAGGATGGCCATTTATAGCACATGGTTTTATCACGTTTGAGCCAAGGGTTTTTCTGCAAGGGCTTTTATCCATGATGGGGTTGCTGCACACAAAATGTATCAGCTGGAAAGGGAAATGTGTGTTTTCCTAATTGCAGAAAAATGGGGATCAATACTGTGTATAAATTAGCTGCCAAAGTGCCCTTCAGGCAGGTACAGTTTGTCAGCTCAATAGTGCAATTCACTCTGCAGGAAATTTTTTTCTTCACTTCTTTTTTGCATGATTTTTTTATAGCTACCTACCCTTGCATGAATTCTTTTTTTTGGTATAACCCCACCCCCCTCCCCCCCCTCTGCCCATCACTTTTCTAATGGTCCGTCCCTAATCCTTGTTTGGCAGTGATTTCACCACAGAATTTTCAACTTAGGAAGCGGAGTCATCCCTGGGCAGGCAAACCACAGTATTAAAACTTCAAATGCCCCACCTCTGGGATGAGGGTCCCCTATACTTTTTTCGTGAAACGTGATTGGGACTATTTTTTTCTCGTGAAACGTGATTTAGGTTTATTTGTTCATTCGTGATTCGTGATTGCCTATATTTGCTTTATCGTGAACGTGAACAAATTTTGGGAATTATCTGTGACGCATGAACAGTCTCAATATTTTTACGTGAATGCATTTTCCAAAGTGGTATAGGGGACCCTCTGGGATTAGATCAAGAGCAAATTCCCAGCTAATACTCAGAGTGGGGGATCGCTGGGCACTGCTGGAATTGGCTGGCACAAAAAGGAAAGAAATATGCAACTTCTAGTTTGCCAGGTTTTGCATAATGTGACCCATATTGTACAAGCAATTTAATCTCAAACTTCCTGCTAAGTAGTGGACACCAACTAAATGGCTTCAGTTTTGTGTAGCAATACCATGGGGACAATCTGGCAAACCACAACAAACAGAACCAACACATAAAGCCAATTGGAATGGGAAGCACGCATACCATAACTTGCGCTTCCTATGGGAAAGTGTACGTAAAAACAAGTCACCCTATTAGCCTGCGAGCAAGCTCTCTGGGGCAGTCTGGCGGTGGGGCTGGAAAAGGAGATCTTGCAACTACGTCTCTGCATCTTTCGATGCAAAATGCTGATTGGCAGATGTTTGTTTACATTTCAAATTTGTTTGTGCTTCGCACTGATTGGTGAAAATCTGACAGCTCAGCCACATGGAAATTGAAGGCAGATATTCAAATTACAGAGATGAAACTGGAAGCTCTCCTTTTCCTGCCTGCTGCAAGACTGCCCGAAGAGCTTGCTTGCAGGCTATCACCCTACCAAAGAGGGTGACAGAGTCAGAACTTCTTTTCTTCAAAGAGAATGCTAAACTAAAGCCAAAGCTAAAGCAACTTACCGTATTTTAATATTCTGAAACTGGTTCACACAATAATCAATTATTTTGTTGCATTCCTACTGATATAAATATTTTAATTCCCTCCTGCCTGCTTCGATTCAAAATGGAGTTTCATTCTCACAGAAGTGGGTATAGTTCATAAACACCAGTTCTGCTAGTCAGCTGCATTTGTATCTGAGAACTGACTGAACTGATGAAAAGAACACGAGAAAAGAAACAGATTCTATACTTACACAGATAGCTTCAGCAGACAACTTGGACTGTAGGCTGGGTAATGGATTGTCTCCAGAGCATCTGTAGTTAAAATGGAACCCCTTAGTAAGGGGTATCTGCCTGAGAAAAGGCCAGAGGCGTATACTATACAAGTTAAAGGCTAACAGCTTTAAAAAATCTATATGTTACTAATTACTCTGGAATTGTTGTAAATATTGTAATTATGGTAATTTTACCGGGTAATTTTACTGGTTTTTAAAATTTAATAATAATAATAATAATATGTGTAATAATATTGTAATGCGCTTTTGAGTATTTTTATAGAAAAAGCGCAATATAAGTATTAATTATTATTATTATTATTATTATTAATTGCTCCTCACCATTTTTTGTGTGCCGGTGCCCATAACTTGTGCTGTTGAAAGAAAATGGAACCATTTTTTTCTGTCAATGGGGTGTGCATTAATTAATGCAAAAAACAAACAAACAATTGACCCTTGTTCTTTCATGTCCTTGCTTTTCGTTTCACATACCATTTCCAATCAGTAAAAGTATGCATACAAGAACCTTTTATTTATGCACAAGATTTATGCTGACTATCCTTTTTGCTTGAGGATTTGTTTTCAGATTACTGAAAGGCGACAGAATGACTATCACAACTGAAGGGTGACTGCTTAGTAGGGGGTGGGGGTGGTGTTTGGATGGGCAGAAGGCTTGAATACGGTTGGTGTGCAGCTAAACATGGGCATATGAGAGTTCTCTGTGCTAAAAATAAGGCTTTTGAAGATGCCCTGATCTGGATGGCTGCAAACACAAGCCACGATGACTGTGTCATAGTACTCACAGACTCCCAGATCCTTATTTCAAGAGAGGGTTGGCGCTGTGGTGAGAGCACTCACCTCCCACCAATGTGGCCCCAGTTCGATTCCTGGACTTGACATCATATGTGGTTTGAGTTTGTTGTTGGTTCTCTACTCTGCTCCAAGGGGTTTTTCTCTGGGTACTCCGGTTTTCCCCTCTCCCCAAAAACCAACACTTCCAAATTCCAATCCAATCTGGATGCAGGACCTCCCTGAAAACCACTTCGCGGTGAGTGGAGCTTCCTGGGTAAAATGTTTAATATCATTGATTGATTGATTGATTTATTATTTTATAGGAGGGTAAAGTAAGAAGGACCTGGGTCGCTCCACTTGATGAGATCAGAGCTCCACTCACAATCGTTTACACTCACCCCTGGCCATGCAGGCGTAAGCCAGGAGTCACAATCTTGCTGGCATGGCTGTGCTGTTTGGTGACATGAATTACTACCTAAGAGATGTAATAAGCATGCACTGTAATTTACTTACGAATCTAGAGGATTAAACATATGAGTCAAGTTGATTGTTTGTTAATTTTTTTTTTCCATTCTTGCTTGGTATTCTAACTCAACAACTTGCAGTCACAAAATAGACTACACTGGGATTTCAGAAACTTGAACAACTTGCTATTAGATGCAGTATTGCACCGTAAGTTTCTAAGTCTTTAACTCAACCGTGTATGCTTTAAAAGCTGTTATCAATTACAGTGATTAGTACACACTAATCTCAACCCTCTTTGGTGGTCAGCCACATCCCTTTTGGTTAGTGTCCCTTAATGGAGGTAAAAAATGGGGTTCAGGACCCAGAAAAAGACTGGCCCTATCCCCTGAATAGAGGTGTCACTTTGAATCATCACTGACCTTTAACTTCCAAGATCTGATTATTAATTCTCCTTTCTAGCTGCTGTACAGTTCCTCGTACATCAATAAGAGAATTTGTGGTTATATCAAGATAACACCCTCTGGTTGTCTATTCTCGTCACCTACCTTCTGTGCAATGTCGGAAGTTACATGTTAATCACTTCTTGGAGTTAAAGGGTTAAAGAACAATTTCCTTTGGAGTGCTTCTCCACTAAGGAAAGTAAAAGCAATGAATCAAATAGCATAATTAAACTTGGTTGAGCTCGACACTGAGAGACGCTTAAAGTGCCTTTAACCCCAAAATATTTTTTCGTTAACATGCATCTTTGCACCGTTTCGAAACGGATTGCGGCATTTTTTGTCCTTTTTTCTCCAAATCTTGACTTTTATAGGCTTTGAAACAGAGCATCATTTGATTCAGAACCAAGTCAGAAGGGGAGTGGGTCTATTCCTGATTTGACGTCACAAACTGATTTGCATGCATGTTTACAAAGAGTTAATGCAATGCAAATCAGATTCATGTGGTTATCGATTGGTATCAACTTTGAAGTACAGTTGATAGAACTTCTTGCATAGACATAATGACACAGACAGGCAATGATGGGCAAGTGGGTAATTCAAGTACACGTGCAACGGGGTATATTCTTTGCGTTGAGAAGACTGGGTTGGAATTGTTTTACCAATTTCGTCTCCAGGGCTTCCTAAAGGCGGATGATCGGACAGGAAGCATGCGTGACATCAAGGTTGTTGTGCCAAAGTAATCTATGGCAATCAAACGCTTTTGGGTGGTTATCGATTTATCATCGATTGACCAATACCAGTCAATACCAATAAACTAATTTTATCGATTGATATTGATTGATCGATTGGTTTTGATGCATGGTAATTATGTTTGATGTGTGCTGTTTTTCTGGTTTACTTACAGTGTATACAGGTAGTGGGCCACTCCTGGAACTTCGGCTGCTGGCTTCTTCGATATCTTCATCCAAACTTGAGTTGAATTATGATAAGGCTCATGTGTATACCAGAAAATACAAGTGACTTGTGGGATATTCTACGGTGTACCACTTGAAAGCGTTGCATAACAAGTATTTATTTTGTTTGATAGTGGTCGAGGCATAATATCTTTGGGTATTGTGGTGATTATCATAAGTCTTGCAGCTTCCGGGTTGTTCAAGTCTTTGAGTGGTAACTTAGGATGTAGTTCACATTCAAGTTCAAGTTTATTAGGATTTTAACAAATAAATACAAAACAACGTTAACCCACAAATAGCTAAGGCTAATCTAGGTGGGTAGCGTATAGGATAGCTTAGAGAGTAAATTAATCTAGTTGTGAGTATTACATAAGCAAAGAGATATATGCACATGATACAATTAGTATTTAAGACTAAAAAAAGAAGTAGCAGTAGGTGTCTATGAGAATTTGGAAACATGGAAACATTTTTCACTGAAAATCAAGGGGCTGAAAATTCAATATAGCCAATCTTTTGCCTGGTACCATAACTTCAGGAGAAACCTACACCATACTAAATTAATTTCCAACGTGTCTTACCAGTAAGATGAAATTACACTCTCACATTCAGAGGTGGTATCAAATTCAATATCCATCTAAAATGTAACTGACCATCTATTATGATAAAGCTGCCTCTTTAGTGTGCTTTCCTAGTTATCCCATTTCAGTGGCTAGTTTGTAAGGTAACTTTCTTTACCCAAATGTTATGTACTTACCAGAATAATTTATTTGTAAAATACAAAATTCTTTCTTTTCAAAATGCAAAGCTAAAATGAGAAAAACTAAGACTATAACATATATACAAAGTGGAACTTTACAAATAAAAGTTAAATTTATGTATTTCATGTAACATTAGACACCTCATCTGTGCTTGGACGCCAACCTCATTCCCAGGGTCCTCTCTCTACCTCGAGAAAGTAACTCCTATAGTAGTATGAAAGAAAAGAAAAGGAAAACTAGAGTCACACAAGAACATAACTCCTACTGCCATGCTCAAACATAGCCAGGGTGTCTGACATTCTTACAGTGTCTGATAAAGAATATCAGGTCAAGAGTGCAGGCCAAATAAGTTGTGGTCCTAACCACTTGAACCTGTAGTTTCCTTTTTCCCCTTACATGTAGGTTATATGGACTAGGAGTGTGCTTGTGGATTAGAGTGGTGTACATGCAATAATAATAATATATGACATAATATATAAAAAAATATAATATACTATTACACCCAGGAGCCATATTGGATGGGTGTATGGAAAATCCGGAAATCCGGAAATGGACCCGGAACCGGAACCGGACCGGGCAAATGAAATAGTCATTTTTATATGGAGAAGTCTCCAGATGGTTTGTTGTTGTTTAAGACATTTGTGATGTAGTTTTGCCAGTGGTGCAATCTACTTTGAAGTATTGCTACCAAACAATAAATATTTAATTTCATTTAACCTCAACCCTTGCCAGAACAGTGATTAATAGGCAAAGAATTAATTTTCAAGTGTAATCAGGTGTTCAATTATCAGGACTATTTCAAAGTTAGACTTGGACTTTTCTTGTGGGTAACACATCAACCAAGTGATAGTTTCCTGTCTTGATCTCTGCTTTCAATTGTTTTCTCTGTTTCCTCAATTTCCTTCATCACTACATACCAAGTATAACTACAGACTTTTAGGCCCTACTATTATTTCCATTGTTAGAATTCGTATCTAACATCAGAATTGAAGGAAATGTCTGCTAGCAAGAAATTAAAATACAGTCAAACCTCGATTATCCAGACTCGTCGAGAACTCAGTAAATAGTCCGGATAATCGAAAATATGAATACTAATGAGATAGAAATGTAAGTAAAAGATCTACAGCAAAGAAAACATCATTTTAATTGTGAAATCTACACAGCCTGCATGTAGAATATTTCTTTGTCTCGTTGCACTTGTGAATTTTGAAAAGCGCACAGGATAGTACGCTATTTCAACAGTCTTTTGAAAGGATTATTGGGCTTTTTGCGACTTTGAGTTTTGAAGATCACAACTAATTAATATTCATGAAAAAAATTGGGAACAGAGAAAAAAGTCCGGATAATCGAATAGTGCGGATAATCGAGGTCCGGTTAATCGAGGTTCGACTGTAATTGCTGAATATTGTTGCAATTCGATCATTCTTTCATGCAAAACATCAAATGAACGAAAGAAATGAGTAACTAAGGCTCTAGTGAAGGGAATGAATAACACAGCCTTGATAACTATCATTGAAATAGCAGCTGTTTACCAAAGCAGTTAGGTTCTGATTAGTTGCAATCGCTATATACTCAGTAGCTGGACTTGCAGTCAGGGCCTATGACTACTAGGAATATCAGTAAAAGTTTCACTTACTTTTTTCAAGTCAGCTTCTCAGTTTGACAATGTCCTGATAGTATCTCAAATGCTGATAATAGATGAGATGCCATCTTGAATTACATATTGAGAAAGGTTTCACCGCAGAACTGGTTTCAGTGCTTCTCAGTTTACCCTTACAGTCTTTCCCGTAAAACCGTGAACACCTGAAATATCTATGGAATGTTATTGTGTTTCAAGTAAAAAGCCAATCATGTGTGAGAAAACTAAACCGCAAACAGTAATAGTAATTAGGGTTAGGGTGGTTTCATGTTGCTTCTGATTGGTCGCGAAACAAACATTCCACAAATTCTTTCTGGTGTTCACGGTTTTACGGGAAAGACTGTTAAGGTTTGCCCTGGTTGCTGTTCCGGATCTGGTTCCGGATAAGGATTCCGGATTTCCTGGTTTTCCATACACCCTATTGGATAGGCCTTTGTGAACCATAGTTATATTATATTGAGCTTAATGAGTAAAACTTGATAAGAACTTGATATGTCCCCCAGGACTGAGCAAAACACCTGCTCATTAACTTATTCTAGCTTATATTAACTATATGTCGACGATGTCATCTCTGCAGTATCTGGAAATGAAGCAGAACGCGTTCTTTCACATTTAAATTCAGTTGAGCCATCTATCCAGTTCACCATTGAGCGTGAGAATGATAGACGTTTGTCTTTTCTTGATTTGAATGTCATAGGGCGCACCAGGGAAATTTAGAGACAAATGTTTATCACAAACCCACGCATACCAACAAATATCTGGCATTTGACTCCCACCACCCTATCTGCCATAAAAAATCTGTAACCAGAACTTTGCTTACGAGGGCTGATAGTTTACCCTCTTCCTGTGATTCTAGGGCCAAAGAGCGACAATATGTTTTTGACGTCCTCAAGGTCAATGGCTACCCAAACACTTTCCTCCGTAACTGCTTAAAACCAGTTACTCCTTCTCTTAACACCTCTGGGGACAAGGATTCGGCTACAGGTTTTGCCGTCATCCCGTACATCCGCAGGGTTACAGAACCCATTAAGAGGGTTTTGTCTAGCCACAACATTAAAGTTGCACAAAAACTTTTTCAGAGGTTGGGTCACATTTTTGCCAAACCTAAGGATCCTGTCTTGAAAGAACAATGAACTGACACTGTTTATTCTATTCCATGCAATGACTGTGATCATGAGTACATTGGACAGACCAAGCGTCAGCTTGGCACATGTTTAAAAGAGCATCAAAAAGCAGTTTTTCTTTGCAAAAAGGAAAACTCTGCTTTGTGGGAGCATGCTTGCCTAACCAACCATACAATAGCGTGGGATAATTTCAAAATTATCACCACTAACCGGCGGTACCATCAACGGCTTTGTTTGGAAGCTTGGCACATCAACTCCACCCATGCTCCTTTAAACCGTGACGATGGCGGCCTTCTACCTGACATCTACTTACACCTCATTAAAACAAAAGGTCGTTAATTAGTGAGCGTACATAAGGATCCTTTTTGCAACACTAGATCACCCCTGATGAAGACACTAGACAGGAGTGTTGAAACGTTGGGCCGTGAATCGTAACTTTTTAAGTTACATTCATCAATTTTCAAACCAGAGTAGCATCAAACCATGTCTGATTGTCCACCTGGTTGCAGTGTGAACTTGAACATACCTTACTCTAGCTTGTCAGAATTCCGTGCACCACAAAAGTACCAAACAGTACCACAAGAATGAAAAATAGGTTGTTCAAACGCTTTGTGTAGACGTAGCAGTTTATAGATCCAGAAAGGAGATTTCTAAAGCGTCCAATAACCCTAATCTGAGTATTTACCTTTTCACAAATATGTGATATATACATACATGTATGTAAGACTTAATCTTTCTTGCTAATGACAAAAGGCAAGCCGATAAAACTTACTTTAGCTCCTTTGGCACCACATGGGTCCTCCGAAAGTATGCAATAACTTTGTGGCCAAATACACACAGAAAACACACTGAGAACACATGAGCACAGCACAACAAGAAGTTCATGATCAAAGCTAAAGCTCGACACGGTAGCATTCAATTTAGTTTAACTACAAATTGTAGTCATTATCACTGTAATTTATTTTCGGGACTTACCGGTGTTACTGTAACCTTTGTTGACTTTGAAATAGGAAAACTTCGTTGTCGTCGAAGTTTCGAAATGCGCCTTCGTAGCTTGAAATTCCCTCCATGTGACCAGAATCTGGGCTGGGAACAAATGCTACGTCATATAAGAATCATTGTACGGGTATAAAGAACGCGGGCTCAAAAGTTTCACGAGAGGGTGTGAGTTTACCGGTACACCTGTACAACTAACTAATCAATAGGCGCATATTTATTTATTACCAATTTAATGGCAAATAAATCTAAATGTACACACAAACAAAGCCATAAGGATAATCTGTAAAAGAGTAAACACTCCATGCGAGACAAATAACCAATATATAATAACAATCAGAAACATTAAATCAAATATAATATAAAAACATTAAAAATTGTCTTCATTCCTGACTTAAAAACTTCTTCATTCCCAACCTAAAAACTGCAAGACTAGAAGATAATCTAATATCTAAGGGTATCGAATAATATTTCCACATTTCAACAATTCTGTTAAAATAAGTGTGCTTAAAATTAGTCAATCTAGCTAAATTCGTCTTCAGAGAATAGTCATCAACATGCCTAAACCTGTACGGATCATCCTGAGAATAAAACGTCAGAAACGGAGATACATCCATAGTATCTCAAATGTCGAAAAGTTCGTTTTTAATAGTACTGACCCAAAGTGTTGACAGACAACAAAAATACATACAAAAAAGATGGCTATAATTAGACCTGGCCTATCAGTAAACAGGAATTGTTTCAGTGATCTGTTGCAAAGTGTTGTACAATGAGTTCAACAGTAGTATAAGAAGATTTTCCAGGCGTTATTCGATGTGAACTATGCCAGTGGTTTCAATCTTTTCCCTATGTCTACTGTGAAAGCTCTATTAAGCCCCCTCCCCCGTTCTGGGACATGAGAGTTTGTAATTAGTCCCTCCTATTCCCTATAATTTATGAAAATCCACTTCTGGTTTAGCCTGCGAGAGCAGACGTATTTCCGGTTGTCGCTTCTCTCCGCCCGGAGAGAAGCGACAACCGGAAATACGTCTGCTCTCGCAGGCTAATTTTAAAACAGAACCAGTTACAGCCTAAGTTGAATCTGCTGCTCCTGTGGTCCCGCAGTCGAAGAATACGAGGGAATACGAAGGACGAGTGAAATGACTGCTCCCGCAGTCCCGAAGTGGACGAATAATGGATAGGAGGGGCAAGAGAAAAATGAAAAGCGAAACAAAAGCAGAAGAGTCTAAAGAGATTGGGTAAGACTTTTTCGCATGCCCGTACCAAAAAAATGTCACAAAACGGGACGCTATTGCTTGCAAAGAAAGGCGTGCTTTCATGTTTAATTTTGAGTACTTTGGACTCATAACTGACCGAAAAGTGTCCAAAAAATGCGAATTTTTCAAGAATCATCTCTTCCAGTAATTTTGCTCCAATTTCTTCTCCAGGGCTATTGGTAACGGACTAAAAACTATACAGAGCGACACAAATCTTGACCGATATATCGATCGACTAGGCGGCCGACTCTTAACCGATATATCAAACGGCGATCTTCTGACTATCGACCAAGTGTCGACCGACCATCGGCCGAGTGTTGACCAATTACTGACCGATACATCGGTCAAGTATCGACCAACTATCGGTGAAGTGTCGGCGAAGTGTCGGCGAAGTGTCGGTGAACGAAAAGCAAGATCGGCCGAGACACATCTGGAAAGACTATCGACCGTGTCTCGACCGACTATCGACCGTGTCTCGACCGAGTGTCGACCGACTATCGACCGAGTGTCGACCGCTATATCGACCGATAGATCGGTCGACACTACCTACAGTAAACAAGATCCAAGTGTTGTATGGGATTTGTTAACACTCTGGGTAGATTTGTCGTATTTCATCTTATGATTCACTAAGTCAATTTTATTTTCAATTTGTGTGATCCTGTATGATAACTCGTGACATCATTAGACGCTGCACACGAATTCAATAACATTATCTGAGATAATCGCAACAGACCTATTTGGCTATTTGACGTTACGAAGACATCATCATGCGCAAAATGTAACGCAAGTATCATGCTTCTCTTTTGGAGCTTTCAATAACCCTTTTCAACAAATGAATCAAAACCACATACCTCTGAGAGGATTATAATTCATTTTCCGAGTTGAGTGCCTCACAGACACTTTAATCATCTTACCGTATATATATCAAGGGCTGTTTATCCATTCACAAGTATCCCCTCATTTTGATTTCCCGTCATCATTGTTATAATTTTAAGGCATTTTAAATATGTGCAGGAGCTTTTTAAGAACTCCAGTTCTCAAAAGAAAATCCACCACTCTCTAGCTCCGACACTTGGCACAATAGGCCATTTCCGAGTTCATGTCTGCCTCCTCTTCAAAGCGAGTCTAAGTGCGAAGTTTTTGTTATGAAAATTAGTTTCCATTCATATGTAAAGTAGAACTAATTACCATCACAAAAACTTCGCACTTAGACTGGCTTTGAAGAGGAGGCAGACATGAACTCGGAAATGGCCTATTGGAAACAATTCAAGATCCAACTGTCGTCAGAAATGACATTAAAATAATCCCAAGTGCTTTCTGTGGGTTCATCTCAATGTCGTGGAATTTTTTTTCCGTATTTTAGTCGCTATTCATGCAACGAAACAGATCTAGGAGGCAAAATATACTTGTTTGTATGAGGTGCTCGGTTTTCGAAAACGAAGAGGACACTCCTGGGAAAAAATAGAGAATCTGTGGCATATTGTGACATAAGCCACAAACGCTCACTAGAACAATTCGGTCTAGCGATGAAGTTGCTGACGGTTGATTGCTTCATTAACCTGCGTGTTCTGATGTTACGAATCATATGTTGAATAAAACGACGGAACTGAGGTTTCGTCGACTTCACCAACCACGTTGTCGTCTGCCGAGTGCCATATTTGATTATCATATCAAGCTGTCCGAGAGGACACTGGGAATATTGACGGTGGACGGAGTCAAATGCCGTATTTAATTATTTTAGTGGACTGAAATAGGAATTAAATTCGGCACATGTGAAATGCGACGTTTGAACCGGGCTTGGGAAATTTTTTGGCAGTTAAGTGTTAATTTCACAGTGCAGTGAGAAGACCAAAGCGCCTTTGATCTTGACACAGGCTAATTACACATACATTTTTTCAGTCGGTGCAATTAGTATCGCATTTGACGAATTTTTCTTATTTTTCTCATCCAAACAACACTGTGCATAATGCGGCTCTCTTGTCAGAACCGTCCCATGTTCATTCTGGTTTGAATTTACATTTCACGAGGCAGTGTGGGGACCAACGGGTACCCTTGATCTCGATTTATACTATTAAAAAAAGTCATTACATCTTGCACCGACTGAAAAAATGTATGTGTAATTAGCTTATGTCAAGATCAAAGGCGCCTATTCTCACTGCACTGTGAAATTAACACTCAACTGCCAAAAATTTCTTAAAGCACTGACATGGACGATTCTGTCAAGAGAGCTGCGTTAATAATTGCGTGGAGTTCTCTGGCAAACCAAATATATATTTTTTATCGTACACTACGTTGTGAATTTTTTAATACACTATAAAAAGAGGTGATACATACTACAGAGCCATAAGTTCTTGCAGTTTCCGTCACGTACTGTGAAAGCTCATTTTGAAATCCTTGGCCTGGTGCTTTCTTGCTGAACAACAAAGATCAGACTGAGACTCTGCAGGTTAGTTCTCACTCAGTCATAATTTGAATTAAGTAGGAGTTTGTGTTTCCGAGTTATTGGCTGCAACATCAAATGAACGCAAAGTTTTCTTTAGAATTTGCAATTGATCATTAACCTTAAATCTCGTTAATTAGCAGACGATCTCCGGCTGCTTCGATTGTGTCGAGATAAATGAACATGACATGTACTTCGTGCGATTCTGTTTGACCAAAAAGCAACATTTCTTATCAAGACTCGAGTGTACGTAGGTAGCTGGTTTATTTCTACCGGCCGGTATTTCGCGTTGCATGTCGTAAAGGCCGGATTTAAGTTAGACGATGACTGGCGCCTCCAAAGGCGTTCGGTAAGCGTTACTGGTTTCAGAGGGTAAGGCCTGGCTGGCTTTGTCTTCACTTGTTTCTTTGAACGATACACGAACCGTAAAAGTCTTTATTAAGAAATCAGTCACAACATACGTGTGGCCTTACAATCAATGACGAACTGAGCTAAGCCAAAACAACCTAACATATGTCTACCAAAATTGAGTTAGAGGATATTAAGAAATAAATTTAAAAATACATCTATTTACAAAGGCCCGTTTGAATAGATCAGCTTTTACTTTATGAAGTATAAAGTCATGACCCCTTTCCCTGAGGACCCTATAACGTTTGGGAGGGAGCAAGTTATATAATACATGACCAATGTCACGTATAATTCTATTAAAAAGATCACTGTCCCTATTCGTTATTACATCAGATATCAAAATGATCTTACTAGTGTAGCCAAAACGATAGGCTCGTCGAAAAAAGGTGTCAACTGATCCGATCTAAAATATTTGCGTAGATAGGCAGAGGCCCACACTTCTAATCCATACAGAAATAATGACATTATCAATGAGTCGAAGACTTTGCTAAGCTGATCTTTAGAGTACCCATAATACTTGCATATCCTAAGAACATACAATCGACTACCAGCGCTAGAAAGTAAGCTGTCAATATGAAGATCCCAATTACAAGCGTCTTCATGGAAAATAATTCCCAGAGGTTTCAGCCACTCTTTCCGCTCAATCCCAGGCACTGGAGGAGGAGCAGGCTTAGTAGTTCTACTACGCAGTAGCATTTCCCACGTTTTTGACAAATTCAGAGACATCCTATTTTTGGCTGCCCACTGATTTGTTATACAGCAAAACAAAAACAAAAGCAAATTTTGAAAAACGCGCTGAGATTCCAGCGACAACGTCTGGCCACCTTCAACTGCACGCTCTGATCACGTGCAATAGCGGTCAACATTTCGCGGGTAACAGTGAACTGTCCACCGTTTGACGTCATAGTTTTCGCAATGTTGCCCGCTCATGGCATTTGGCGGTAAACAATTTCATTGTTACATGTCATGTGACTGTGAACCAGCCAATGAATGGGCGCGCTGTAGCGGGAAAAACGCCAGCTATATAACAATATGTTGTTATCGTTACCTCACGCATATGGCGTCCAAATTTATTTCTATCACTCAAGTGCAGTTTAATAAGTGGTCAAGTGACCCTGCTACATATGATTTTTTTATTGTGCTTGCTTGAAGAATTGCTTTTTGATCTTATTAGGTTGACATCAGAAGTTATGAAAGGCGCGCGACTATTATATTTTCGAAACGGTTTATTGGAGAAAAAACTCTGTGTAAAGAGCTTTCAAGTTTCCAGTTAAAACAAAAAACGAAATCCGATTCGAAAATTAAACAATTAGTTTAAACAATTCTTCTTTAAGAAGCATCACTTCGAGTGATTCACAACCTTACCTATTTGTTAATAAAATTTTTAGAGAAACCCACCATAATTTTTAAGTTATGTGCTAGAAGTTAAGGATTTTAGAGAAGCAAGATTCGTGCTATTTCGCTTACAAACAGTTGCTGTAACAATTGTCCATAGTTATTTTTATGACCCTGCAACGTAACTTAAGAAAACAATATCAACAACAGCAAATACTCCTGAGAATAGTAACTATTGAATGCATTTATCAGGGAATGCTTTTCGATCTGAAATTATCCAAATCTACTCAAATAAGTCACTTTTGTATTTTGTTCAATCCTTGTCAGATGGAGGACAGCTGCTTTATGTCAGTAGTTATGCCGGCTTTTATTTTTTCACTTCAGTAAGGGCCTGATTACATGAGCCGGGCTGGTTTGAGTTTGCCGGGATCTCGGCATGTTTGTTAAACGCAACAAAAATCAACTTCGCGATTACATGACAACCGGGCCAGCCCGGTTAGAAGCAGCCCGACTAACCGTGCCAGCCCGGCTCATGTAATCAGGCCCTAAGTTATGCCTGATGAAACTCTTCTGAATTTAAATTTTTTCCCTCTTATGTCCCATATTTCAAGAATAGTCAATTTCATGACAGGCCATGGATTGCGATTGCAAGAACAAACCAAGCAACGTCTCCCGTGAAGGCCTTGGAGCAATACATCGCAACTGCTGAAATTGATCTTTTTGAAGAGAAACCGTTCATTGGAGCCCTTGCCAACCCAAGGTCTAGAGAGAAAGTTCCATGATCATGAGATTAGCTACCCCAGAACCAGGGCGTTTGTTAAGGTAGCTTTTCGGGAGTTATAAGCAATAGCAATATAAAGTTATAGCAATTTCACTTTCATAATCATTGTATCTTTTATACTTGTGATTGTTGTGTTCAAATATGATTCGATGGCAAATATTACCAACGATCGTAATTCAGGTTAACATTATACATATTTTCGGCAGTGAAAACCGAATTTGTGGTTTATAGAACTAGTCTTTAATCTTAAAGTAACCAGTTGTCGCTTAATAAATCTGTTCATCACTAAAACATCTATTT
>OX419344.1:1327099-1352099 GCA_948470475.1 Galaxea fascicularis | reverse complement strand
ATACAGACAAGTTGTAACTTTAAAGCGAATCTATATAATATGCATCGTTTCTTGGTTTGTGTGTATTATCAATTCAACGACGCTGTTTTGGAATCAACAAATAACCTTACAGGGTGGACTTATTATTATTTTACTATGTTTAGTCACCTCAGTCTTTTCTTACGCAAAGATATTCTTCACCCTTCGGCGTCGTGACCAAGTTCAAGCACAGGAACAGCAAAACCAAGACGTTCTGCTGAACAGAGCGCGATACAAAAATACAGTAAACAGTGCAGTGTGGGTGCAGTTAACATTAGTTCTCTGTTATCTACCTCATGCTGTAATCCTTGTTTTTTTTCTTCGTAGAGCGGTGTCGCCATCTGCACTCGTAGCTAGGTCGTTCACAACCACTTTAGTTTACCTAAACTCGTCATTAAACCCACTTCTTTACTGTTGGAAGATCAGAGGAGTGCGTCAAGCAGTCAAAGATATCGTCAAAAAACTGTTTTGTTCATCAAGTTAATGGCTACGCGATATTTTACCTTAGTTCAGTTTACTTCTTGTATCATTGGGTTGTAAGCAAATGGAAAAACTTAAAAAGGGTAAAATTCATAAAGGAAACTTTAATAGCTAATGGGCCTGGTGTATAAAATGTTTGCTTAGGTAAAAAGCGCAAGATAATAACTACTTCCTCAGTTTAGTATCTGTTAGTAAATTGATGGGAAAACTCATGCAGGGTAAAATTCCTAAGCTAGACTTAACTTTAAGAAACGAGCTTTGTTAATAACACAGAGAAATTAAACTAGCTAATGGACGTGGTGTATAAAATTGTTTGTACTCTGGACAGCGATAGGGAAGACCTGGTTACTTCAATTTATAAATATTCTGAGTTACACTCTGAATAACGTAACCATCAACGCTCCAGAGAAGCTGCGTGCAAGGCAGCTGATGTCGATCTCATTGCGCGTCTTCGTTTTCATTGACTGATTGTTTACCTTAAGATGGCTATTCCCTGAGAAGGAAACTTCCATCTTGACTACAATTCGGTTCCAACGGCCTGAACGAGCCTTGCTGTTTTATCATATTTTCTACTCCTCCATTTCATTACTGTTTTTCGCGATGGAGAAGAAAGGAACAGAATTTTAGGATGGAAAATTATCGGCTCCGTTGACAGGAATGCAGGCCTAAGAGGAAATTACCCGATCCATTTTCCCAAAATCATTCCTGAAACCAATAACGGAGACTACGGACTCGACAAAATCGTTGTGATACGGGTGTTTTGACCTTCGATTTATACTATCAACAAGACGCCTGGGGGCGTTAACGTGGGATGCATTGGTTGATGAATGTGTACATACAGTCAGTTTGGTTATACGTGGACAATGGGAATACAACATGACAAACACACGATGGTTAACTAGTCTCCTTGCCACCAGTGATGCATTCGATACGAATTTGCTGATCAAACCATGATCGAAAAAATGTTCGGCACTTTCATTTCGAGGTTATTTGTTCCGCGTCAAGTGCGTGCGGTGGACAGTAAGCAAAAAATAAAGTCATTTAACACCATTCAAAAACACCAATCAACTTTATACCCCTGTTATGATTTACTTGAGGAGATTTCTCTCTCAAATCTCTGAAATGCCTGTGAATGTTGCGCTGTCTGACCCCCATACCAAGTCTCGCAATCTTGCTTGATCAAATGTCAAACTATGCAAATTTGTGTTAAAACAGTCAAGCGTACAAAATGCAAAAGAGTCAAACTTAAAAATATCGTTTTCTTTTCGTTAGGACAAATACAAAGATTACGAAGCTTTTCACACTCGATTAGAATGTAAATTATTCACAGTTGAAAACACGAAACTAAAGCAATGAACGGAACAAATCAATCTCTTTTCAATCATTCAAATACTTCACTGTGTCGCGGCGCTGTGAGAATGAAATCTTTACTTAAAAGGTTTTCTCCGACAAATGAGCACGTTTAGAAAGAGGAACCATGGCTGATCAGCTAGCAGCACTGTTTGGCGATTTCAGCGTCACATGGTTCCTTAAAGTACAGAAATAAAGTTGAAAAAAGACGACCAGAAAAAAAAAGGCCAACAACTTCGGTTTCAGATAAGCATACATGTCAACTCTCCCGGTTTTACCGGGAGTCTCCAAGTTTTTCATCAAATCTCCCGGTCTCCAGGTTAGAGCACCAAATCTCCCGGGAAAATCCGCGGCTTCTTTCGAATTCTTTTTTTTCATTAATTTCGTTGTTTTCAAGATGTCACATCGGGAACATTCGGAAAGCCTTCGGGTGATTCTCGGAGAGTATTCGGACATTGTCGTAAAACGCATTCTTACAACGCGAGGATTTCGAGACGTCTCCAGATTTTGGAACTCCGGGGGTTGACAGGTATGGATAAGGTCACCCATCCGAGTAGTAACCCCGGCCAGCAGGGCTTAACTTCAGTGAGAAGCAAAAGCACGTGGCTAATTGCCATATGAGACTACAATGACGACGAAACTCGCCCGAATCTTTATACGTGGTCTGCCTACGCATCCCACGTAACAAGCAAATAAAATTTGTTTGTGTTTTTTAAGTTGTCGTCATTCTAATGTTAAGACCCATGACGGACCAATATGCTTTGCGCGCGTTAAGTCAAGTCGCCGTATCTTTTGTGAGTCGAAAAGTCAAGTGAAGACCGTTGAATCCACAGCAATCCGCTTCCATCCGGCGCTTATGGTGCTTGATTTTACGGTTCGTTGCCCAGAGGATTTCACTATTTCACTTGTGTGTTGATTTTGATGATTTTTTTGGAATTGCAATATCTGTAGAGTGAATATGATGAACTCCTAGAAAGCTCTGATCGTTTGGCATTTTGATGGCCGTACCTTCGCGTAAGTGGAGGCCACGTTTATCTGGTTGTGCCCGTTATATCATGGTACGATCATCTGTGTTTGAACTATGGCATGAGAGGAAAATTACTCTTGGGTTCTCGGAAGCAACAAACTGCCTTTGCTGAGTATCTACTGCATCAAACAGACCACAGAGCATCACGTTTAGGACCTTGCTAGAATTCGATGGTTTGTTTATTTTCTTATAGCTTTGTTACAATGCTTATGTATCACAGCTTTGTTCATTTTAACAGCCCGTGTGAATGAGATGGAAGGCAGGGAACATTTGGAGTTACCGAAAATTTTTCTCAAACCTCTTCAATCTCGACGGCTTCGTCCTCCTCCTTCTCGTTATCCGCTACTATTGAGCCATCTTTCGCCTAAATTTCTCTCCTCCAGAGAGTTTTCCAATAAAGACAGTGATGAACTCATATTGTGCTCTGATCAACCGACAAGCACGCGAAATATTCAAACTTCGGCGACCGCATCACACAGTGGCGCCTCCTCCTTGTGTTTGTCAAAACAATAATAGACGCGCGCAAAGCATATTGGTCCGGCATGGGTCTTTAACAGTAGCATGTTCAAATAATTTTGCAAGGAGCACTATGAACAGCTGGAGCTAAAGAAACAAAAACGTGTGGTTTTTGACTGACAAGCAAATTGAAACGTTTTCTCTGCTTATTAAAAGGAAATAATAAGGCTAAAGGCACATCTATATTTTTTCATCGTTTTAATCTCTCCTGAGTTAATGTGATCGACATCAGCTGCAGTCAACATTTTTATGGCCTTGGGAGTTTTTTATGTATCAGCATATAGGGCGTAACTATATCAAAGCGAATTGCAGGTTTTTATACGGATAAATCTTCAACACATATCCTTCTCCAGTTTTCAGTTCTTCCAAACAATTCTCATTTGTTTCAGTCATAAAACTTGTAAATCACAATGAAGTTTGACACAAACTTTACAAGAAAATTCAAGTTTTATTTCAGCCAACAGTCGGTTGGTATTGAACTGATGAGTCGTAAGCTCGCCTTCTAGTCATTGCTTGATCGAAAATCATGATTCAGCCAGCTAAAAGTTAAACGACTCTTGGTTTCCTGCGGTGCGTCTGCTATGTTTCCATAGACGCTAAGAAATCATATTATCCTTTATTTAAAGTATTCGGTTGATCGACTTTCGCATAAAACTAAAACGATCGCATATAAAGATATACCGTTGTGACAAGGCAGATGATCATACTGGCCAGAGTTTCCCCCTTCAGATGGAGAGTTTAAAAAAACCTAGAATCCTGAAAGCCCATAAAAACTTTGAACTAATAACTGATTAACACAAACACAGGGGCTCGGATTTTTTCCGAGTTCCCATTTCAAGGTGCAAAAACATCTTTCATGCATTTAAACACAAACAAAGACAATTTAAAATATGGCAACCTTAACTTTCATTAGCAGCACGTTTGAGGATCCATTTCATATTTAAAATTTCTATATCGCAAAAGGCCCACATATAATGTAAACAAAGGTAGCAATTAAAAAACAAACAAACAAACAAACAAAAAAGAGCAATTCAAAAACCTGGAATTGTCAAAATCCAGCTTTGAGTCAGTTGAACGGTAACAGTCTGATTAACACAAATACAAACGAAATTTGCAAGAATAACAACCTGAACTTTCATTAGCAGCAAGAGCAGCACCTGCGACATGCATGGCGAAAACGCTTAAAAGCCGCCCAAGTTTTTACTTTAGTTTCGTTCCTTAAAAATGGGAAGAAAAACAAGGTTGCTCCCTGCAGAGGAAACTTTCTTCAGTTTTTACTACAATTCGGTTTCAACGGGATGAACATTTTAAACATTTTTGATTCCTCAATTTCATGACTGTTTTCCACAACGGAAAAGAAAGGAACAAAATATCAGGATGGAAAATTATCGGCTCCTTTGACAGGAATACGGACGTAAGAGGAAACTGCCCGAGCTATTTTCTCAAAATTACCCCTGAAACGAATATAACGGATACTGCTTACGCGACAAAAACAATCAGCAAATCGTTATCATGACAAAACTATCGTCCTTTTGGGAAATAGTCATGTTATTTAAATAAAGTGTCAAAAGAGGGAATACTTGAAGTATCTCTCTATCTAATGTAAACGAAATAACAGGGTGTTTTGACCTTCGCTTTATACCTACAACAAGCGAAAGTGTGGTTTTTCTAATAATTGTGCAAAGACCGTCACTACGAACAGGTGCGAAAACAATAAAAACGTTATTTTTGTCGCTGAGAAGCAAATTGAAACTTCCTCTCTGGACTCGCTAGTTATTAAAAATAATTATGCTGAGCCGTAATCTTTATTTTTTTTTTCACCCGACGTTTTGATCCGTACACATTTTTATGGCTTTTTTAGTCCCTTATGTATCACATCAAGATGTATATACCACGTAGATATTTAACTGATCGAATAGTGGTTTTTAAATGAATAAATGTACAACACACATTTCCCTCCAGTTGTCAGTTCTTCCAAGCATCTTTTATGCTAAGGTCATTTTTGTTTCTCATACAAGTTAAAAATCGTAATGAGGTTTGACACAAACTTTACAAGGAAGTTCAAGTTTCATTTTAGCCAAAGTATAAAAGCGAGGGCGCTTTTAAGTTTATTTTTAAATGTTCCGTCTTGTCTGTCGATTTTTCTTCAGAAGAAAGCTGTAAGCTGTTCATTAAGCCTTATGCTGTAATGCAACATTATATAGATAATAAAACATTCTGCGGATTTGAATGAACTTTTTGGAGTTAGCTGTTAACCGTTGTCCCGCCATATTAAATGAAAAAGAAAAAAAGGTTGCTGACAATTCTGAAAATTTTAAAATATGTAAAGTTTAGACGACAAACAGCATCACTTCATGTAGGCTAAAATAAAAGGCAGTTCACTGCAGGATATATAGCCAAACAGACGAAGAAAAGCTGGCAGTCGAGTTAATAGTTATCTCTTAGTTACACAACTTATTTTCACTTAAACAAATAATAATATGGTATTCACAAATGTATACTGTTAACTTGATTTTCAATATACCTGAACAGTCAGGGAACCTGTCGAATGGGAAAACAACAAAGTACAGTAGAAGAGCACTCGCCTCCCATCAATGTGGCACCGGGTTCGATTCCTGGTGATGCCATAGCTGGGCTGAGTTTGTGTTGGTTCTCGACCCTGCTCCGAGGGTTTTTCTCCGGGTACTCCGGTTTTCCTCCCTCAGCAAAAACCAGCATACAGCTTATTCGAGCTGGCTGTAGGCTGTGCTCCAAGGTCATACATGGACCGTATAGCGGCTGCCAGAGGCGCCTTGTATATGCTTTCGGTTCGACCTTGTTGAGCTGCGTCCTTGCCGTACTTTGCGAGGCCAATTAGCTGGACAGTTATTATTATTATTACACCGGGTGACTAGATAAACGAGTTGTCGCAGAAAGAAAAGGACAATGGTCGCTTCCTTTTTTAAGACCAGCCATGGGCTGCGGCACGCACGGCGACAACTCTTGGAAGCCAAGTTTTACTTTAGTATCTTTAAAGTTGCACAGAAAAAACAAGGTTGCCTGTAAACTGAAATCAATAATAAAACAACAGAGAAAAACTCACTAAAAATGCTGATTAAATTGAGTGCGTACCTTACATACGGTTGAGCTAATGACAGTATTTCTCGCCGAAATCGTGTCTTCAGTTTATTGTGGTTTCTCGTGTTTTCGCCATTCGCTGTTCTTCTTTATTCTTTTTATTGTTATATTTGTTAACATCGATACATTTTAATGCTACAAAATGATGCATTTCTGAGATTAATTGCAGTGTAGTTATTTTCATTTCTTTGTGGGCTGTAGTGAATTAGTCTTCATACACTAGAAGAAAGGAGGCGTTCAGTTTATTTTTGTCCGCGCTAACTAAACGAGTACAAATGCACAGCTGCGGCAGTTAATAATTAAAAAGTTATTCGGTATTATGCCAATTGAAACTTCCCTTCTTTTAAGCCAGCGTCAAATTAAACCGAATGATTCATAGAATATTTATGTTACAGCTGACGTAGTTAAACAGATTTGACATATTTGAAATATAAATCCCCTGGTCATCAGAGATTTACGGGATCTCTGAACTTAGCTCTCTTTCTACAGCAACACTCAAGTAAAATGATGATGACAAACTTTACTGCCAATCTGACTCACAAATCATTTATAGAACGTAATTGTTCAACAGAATTAGAGGAGGGAAGAACTAACGAACTAATAGTCCTGTTAGTGCTAAACATTTTTGCGTCCGTTACCGCATTTCTGGGGAATGCTCTGATCCTAGCTGTTTTTTACAAAGAGTCTTCACTTCATCCGCCGTCCAAACTCTTGTTTCGAAACCTGGCGACAACTGATCTTGCTGTTGGTATCATTGTACAGCCTTTGCATGTTACTGTAACGAAGCCGGAAATCCTTTTCCCACCCCTCTCCCTTTGGGAGATGATCTCAACTCGTTAACAGTCCCTAGGAGCAGTTGTTGTAGCCGGTCAGAAGAGAAATAAACAACTACGTTAATCGTCGGATTTGGCCAAGATTATTGACCTTAAATGGAGTCGTCACATTGGTGGCAGCGGTGGTTGACTTCACCTAAGTCAGCGAATCCGTTTAAAGAAGATTCTGAGTCAATCAGTCCGTTTTTGGTGCGCTCTGAACAGTGTTTCTCACTCTACAAACACACACTGAGTTGCATCAGCAAGCTACACCAAGAGAATAAAAGAAACTGTCAGAGCATGAAAACTATAGAAGCATGTACACTAAGGTTACAGTTTGGATCAAACACGTCTTACCGTTTTACAGGTTGCTTTGATGAAAAAAGACTTAGTAGACCGCAGATACTTAACAAAAGTAAACAATATTCATAACAACTGCAAGAAAAAATATTCAAAATCCGGAAAGAAACTGGAAAACGCACTGTACAGCATTCCTGGTTGCTATCAAATTACTTCGTTCGCAATACCATTTACGTAAGTAACAAGCATTTAACTATCATCTTCTAAAAACTACAAACGAAAACGTTTATAAATCAATAGAAACACAACTAAATAAGAATACAAATTAAACCAAGGATTAAAAAAAAGACGTAGGTGATCAATACACGTAAAAACACTAATTAAAAAGTAGATTAAAAAAGCACCAGCCATTTTATCAGGCTATTACTAAAGAAAGCCTGGAAAAAATGACAGGATTAACTGTACAAAATTTCATATCATGTCATTTAATAAAGCGTAGAACATGATCCAATGACACACACTTGAATAATGTGTATACACACACATCCAAGTGTGAGAGCTAGAGAGTGGTGCCAAGTGTCAGTGTCGTTAATGTATAATGATTGGCATCTTGAAGTTTATTGACCTGGACTTTTCCCAACCCATAACAGGAGGGGAGTAGAGTATTCTAAATGTGGTAGAATAAAAGATTTGTATAATGCTCGTATAATGTCCATAGGTACAAAACGCCTTATTCTCCCAAGTGTGTTGATCTTCGCATATGCCTTTTGTAGCTGACTAGAGATATGCTCTTAAAAGTTTAACGTGCTATCAAGATTTACGCCCAATATTCTAATAGAGGAGTTTAGTGACGCCGAAAACATTCAAAGTTAAGTCAAAGTCGTACTTGCAGGGACCAATCGGAAGCGCTTGCGTCTTGGCATTGTTTATTAACAGGTAGTTTGCATCGAACCACTGCGACAAGCGGCTACGACCCTGGTTCACAACAGATTGCAGGACAATGGGCAATGTATCTGATGCATACAGAGTCGTGTCGTCAGCCTATAATCTCAAAACTACATCCGGGACCACATAATTCAAGTCGTTAATGAATATATCAAACAACAGTGGCTCGAGCAGGGATCCCTGAGGAAGTCCCGCCCTAAACTCTGAATAACTTGAGCACACACCGTGCAAACAAACCCTCTGTTTAGGGTGTGCTAGGGTTTATAAGGTACATTAAGGTTTACTAGGGTACACTTAATAATTATTGGACGAAGTTGAGCAAAATATCGTGATTTGTCAGTGGCGAGCAGATCAACTATTTGCCGAAGCCGAGGGCTGAGGCAAATAATTTATCTGCGAGACACTGGCAAATCACGATATTTTGCGATAACCGAGTTCAATAATTGTTTTATCATTCGATCACCAAGTTTGTTTTGGTACTTTTTTTTGGGTAGCGGTAAGCGTGCGCTGCTGGCAGAAATCAATTGGTTTCCTTCTCAGTTAAATAATTTATTCTAATGTGGTTACAATTGCGCATGAGCAGAATATTATTTGCAGCAAAACCGCATTTAGAGGATATTACGCATGAGCAGATCATTGTTTGTAGGCAGTTATTTGCAGGTCACGTTGTGGGCTCTCAGCCAATGAAAAGGGGGGAAAATATCCATCGAATGATAATAGGGTTTATGAGGGTATACTAGGGTATACTCGGGTATTAGGGTTTACAAGTGTTAACTAAGGGCGCGATTTTTTATCCACAATTCTGGAATAAGAATGGTTGGCACGGAATGCTTGGATTTTCATTCGCAGCATTCTGTTCATTCTGCCCCAGGGAGCAGAATGGATCGAATGGCGTTCTGTCCATTCCGGAATAGGAATGCGGAATAGAAAAACGCGCGCATTTTCCATTCTGGCCATTCTCATTCCAAAATTGTGAATTAATCAAAGGCTCCTATGAGCCAGCTCATGGATGAGGAACATAACAATACTTTGAATTTACAACAACTTTATTTTCTAAAAAGATATGTGCAAGAAACCTGTACATTCGTTTGTGTTTTGTGGAAGCACATCCTTTTCAGTTACACCTCTTGGTAAAAGAACCGTTTACGCGCAAATATTTTCCGTAAAATTACGCAGTTGATTGACAGGCGCCAGAAGCATTACATTAACATTAGACGAAATTGACAGACGTAAGTAATTTGAACCGGCGATGGAGCACAAATATGCAAATTTTTACACGGACTATAAAAATAATATTCAAATGTGATCGCTTTGTTAAGAAGTGTAATGCACCTATCAATGTTTAGACGGAGAGGGGGGGGGGGGGGGTACGGGCAAAGGTGCGTCATTTGAATTTTCTTGCAATTTTTTGGTCAAATTCCCGACCCTTGGGACTGGAAATAGTTTAACAATCCTTCATAATATTTGAACTTTAATTAGTACAAGTGGTCAAATTCCCCAGAGAGGGGACAACAGAAGTGTTCAAATGCCGCATCTTTGCCCGTACCCCCCCCCCCCCTCTCCGTCTAAACATTGATAGGTGCATAACAGGCAAGTTAAAGTTTCTTACTAGTCGACGGCTCATTTCAAGTTAGTTTTATAAACATTTTTGGTCGTAATAAAATTTCCGACCATTCTGAATGCGAGATAATATCACATTATTTTGTGAAAATCCTGAGGGAAATTAGTCACGTTTTACAGTCACAATGTTTTTGAGCGATTCGGGGTCCGGCACAAAACTTTTGCTTTGTAAGGTGAGATATTCAATCCATCTATTTATGCTTTGTGCTACAATTAACTTGACTTTCCAAATGTGTTGTTGTTGGAACAGATTAGCTGTTATAGCTGCTTGTCAGACCAAATTGTAACCTCACAGAGAAAAATATTTGCATGCTTGTGGTCCTTGTGTTTTTGTCAAATGTTGACAAAGTGTTATACTGATCGTTTAAGCCAAGGGATATAGCCTTCCTAAACAAGATCATATTTGCAATCGAACGTTCACCATGAAAAGAGCGTCTTCAAAAATACTTCATTATGTACCTGCTTAAATCGATCATATGTTGCTCATAAATCAAATGCGTTGCTTGCCAGAATTTGGTTTTTTGGCTAGAAAGTCTTTCTCCTGTTTCCTTTTTTTTGCCGATTTTCTTCATTCTTCCTTCTTCCATCATATTGTGGCAAAACATTCTCGATTACTACTGCCCCAGGTACCGCACAGTGATAAGCTTTATAGTTGCTTTTGCGATATCCCGAAGTTCATTTTCGCTGCTCTGAAGATTTCAAAGTTCAATTCTCGCACCTCGTGTTCTTCATCTTATTAACTTTACCTGATCACTGATCCTTAATCAAAATAGACCTTTGTTGAGTTGGAAAATCGAAACGAAAAACCGACGCCATGAACATTAAACACGTAAACAATAGCTGCAGAGCAAAATTCTCCGCCTTTGTACTACACCCTGAAATTTGCAAACGTTGGACCAAGAAGACTATGGAGACAAAAGCAATACTTACCAGGGGAGGGATCGGGGGGAAGTTTAATGAATAAATTAATCAGAATCGAGTGAGTGAGTGAGTGAACGAATGAGTGATCCCTTGAGTGAGTGAGGGAAATTCAGACCCACAACAAAACCTCATGGCATGACTACGTCATCCATGAGCTAAAAAAACGCGCCGTATACGTGGGTGACTATATGTGTGTTTACATGAATTATATCCCTGTCTCGTTGTAAACTAAACATGGAAGAAAGCACGGGCAAAGAGGAAGAACTCCAGAAATTTCTTGGAAAAGTCGACGAAATCGGTGAGCGAAATTATGTAGTGGCGCCTAATTTCCATATCGCAGAAACAGGCATTGTAAGAGGTGTAATTTTAATAACGATTAAATTATCTGAAACTTTTATGTGCAGTCGTTTTATATCAGCTGCTGAGGTTTGTTTCAGTTTCTATGTAGCAGGCGCCAGTTGCTAGTGTAAGCCTTTTTGTCGTGAAAATGCAAATTTTATGTTCACTTTATTCTGAAACTTAAGGGAACCAATGTTGATGAGGAGCCAGTCAACGCAAGACACAAAGGCATATAAGCTTAATTTATGATATTTCATCCAGTCCACAATATAGTTCTATTTGAGTTCTTTCAGCTTGGTAAGTTAATATCAAGCTGCATTTAAGCTTGCGTGGGTTAGGGTTTTGTTGGATTCTACCACTGCAACATGTTAAATTAATTTTTTCATGTTAATAAAAAATCGCTGATATTAAATGAGGAGCCTGTTTTTAACATTGCATTTCACATGTGCCGAATCTTATTTGGGAATTAAGTGCATGTGAAGTTCAATGTCTGAAACAATTATTAAATTTGACATATGCAACTTCCGCCATGAGACATCTTCAGTGAATGTACGTTGAATGATCAACATACAGTAGGTTCGATAGTTGTTTTTTATTATATCTCTCAGTTAGTATGTGCGCTGTGTTTGGTCAATTTTGCGGGCTGTAATTTCCTGTATGGCCCGCTAAATTTGAAACTTTCTTTTCCTGTGCACCTGATTCACTTCAGAGATCTAATAAATATCTTACTAGCTTTGTTTTCTAGGTCTGTACTGTAAGTTACGGATCCTCATTTTTTCCTGTTGATTTATGGCCTGCACGTCTTGCGCTTAAATGCAACTCTATTGAATTCGACATCTAAAATCAGCTGTCAAATTTAATTATTTGGCTTGACCCAAATGCAAATTAGACTTAGCACATGAAATGCGTCATTTACGGTGGGCCTAAGTGTCAAATACTTCATTGCAGACTCTATTATGAAAGATCTGACGTGCGGTGACTTAGAAAGACAGAATAAAGCACTCAGTGCAGCAGATGAGTTTTTAAAACGACACAGAGCTGAAAATGGTGATGATTCTGATGATGATTGCAACCAGGTGAAAACCAAGTCTGAGAGGACAGTTGTGTCAAAGAGTGGAGGAAAAAGAAGGCTGGATCCTTCTACTGCTCTTAATCAGATGGTGAGGTGATTAACTTGATAATAAAAGACAGATTTAGCAGGCAATGTGAACAATGTGACAACAGTTCATGCAGATCTGAAAACCAATTTGACGAATAGAAGAATGGCAATCTCAGCACCAGAAGTTACATTCAATCCTTTCTGTGCACTTTTGCATTCTCATTTGACTAAATTGTTGTTTTGGCTTTGTTAAATCTATAGACCTAAATGCAGTTTGGTGTGGGTAACCTTTAACTGCTATTAAAGCAGATGCCATTCTAAAGTGGACCATTTACCAAAAACTCTTTTTCTAAGGAAGACACCTCAAAGGCAACTTATTATTGTAGAGCTGGTTTTCAAGGATACTTACCCTCTAGAAGAGAGGAAGAGTTTGCTGTAAGATTAGACATTATTTATGGCTCTGCATGTCATTTCAATTGCATGAGCTGCTTTGGTCTATAGCAGGGTCTATGTAACTTATAATATAAATATATTTATATATATAAATAATTGTTATGAAGTACTTTTTCTGTTACACAAACAACCTATTGCACAGTAACTTTGGCTTGATGAAACAAAAGCAGACCTTATAAAATCTGGTGCCATGAAGTATTCCTTTTATTACTAATATCAGAAACTACTTAATGTTTGATTATTAGTAGTATTACAGAAGACCTCAATGCAGATGTACTCATGTTTCCTGTTGTTTTCTCCCTTATTTAACCCAAGCGAGATGCAGGGGAAGTTTGTGCAGGTACATTGCTTATTGATTTTTCTTAAAGTACTTGTAACCAGTTTCAAATGGGCTCCTAATGGCACATGATACTTAAAACACAATAGCGGCCTCAAGGCACATCCTCACTAAGCATTTGAGTACCGGTAGTACTAGTATTTTAGTGCTGCTGTTTGCCTTAAACATTAGGAATCACAAAAAAGTAGCTACATATTTGCACTAAAAAAAACAAAATAATTTTTTAAAGATTGATAGTCAGCTTCAACCGCTATCTTTTGCCTCCATAATCTTCACTCAAGACAATGCATAATTTTGCAGTTTTTATGTGTCCTTTTAGGTTTATCCCTTTTGGCTGTAATAAACAAAGATCTAACTTGTTACTTTGTAATTTTAATAGAGCAGTTCATGAAGGCTGTTGAAGAAGATGC
Organism: Galaxea fascicularis; assembly: GCA_948470475.1. Classification (NCBI taxonomy): domain Eukaryota; kingdom Metazoa; phylum Cnidaria; class Anthozoa; order Scleractinia; family Euphylliidae; genus Galaxea; species Galaxea fascicularis. The sequence continues at coordinate 1,338,355 of OX419344.1, read as the reverse complement.
CAAGGAGAGAGCTAAGATAAAAAAGAGAAATGAAGCAGAGGCTGAAAAGTTGAAAACACAAGGGAATGACGCTTTCAAGGAAGGAAACTATATAGAGGCCATCAGCAACTACAGCATGGCAATCAACCGCTTCAGTTCCAATCCTGTTCTCTACACTAACCGGGCTCAGGTAAAGACAGTTTGAAACGTCAATTGTACTTTTAGCTTCATTTTTTCATTCACATTGGCATATAGTCACTTTCATGTGGATCATAACCACTTATGTGTATGTCCAGCCTTCATCATGGACATCATGACTTGTTCACATTTTAGTGCTGTTCTCTAAGCGGTCTGATGTTAGTACCAGTGGGATGTTGTGCTGTATGCTTGTGACTAGCAATAAGTGGTCACAATGTAGAATTGAAGGAAATCTATGCTTTGCAGGTACAATATATTATTGTAGGTTTTTACTGTGATTATCACTTTTCATAGGCCAGTATGTACAAATGTTTATTTCTTTTATTTTAATGATCTCAGGCATACATCAAACTTGAGGACTTTGATTCAGCAATTGAGGATTGCAACCTAGCACTTAAGGCAAGTTACCATACCAACAGATTTCTGTTAATTTCCCTTTTTAAATAATTATGTTCACATTGACCACTTTTTCTTCAGTAGGAGAGGAAGAATTAAGGAAGTCCTCTATTAAGGACTCTTCTGGGAATACATGGAATATAAGTGGAATGTTATTCAGTACTCATTCTAAAAAACAGAACATGTCCCAGAAGAACACAAATACCACATTTTTAAAAAAATTGCAATCATTAGTCGTCAACCACTTTAACATACACTGATGTTCTACAGTAAATAATGACTTTGCTTTATGTGTTAGATTGATACAAAATGTGTGAAAGCATTTGTTCATAAAGCAAGAGCATTGCAAGCTCAGGGAAAACTTGATGAGGTACGAGTGTTTTGCTTCCATCATATTTGGTGCCTTGACTTCCATGCATAGTTTTTGATGTCCATATGCCACATTTTGTTTTGTTTTGGTTATTTTTGTCAGGCTGTTACAGTCTTCAAAAGTGCAATTCAAGTTGCCCCAAAGCAGGAGAAGATCCTCAAAGGTATTATTTATAAGGGTGACTCCCTTTGAAACAGGTACTTCAGAGAATTTTAACAGGGCAAGCTAAAAAAGAACAAATTCCAGGAAATTTGAGATTTTAAATGAAGGGCTTGGTGCAAATTAATTTGACCTAAAATCTCTTGTTCTTTGAAACTGGCTCTTCTTTGAGTTATGTACTGGATAAAATTATCCATTATATATTTGACCAAATTGGCCCAGGTTTTGCAGAATTTTCATGTGAGAATATTCTCACAAACAAAGTCTAGTAAGAAGTTCCATGGACCATGTTGTTTCCTGTTTAAACAGACAGTATTTTTTTTTAAATCTTTAGGTTATATTGCAGAAGCAGAATCAGCAAAAAAGAGATTATTTGATGAAACAGAGGTGGGAGTTTTCTTTTTTTGTTTCACTAGTGACAGAGTCGGAGTTGTAAGAACACTCATGACCTATTGAAAATTGAAAATCTGAGTCATAAGTGGAGTCATAAGCTCGAGATAACCAGAGGCGGAAGAATACAGAATGTTTCCATTTTCTTAAGTTTCCTCTTATGACTCTGTTGCTTGTGATCCAGGGGAACTAGATTGTCAGCATCAGAAGCAGAAGTGGAGGGACTTCTCACAATGTCTGATTACAGTTTGATGCCAAAATATTTAGTGCTTGTGACTTTGATGATCTTGTTTTGACTAGATCATAAGTGACAGAGTCATAAGCACCATAGCCTTCTGCTTCGGACTCCATCAGTTTGCTTTTCACTAGATCATAGTGCTCTGCACTTTTGATTTGGACTGTGACTTCAACTCTGACTCTGTCACTAGTAAAAACCACCCTTAAAAGGGAAAATGTGGAACTGCATCATGATTTGTTCTGGTGACCTTGATAAAAGTTTTAAATGTTTTCTCACACAACTCAGTAGCAGGGTCTGAGATGGAGGTCATGTGATTTGTAAGGCAGGTGGTTGTTCTTGTTAATGCTGGCTATTCATTGTCTGACCCACCCCTCCCCCCCTCCCACTCCCCACCACTCACCCTAAAAGTTCAAGATTTTCTACATTCTTATTGTACAGGTGCCAAATTCATAGATTCCACAGACTTTTTCTGTTATTTTTTTGTAGTTGCTGAGAGAGCATAATGGTTATGCCAATGGTGTCAGAAAAAGTATCAGATTACTGGTATCGATACATTATGATAAGTTTAGAATTTTGAAGATGTCTAATTTATTGCTATCAAAATGGAGGTCTGCAATGTTACATTTCCTACTTGGAAGAAAAACTTCAAAACAATTGGCTCACCTTCTACGGTATTTGCCATGAAGCAATATTTTTATCATGTATTCACTCGTTACAGGCTGTAAACTTAGTGGGCCTTGAAAGTGGAGAGGTAATTAAGGACTGTATTAGCCGTCTACAAAAGACCAGCCTTGCAACATCTCGATACATTGATGCAACAAGAAACCTACTTGCTGTTCTGGATAGTAGTAAGCCATTTGTTTTACATAATTTTTGATTAATGATCACCTTACAAATCTCTGTAGACCTGCCAGTTATACCGTTTGTCCATACCATACTTGAAAATGCACTGCCTGTGGTACTTAATTCCCTGACATTCTGCAACAACTTAACCCTTTGACACCTACGCGCACCAAAACCCGCCGCACAGGGCCACGTCCCTTGTACCACTTGTGACGTCATCAGTTTTAACGCTCGCAGACAACTTTACCATGTAACACGTGCAGGAGGAGAAGATCTTTCAAACCATACCCGGTTGAGCACGATTCCACCAAACAGGCCGGAGAAAACACAAAAAAGCCGAGTGATGTCGACCCCAAAATTTGAGTGAAAATCTTGTTCCATTACCCACCTGCACTTCCTTCCATCTAATCCTATGATGCTGAACGTTTTCTCTAAATATTTTCCCATCAAAAGAAAGCCCACGAAATGCCCAGCAAGAGGGAAAGAAAGTGAGGCAAGAACAGCAAAAGAAAAGGGGATGAGAGAGAGGGCGAAAAGTAGAAGGCGAGGGGGCAGTGAAACTTTTCAACCCAAAAACTATCTCGAAATTTTGCTTTCCGTGCATGCCTGAACTTCCAAAGCTCAAATTCAGCATCAGGACCAGAAGTGCGCTTAACGTCCGACCAGTAAACCAAGTTTTGGGCAGTTTGGGTTCTTTTTGGCCAGATTCCGACCAGAAAACGGCTCGATGAGCTTCAAAAGGTGATTTTGGGCAAAATATTCAGGAGTCAAAGGGTTAAAGAACAATTTTGGAAAACCACAGTCAATTTTTCAAACAATGAACCCCACTTAGAAATATCACTGGAACTTACTGTCTCACACCAAGTTAGACATGTAGTCTTTTACCGGTATTCAAGCGTAGTGGTTACTAAAAGAATTAGAAATCCTGTTTGAAAGAACTCTACAATGTTATGGTCAGCATCTGGTCACATTTATTATAATTTTATTATTTCATTGCAGATGCAAACAAAACATTATTTAGATGCTATGGAGGCTTCCAGATTACAGATAACAATAAAACATTTAGAAAGTATGTACATTGAATTAAATCTCTGTTTTCGAAGTAAAGAGAATACTGGAATATTTGTGAGTGTGTATAGTGCCTTGGAATTCTGCCTTGGACATGAAACTTGTGGTGTTTATTTTTTCATGCAGGTATTGGGAAGGAACGGATGTTTGCATCATGTTGGAAGATATTGACTTTGTATGTGAAATAGTACGAATACTGATGGAAGCTTGCACTGATAATGGTAAGTCATAGGTTTGTGTTTTTGAATGGTTTTTGTCCACACCAAGGAAGTCTTTTTTACCTAAAACTTCTGTGTTGTGTAAAAGGAGCATTTTTTATATGGAATCACTGGTTCCTTTTTCCGTTATAGTTTGATTTCTAAAATGACATGAACAGAATTTGTACATTATTATCAGAGGCCTTCCAAGAGGTAGAAGTGACAGACAACACAGCTGTGAAAACGGGCAACAATCTTCTCCCAAATCACTGTCAACCAACAGAAATTATTAATTCCTCTTTATATTCTTTGCGACAGCGACGTTTGCCCCCACCAAACAGATGACAGACAGAGTTGTAAACGAGTGACAAAGCAACACCAGACCACTCCTTGGAAGGCCTCTAATTAATGGACTAACTAATTGTTCTGTAAGTTAATTCATGCATCACCATGTATTGTGACCTGGCAGCTGGTTGATTGGTCAACTCTTCTGGCGATTGTTGTTTTTCAAAACATTTGTCAGTCATCAGTTCGTTTTTCTCTTAGCAAGCAACAAAACAGAATGTATAGAATTTACAGTGTACACTGTGGGGCAGTTTTTTAATTGAATGTTCAGACTGAGATAGCCATTTTTGTTGTTTCATCTTAGATCATAATGTTGAGGAATTTCTGAAAAAGGACCACTCTCCTTGTTTTAATCGTCTGTTAAGAGATCCCACTTCACCAGTCATCAGAACAGCTGTTACCTCCTTTCTTCATCAGCTCACCCAAACAGAGAAAGGAAGATTAGGCCTCACTGTTTGCAGAGATGTCAAGTGGTAAGATTACAAGTAGCTCTTAGAAGGGGTGGTGTTATTTTTTTGTGAAAAGAATGACTGTTTCTTCTTAGAGAATTATGTTAATAAAAGTGTTTGTTTGTGTGATTTGTAGGGTAACGGAAGCACTTTTCCTACTTGTACAGAGAGGAACCAATACAGCCGTTGTGGCAATGTCAACTATTAATAATCTAGCCCTAGAACAAGGGTATGTCCTCTCATTTTTAAGAAACTTCTTACATGTAAATGAAATAACTAAACATTCTTTTGTACTAGCTGTGAAAAATATTTGGTTCGTAGATACTGGTACACACCAGGAAACATTACGTATGGCTTGTCAGTTCCCTTCTAGTCTTCCCCACTGCTTGGTTATGTACTTAGATTTGCTATTGATATTACTAAGTTTCAGGGAAGAACATTCCCTGGAGAACTGCTGTACCATAGTGGCGGGGGACAGGGGGGCGGGAGCCTGGGAAAATAGGGGGCAGGAGGGGTTATGGGAGATGAGAGGGGAAAGGGCAGGAAGCAGGAGTTTTAAGAGGATGGGAAGCGGGAGAGAAATATAAAATGCAGCCTTTATTTATTTATTTATATGTTAGAATACTATGAAAACACAGAACCCAACAATGTTTTGTAATGTTTTTTTACTTGCATTTAGCGTCCTCTGAGGCTTTACTGGAAATTTTATAACTCAGCACATAAAACTTCACATATAGGGGGTGGGAGAGGAGGCTACAGGAAGTGGGAGGTTCTGATCCCCACCCCCCTATCACCCCCCCTCCTCCCAACATGGCTGAAAAAGTATGTGGTACACTGAACTGCACAGTTGTGTTAAATTTAGTGAAATGTCAATTTAACCCTTTAACTCCCAAGGGGTTCTCCATTGATGAGTAAAATCGTCTGGCGTTAGACAGAGTAAAATCTATAAGTGCCATTTGGCACTATCGGGAGTTAAAGAGTTAACAAAGTTAGCCGCCACGAGCTTTGTGCATGGCCAGCAGTCAGTCTCACAAGTGCAGGCTCACGTGGAACATTGCAGCTCGATCTTCGTGTTTTCAGTGCAGTTTTGGACTGGGAATTTTCAGTGGTCCTAAGCGGTTTGGAGCTGTTGTTTTCAAGCATTCCCCCACCCTCCCCACCCTTGTTGATTTTATTCCCCCCTTCCACTGATCTAATCAGTGTTGACAGGTGCCTGGAATGGGGGCTCATGGCTGGGTTGCGGGGATTTGCCAGCCATGGGGGCTGTATTCTATCTGGGGGCTGGCTGGACACAGTGGAAGCCCCTGGATACTCCAGGCACTCACCTTCTATTTTAAGCGAGGCAGCGGTTAAACATAATTTTCATCATGATTTTCCTTTCAGATTCTGTGAAAAAATTAGGGATCTGGTGGACAAAGATTTTTTAAGCATCTCTCAAAAGTTTGTGGTAAGAGTCCAAATATACATTCTGGTCATTTGCTTGATGGTTGTGTGGTGTTGAAGGGTACAAAACAGGGATGGTGTGGGTGACTGTCCTATTTTTACATGTAACTGCAATGGTCATGTACATCCTCATTTAATGTGATTGTTTTCTTTGAGACTGTGGTTGATAAATGAAATGTGTTCCAGGATACATTATTCTGTACAAGGTTGCTCTCACCCTTGAATGTGTCTGTGAAATCTGAAAGTGCAACCTTTCCAATGAAAGCTATGAAGTGGGCTCATGATGTTCAAAAAGTGGATAACTTTTTCCTGTGGATAAGTCCAGAGATTAAAATGTACTGTATTGTCAATAGTACAGTCATGTTTATCTGTTGGGTAGTGACCTACATGTACCTACTGGATAAGGCTGTTCCACTTGCTGAACAACTGGGACGTGTACTTTCCTTTGGTACTGATTCATCGCCAAGTTATTCCCTCGTTTGGTCATAAAACCCCAAAATTAACCAAATATTCTCTTGAGCTTGCAGTACCTCTATCTCTCATGACAAAAACCAAAAAAAGAGTTTTTGATGATCTTTCTTGAGCCTGGACTCTTGGGAGTGAAATGTTGAAGCATTAGATCACACATTACCAGAAAATTACCAGTTATGTTGAGAACATTTTGACTAAAACTCATAGTACCGGTACATTACTTACTGTTTTCTATGCAGCTGAAACTTTGTAATGAAAGCTCAAAGACCAGTCATGATCCTACAGACAACTGGTCGCTGGTTTCATCTGGCTTGTCAGCTTTAGCTAACATGGCACGAGACACTTACATCAGGAACAAAATTGCAGAGGAGCAGCAATGGTGGCAGACAAGTGTTAAATTCCTGGTTTGTATTCTGAGAGTGCTTTTATCCAGTCTAAGAGTCCTAGAAATGCCTCTAACAAAACCTTCACATCTATATTGTATTGATTGTTACAGTCTCTTTAAACATCCAGATACTCTTACATGTGCCTTCTGTGAATTATATACCCTTTAAACCTGTTGGTCATGTTACTAAATTAGATATTTCCGTTGTTTCATTGCGTTACTGTTTGTCGCGTCATGCGGGTCACATGTGAAAGATGATGTCAATCCTCATGGTGGAATTGTGACAGAATGTGTTCAAAATTTATCGATAGCACTTAACAGTCTTCTGTCTCCTTTTCTATTAAACTGCTGTTGTTTTCCTAGAGATGGGATAGAGGTATGTTGAGAACTTTAGCATACAAGTTATGGTACTCTGTCAGCATTTCTAACCGTTTTTAGACGTAAATGGTGTCATTTATAGGTAATCTACTGCTGTTGTTTCAATAGTCCATTGTTTTATGTTTTATCGTCATTTAGTGACGTCGGCTGCACACACCTTTCTTTCAGTTTTAACGTGTTGGATTTCATTGAAGATGTTGATTTAAACCTCCAATTGAAGTTAAAGTTCAGTTCAGTACAAACCTACCACCATTGTAAAACCCCTGCATCAGCATGACTTGTATATTCTTCACCCTGTTCTACATACATTTTCTGTGGTAATGATTAGGAACATATGAACAATCATGACCTTTGTTACTTTTTTCAATCATGTTCTTTCTTCTCACAACCTTTATGTTTGATTGAGCAGTGTTACTGGAGAAAGTAATAAACATTGGTTACTCTTATGGGTTAAAGGAATAATTCACACTGAGGGATGCACGAGATCTCTTAAGAGGTTTCTGCAACTAGCAGGGACTGTAAGATGTGTGATATACAAAATCCCAAAACACCAAGAACTATGTTCTGTACTCTTTTCATTGAGTATGTGCCTGGGTTCTTTTACGTCCCTGTCAAGCTTTTACATGTGGTGGTTGAAAGGGATGAGTTTAATGGCTCAACATCACCACCTAATGCTTCAAACCCAGTCATGGCAGCCTTTTGTAACATGCGGTGTATCAGTGGGGTAGGGTACTTACAGTACTTTTAAGGGGTGGGGTGGGTGATTTATCTTGCAGGAGACCTGGTGTTCTTTTGTAAATTACCTGCCTCTGTGGGAGGTTCAAGCTTGGTGGAGATGTGAGACATCTCAAGATTGTCCATCACAACAATGAACATCTCTTCTGAGGTCATTGCATTGCAGCCTAATCCTCTCAACCCTATGAGTGATCAGCATCAACTTTCTCCTTGTAATTTCAATACCTTATAAAACAGAGTGGTCATGAGAATTAAGGACAACATCCCACATGATGAATTTTCTTGACTTTTTTAACAAGATCTCCCCACTAATTCTATAGCAAATATGCAGGAGCAACAAATAATAATTAAAATTTTCATTTCAGAGTTTAAATGGTTAATAAACCGTGTTTCTTCGATATTCACACAGGAACGCCATGTTCATGGTATAAAGGAACAAAAAGTGAGATGTTCAATATTTTCTCTTTTGGCATTGCTAGCAAACATATCCATACAGCCAAGCCAACATCAGAAGGTACAGTAAATTATGATTATTATTATTATTGTAGAATTTCAGCCAATCAATGACATCTTTTTCTGATTCATTATCAACTCAGAGTTTTCCTCACAAGTTTAATTTAGGTAGCAAGCTTTGCAGAGTTTTTGACTGAATCTCGCCCATTTATGGAACATTTAAATAGTGGTGGAACTTTGAAAAAAGGTGTGAAGTAGAAAACGATGTAAGATATGATTTCACCATAAAATCTAAATTTCTTGGAAAATGGCTAAATCGGCGTTCAGGCTGGTTATCCTGTACTGCATTGTTATTTGTAGACCCTAGTCCAACAAACAGTTTTGATTTCATCCCACAGGGTTGTAACTAATTTCTGAAGTAGGTAGGGCTGTGCAAAGTGTAGCAAGGGAGTCCAACCATGGTGGTGATGATGATGATGATGATGAGGATTTATATAGCGCTTTACAACAATTTTTGGGGGACTTCGCCAGACTGCCTTTTTGGCACAAATTGCAGCCACTCAGTTTACAATCTTATTTGAATGAATAGTAGGATCAACCCAGGTGCCCCCAGAACAGAATAAGTTATAGACCATCACACCGGGGACTACGTGTAATAAAGTAGCCAGAGATCTAATTCAGAGGGAAAATCCCTGACTTCTAACCTGAAATGACAGTCCTCATGTCAGATTAGAAATCATGTTAAAATGATTTCAGCTTTGTTTGGTTTTCAGTTTCCTTTGTCTCCTAACCCTTATTATTTATGCTAAAATAGAGTTCTAAAGTGTGATGTCACAAAAAATTAAATCTGTGAAGTTATGGGATTGGGCGCCATTTTCGAATGGAGTATCCTTAAAAAAGGGTCCTTGCCAAAACTTAGCTCTTAATTGTAATTCCCAGCTGAAATATGAAGGATTGAAATTTGATACTGTCCCATATAAATCTCTCTAATTTTGAGTCTGTTCTAAACTGAAGGAAGAGAAACAAATTTTGAAGGGTTTGTATGGAATGCCATCAAACTTTGATCCCTTATATCTCTACCAGGAATTGCAATTCAGAGCTAATTTTTGGGATGAGGGTGTCTTTTAGGATGCTCTATAAGAATATGGCATCATATCCCATAATTTCAAAAATTTTATTTTTGTGATGTCATCACTTTAGAACTCTATACTTAGGGTTTAGAAACAAAGGAAATAGATTTCAACCTATGTTGTTAAAATCATTTTAACCTGAATTTTATTTTATTTTAACCAACAACAAAAGCAACGGGATAGGTGTGTTTTGTTCCCCAGGATGCAGCACCAAAGTTGACTTCATCACTCATGCAGCTTCTAAACACTGGATATGATGAAATTTGTGAGGTAAAATTGATGATAATTTCATTATACTTTTTTAACAAACCAACGATTTGGAAGTCAATTAAACCTTGTTGGGTTTAACCACCATACATGTACTCTCTTACTAACAATCAAAATCACTGAAAACTGTTTCGTTTTAACCATTATACTTTGTTTCGGTAACCACCAAAATCACTGACAACTGTTTACTAACTTTGAACAACTGTACTTTTTTCACTAACCACTGAAATCACTGACAACTGATTAGTAATTTTAACCATTTTTTTTCACTAACCCCTAAACACTGTTTCACTAACCACCATTCGTTTTTCCACTAACCACCAAAATCACTGAAACTGTTTGGTTTTAAATTAACAGCAACACTTTTTTTCATTAACCACTGAACTCATTGAAAACTGTTACTTTTTAACCTTCACACTTTTTTCACTACCCACTGAAATCACTGAAAACTGTTTGGTTTTAACCATGATACTTGTTTTCATTGAGTACCAAAATCACTGAAACTGTTTGGTTTTAACCACCGTACTTTTTCATCCACCCTTGAAGTCACTGAAAACTGATTGGTTTTCAACACCATTCGTTTTTTCACTAACCACCCAAATTACTTAAAACTCTTTTGTTTTAATAACCATACTTTTTGGTATTAACCATAGTTTTCCCACTACTTATCAAATTGACTGAGAACTGTTCAATGGTTTGAACCAGATAACAACTGTCTGTAGCAGACACCTCCTGTAGGTTGCAGGGGACACATTTGTTTGAATTTCTATAGGTGAAAATTACCTTGCTTAAGTGGACAGACATTTTGAAATTGAAACTTATAAGCAATGGTTTCACAATATTATTGAATTTTATACTACTAACATTACACCTCTGTTGGTCTTTTACGTTAACAGCCACAGATAGTTTCTCAAATGTTTTTGGTTTGTGGTGTACCCAATGTTAGTAACTAATTCTGGTAGAAAGCACATGTGATACATTCCAGGTGTCTCTCTTAACCTCCTCTGAGCAGGCACCTTTAAGGGGAAACTTATTCCCAGTCCTTAGGGTGTTTCCATATAGGAGACTAGGCTGTGTTGGAATCTGTCAGAAGTACAGTCAGTGTAGCGTAGAGTGTATAGTAGCTTGATGCTTGATTCCTTTAATCTCTTTAGCGCAGTCTTGCTACCTTGAGACACCTACTGGCACATTCAGCTGAGGCTTTAAATCTAGCTTGTGATCAGAAAATCTACATCCATCTGTTACAGATCCTGAAGGTAATTTGCTGATAATCAGAGCAGTGCTTTTTGTGTGTGTGATGTAAGCACATCTGAGTTTCTTAGCTTCAAGTTGTGCTTCTGGATAAGATATTTTTCTTGCAAA
>OX419344.1:1244599-1322099 GCA_948470475.1 Galaxea fascicularis | reverse complement strand
ATAAGTCATTACTTTCCTTAAAATTACTAATTGTTGCTAGTGAAGCTTCTTGTCATTTTCTTAGCTAGATGTATTAGATAAAAGGGAATGTGATGAATTAATGGGCAAAGTCAATTCTTGTGTGGGGCAACCTAACTTTTGGTTGGAGGGATCTCATCATGGAGTGATATGACTGAAATTTGCTATATTACCAATAATGACATCAGATTGTTGATGGTTGCAATGTTGCTTCTAAAACTCAGTGATGATTATTTCAAGAAGCAAAGGCTCATTGAAATACTAATTTGGTGACAATTTGAGATCAAAGCCAGTCTTACCCAAGAAGTCCTCTTCCACTCCATGTGTTTGGAGTAAGCGATAATGTCTGTGTTCTCTCCTCTCTTTGAATAGTGACACTCACTGGGATCTGATAGAAGAACAAAAATCAATGGTAACAAGTCCAACTCAATATCAATAGTAACGCTGTGAATTACTGAAATACTGAAAGGGAAAATAATTACCCCTTTACTGTGTTGTACAACAGAAGCAATGTCTCTAAGATCATTGAAGTTGCCACCAGTTATGGAGCCAAATTTTATTATGTGATCACCAACTTTTAGACCCTACAAAATCAAAAGTACAGGAGTCAGTAATTAAGTCATTGTGTGTTTGATGGAATCAGTTGGTTTCTCTCCCCCCTCCTCCCCCACTGGTCCATCCCTTGCAAGAGCGGTAAATGTTACATGTAGTTAGAGTTGCTAGACTAACATAGCTCAGTAGGTACTGTACATGTACATGTACATTTTCTCATAATCTGTTTACTGGAAAGTGCATTAGTATTGTGATGAGATCACACTTACTGCTTGTGATGATGGTGATCCTTCAGAGACCGAATCAACTCTGAGAAATGCCATAAGTTTAGATGAAATATCTGAAACCAAGATGATAACAATGTTATGAATTATTATTTTGATTTTGTTTATATTATCATCAAGGGTGGCTTGGGGGAGATAAAGACAACTTCGATAGGTCCCACAGCTTAATTGAAACAGTAGCTCTTTCCAGGTGGTCTCATTGAAAACTTTTTTTACAAATTATGACTACATGTAAGAAGAATCAAAATTACTGATGACATATATTTTAGACATGTACTAAAATACAAACCTTCCACGGTATTCTTGTCTTGGTTTTGTTTTTCATTTTCTTTCTTTTCCCTTGCTTGGGCATGCACTTCATGAATACCGTTTTCGATCTCTTTCATTATGGCCTTGTGGTCATTTTGTAAACCTTTGATTTTCAATAGAGAAAGCGAAATTGGAGGAATGAGTCAGCAAAACACCATACCTTAGTTTAGTCTTAAAAAATTCAAACAATTGAAATTTGAGGACAACAGTGCACAAGAGTATTTTCTTACAAATTATCCGATTTCTCGCCACACGCACAGCGTAAACATCAATGTCCGAGCGAGGATAATTCTCTTCGTCGATCAACTTTTCATGCATCCCAACGCCTTTTTGCTACAAAAAGATTCCAAATACATCACTTTGAATCACGAATATGAGTAAAATTGCAGAACAGAAACATTAACCTATCCCTTCCAATGACTTACAGAGTCTAACACCTCTTGAAACTCCTTAATTTCTTTTTCAATTGCATCTTTCTTTGCCATCAATTCCTTCACTTTTTTCATCGAAACGTCCGACATCTTGAAAACAAAGAGTCAGCTGTTGAACGCGCGGGCTCAAACTATAAATCCCAGTTCTCTCTCTCTGTGCATTTGAAAGTGAGGCTAATCTCTTCGAGACGGAAAAAATAACATGGCAACTAAGGCGTCCAAAATGTAGTTTTTGACGGTAAAAATTGTCGTTTTTCTCTTCTTTTGGGATAAATCGAGGAAGGACTTCAAAGAATGGAAAGTGAAACTCGCCGAGGGGCCGATGCCGGGGCTGATAACGCTTCCATGGGCTTTGTGTTAACCGTAGGAACTATGGAAGAAGTTCTCGAAAAACTCAAATTGCTTGACTACGAGACGGATTTCTGCAAGCAGTGGGGGTTTAGTCCTTTGTCAAGGTAAGACTTTGTTCATCTGTGTTGGAAAATGAATATTTTTGACGTGGCGTTATCTTAAGAGACAATCAGTTTTCTAGAGACTTGCTTGAAATTAGTGGTGAAATGATTAGCACAGCTGATAAATGTTGATTATTATTTATCATGTCAAACCATTTACATCGGTGAGACCATATTTCCTCATTTCATTATTGATTCTGACAGCATGCAGGACTTATTCCTTTATGGCCTACGTAAAATAAAATTGCTCTATGAGAATCCCTGAAATGTAATTCAAAGCAACCAGCCAGAGGTCAGAAGGTTGCGAGTTCAGGTGCTCTCAGGTGCTGGTTTTTTTCTTTTGTTGTATGGTAAGATATCCAGTCAAAATGCAGGAAGATATCCAGACATTTATATCAAAGGGTTTAACATCAGGTTGGCCTGGCCTTCAACCTTACTAGTGACATAAACCTCACTCAGTATGGTGCTTTCTCACCATGGGTTTGTTTCAACAGTACCGGCATATGAGTGCTACCAATACATGACCATGTGAAATAATAGAGAAAGATTGCCATGTCTTGTGTTAAGAGGAGGTAACACAGCTCAGCAATGAGACCAACTTAAGCTAGAACCTTTCCCTTCAATCTTCTGACTTTGCAAGTCCATTACACTAACCACGACATCACTGGAGAAGGTTCCCAGGCCTTGTTATATTAGAATGAAGCCTTCTGAATTTTTTTATTACTGAACTATGAGGTTCATGAAAGAGAATTAAAAGAGGGTTCCCTATACCACTTTGGAAAATTCATTCACGTAAAAATATTGAGACTGTTCACGCGTCACGGATAATTCCCAAAATTCGTTCACGTTCACGATAAAATCAATATCGGCAATCACGAATCACGAATGAACAAATAAACCTAAATCATGTTTCACGAGAAAAAAATAGTCCCAATCACGTTTCACGAAAAAAGTATAGGGGACCCTCTTAAAATTGAGCAGCTTATATGATTTTTGAAACACTATTGATTGCTATACTTGAGTTTTGATCACTGTTTTTTTAATTTCTTTCTTGACAGACACTTCTTTGCCATCCCAACCAATCCAGGAGAACAGTTTTTTACCTTTACCTCTTTAGCTGCATGGCTTCTTACTTGCTGTGGAAGGAACTTTGAACAGCCACAAGAGGTGTGTGGTGGTCATACAGTGCTGTGATTGCATGTGTAACAGAAAGAATGCTGGATTGGAAACTGCAGGAGGCTAGGATAAAGAGTAGAAGAGTTGAAAATTTTGAGACACTAGAATTAAGAAAGTGACCAACAAAAAGGGGATAATGTTCAACCATATAATTGAAGTGTTTCTGTTGTTGGTGCATTTGGGAACAGAGAAGCAGGAATCACCTCCGAAACTACCACAGACCAAGAAATATAGAGTATGGGATTAGGGAAATCCAGATCTTCCTTTCTTGCTATTCTTCCTATATAATTGTAACTGTATCTGTCAGTATTCCTCACTGAAAATAAAGTGATTAAAGACATGGAAGATCATCACATTTGTGAATATACTTTACTAGTAGTAGAAAGAAAAGTCTGAACAAATTCAGGCTTGTACTGGAGTTGAAACCACACCTTTGGAGTAGCATTGTAGAGCTCTATTAACTGAGTTGCAATCCAACTTGGGGCTGGTTATGTAGTTGGTTTGAAGTTATTCTTATTATGAAGTGTGTTGGTTTTTCTCTTTTTCAGTATGATGACCCAAATGCAACTGTATCAAGCATTTTGGACGAGTTGAAGAAACTAGTGAGATCACTGTGTTTGTCAATTTTGTGATGTACAGCTGTATTCTTCATAGTTTTGTCAATTTTTTTCTGCTAGATACCGGTAGTTCCACAGTAGTACTGCCTTTGACAACATGCAGTTCCATAAAATACCCAACCTCTTGCAGGGTTGTCACTAGAATTGAATAAGTTCAAGTGGGTTGCTACAGATTATAATGGGCACAAAGCTGACAAAGGCAATTTCCTGCATTCTTGGGCAAAAGTAGCTGGTTCAAAGTGCTCCAATCCGCCAGCTACCGGCCCCTAAAGATAACCCTGCTCTTGCCACAGATTAGGTCAGTGGAAATTCCAAGGGGGAGGGGTGGTAACAGGGAAAGTTTTAAAAGAAGACTACATGTAAACGCATGGAGATATTGGAATTTGTGGAAGGGTTTGGGGGGAGGGGGCAGGGGGTGCAAACCATAAAAACCTTCCATGGGTGTGGGGTGGGGGGCATGGATATTATTTTTCTGAAACCAAACAATGTTACATTTACATCATCTGGTTTGTTGTTTTATTTCAGGGGTTTTCAGCAGATTTCCCTCCAGCAAAACTAAAAACTGGATCAGGAGAACAGGTAGAAGAAATATGCAAATTCCAACAGTTATAATTTTCTCTGGAAATCAGGGTTCTCGATAGATTTTTAAGTAGTTGGTGATCACTGATAAAGTGGGAGGCTCTTCAGCAAAGCCAGAAGAAATAAAA
The DNA here is from genome assembly GCA_948470475.1 of Galaxea fascicularis. Classification (NCBI taxonomy): domain Eukaryota; kingdom Metazoa; phylum Cnidaria; class Anthozoa; order Scleractinia; family Euphylliidae; genus Galaxea; species Galaxea fascicularis. Next base: position 1,317,553 of record OX419344.1, on the reverse strand, counting down.
CAAAGAAAAACAAAGCAACTTAAGCACAAAGTAAGTGGCTATAAATCCTGAAGTAAGAGGCAATCAATCGCCGAGCGCTGCCTTCTATTGAGAACCCTGGGAAATTCCTATTATATTATTGTACATGACATACATGTATGTATGTGAAAATGGTAATGGTAATGGGATTTATATACCGCATTTTCTATGTTATATATATTCAAATGCGGTTTACATCACCCAACCCATGGAATCATGAAATAGCACAAAGACCAGACCAGCACACCGGGAACTCCATGCCCTACTCTTTCCGATTAGTGTGTGGGTCTTTAATGAAGAGTGCTTTTAAGAGTGCTTAGAAGAAAATGTTGGAACAAGCTGCTAAAATAATGATAATAGAACCTTGTTTTGTTGCCGTGAATTATGATTACAACAATACTGAGAGGTATGAGTTCCAAAACAACAACTGTACTCATTTTAATTATTTACTTATTTCACCCAATATTCCTTTAGTTAATACTGTCCATTTAAGATTTCAGCACCAGCCAAACTAGGAATGTAAAGCCCTAAAAAGCATCATAAGCACCCACCCCACCATGGCACTTTTATACCATGGGTTGTATCTGTTACAGGTTAAAATTGATCTCAGGTTATTTTTGATTTAACCTAGGTGAAAATGAAATTCCTTTGTCTTCTCATGAATAATTAGGATTAGGAGACAAAAGAATTTCATTTTGACCTAGGTTAAATAAAAAATAACCTGAGGTCAATTTTAACCTGTAACATATCCACTAAATTCAGTGACAATCCTTTCAACTTTTCCTATAAAATCAATACTTAAATTGATGCCATCTTGATTTGCAGGTGTGCTACGTAATAGATAAACTTGCTGATCAAGCTCTGAAGACCAAGAACTTTTCATGGCAAAAGTGAGTCACTCAGTATCGTAAACTACCTTTTGTTGGTACAGAAAAGTTTGGAAGACAAAGTTCCTTAATTAGTCTAATTACATGAATTGGCTGTCAAGCTAAGCAAGGGTGTTTTTTATTTTCAACATTTGTTCAGTCTACTTAGGTACAGTCTGTATGTTTTGTTTTTCTCCAAGGCCACAACATGAACAAGAAGACTTTGAAGAAGAAACCATGGAAGACAACGAAGCTGAATTAACACTGAATAAAGTGGAAGAGGAAATGATGGTAATCAAAATTAAAATGTCTTTCCCATAAACAAGTTGGTGATCATCTGCACACTCTCTTCATGTCTGCATGACTATGCTCTGATATGCACAGCTGTACAGTGTAATGCCAGTCTCATGTAAGTTTCCATTTGGAATTCCTTAGGATGAAGCAGAGGAAGAAATTGAGGAAGAAGACAGTTACCTTGACCTTGCAGGAATGAAACAACAGTCTCAGATGAATGTAAGATTGATCATTCAGCACAAATTCAAACATCATAAAATTATGCATCAGTCAAAGATGGCAATTGATTTAGTTGAGGACACAAGCTGTCACCAAAATACATCTTTTGAAAGACTTCCCTCACCCCAGCAATCACATTACACAAACTACATGCTGTGGTTTCAAAACAAGCCAGCGACTGCCAGAGTTCTGCTGGCTACTTGATTACATGTCGCCAGTTACTCTGGTCACAGCAATCAGCTTGGGCCTTGCGGCCCCTCACTTGTCACAGCCACCTACTTTTCCAGAGTCTGATACCTACTTCAAAACAATGTAAAACTCCTATACATGTACTCACAATCCTTTTGTGAGGCTCCTCCTAAGAAATACTGACTAAGGGAATTGAGGGTCACTGCTATTGTTTGCTAGAGACTACCATGTCCTGAAATATCACACTTACTGCACAGCCCTGGTGCTTCGACAGTTAAACTTGATTAAATTCTATTTTGTACATCTTGCTAAATGTGTTTCAATTTGCTGAACAAGCATACATTTTGATTCATTTCTGTAGGACATTGCAGATTCTTCAAAGCCTGATTCTGTTATGGAATCAACAATAGATGCTGCTGAGTGGAAACTGGAAGTTGAGAGAGTTCTGCCCCTGTTGAAGGTTCACATAAGAACAGATAACAAGGTGCATACATGTTTCTTCTACTGTATGTTTCTTCTCTAACTAAGACCAGACATGACATTCTCCAGTTCTGTTGATATTGACTGCAGCTATGTTGTTTACTCTTGGCAGGACTGGAGAACACATCATGAACAGATGCAGCAACACAGTGAAGGAATAAAGGCTTCCCTGACAGAGACAAAGGTACACTGTCAAGTCAAATGTGTAAACTAAAAATGTAATATCGTAAATGGTTTGAACCCAGGAGTCATATCATAATTAACTGGAGTACGATCGTCAAGTGACTCTGATGATGACTTCCGCTCAGGTTGTCGAAATGTCAGTCAATTTCACCACAAACAGTCCTTCTCAGGACTACACTCACCCGGACGATCGTACTCCACTTAGTTATGATAAAAATGTAATGAAATCCAATTATATTTGAAGCCTACGTACAGTAGAATTTGGTACAGTTGAAGTAAGAAGTAATGTATTCTGTGGTACTCAGTCTTGTGCTCCAAAACACCTATGCCCAGGATTAAACAATAGTCCAATAATATTTTGGAACTTGGCAGTTGACTAACTACATTTTCAAACAAGCCGCAAGTAACAGAGTTCTCAGTGATTTATAAAGTAGACGGCAAGATGCATCAAGTAGATGGCTGACAATTCAAGTTTTTATTACCTTTCACAACTTGGAGAGGTATTATTTCATGAAAGTAGGCAGCTCAGAATTTGAAGTAGTGGATTTTTAAGCTGGCTGCCGACTTAATGAGAATCCTGACTAACATACTGCAGGGCTGTGCTCTAGCGGTGCCTGGTCGCCCCTGGCGACTTACTTTTGCCATTGGGCGACCAGGAAATTTTAGTTTTTGCACCAAACTTATATGCTGGACGCCCTAGATTTCAAGGGTCTAGAGGTTTGGGCGCCCAACTACTTTTCTTAGAGCACAGCCTTGTACTGTTATTAGGATTAAAGATTTTGATTCTCTTATTTGGAGCATGCTTTCACTATGATAGTCTCTAGTAACATTCTCCATTGCTTTGTGTTTAGAAATGCAATCCAAGGATCTTATTTTATTTAGGTGTTGTTCACACTTGGTGCCCTGGCACCAGCGTGAAACTGTGCGTTGTTCAGTTTTGAATGCATGTTCACATTTGGTGCCCAGCTAACTGAAGAGCAGGGATTTGTGGGTAAAATAACTACTAGTAGCAGGGGTTTGTAGGTAAAGTTCTTGGGCACTTGCTAGAATTGTATACAGACATGTGCCTGTGCCCGATTCATTGCCTGAGTACAAGGTCTCGCCTTGCCCAAGCGCCATGCCCAAAAAGTCGTGTTCACATTGGTGCTCATCAGGCACTGTGCCTAAGTACAGTGCCCAGGCACCAAGTGTGAATGATGCCTTATTTTTGTTTACAGGGACATCTTGATAAACTTCACCATGAAATCAGCAGAACATTGGAGAAGATATCCAGCAGAGAAAAATACATCAACAACCAGGTAGTTTAAGGTGTTCATAATAATCAGTCCAGGCACAATCAAAATTAATAAGAAGCAGCTGAAAAAATGGTTGTTAGTATGGAAAATGCTGTTTTGTGCATCTTTTTTGTTGAAGTTTATGAAGTTTAAATCTTATTTATGTACTTTAAAAGAGAGCTCAACATGAATGTAAATCATTTCAACTTGTTATTGAACTCAGAAAGGTGGTGTCTGATTTGTTTTCCTTTCTTCTGTAACAGCTTGAGCACTTGTTGCAGGAATTTAGAAGCCTGCAGGACACTTTAGCTGAGGTAGGACTATCTATTAATCTTTCAACTCACAGACGTGATCAGCGTGTGACTTCTCCTTATGATATCAATACAATGTCCAGCAGACAGGGGATGAGAATAAACAATTTATCAGTCAGAGATAAAAATTAATGTATATGTATAGCAGCTACAAGGAGATTTAATAATCAGATCTTGGGAGTTAAAAGGTTAAAGAGTCTTAAATGAAGGCTAAATTTTTTTCAATGCCCTCTTCATATGGTTACTTTTCCACTCACTTTAGTAAGATTCATTTCACTTACAGTGGTTTGTTTTCCAGACAAAAGAGCGTTACAAGCAAGGATCTGGGGGAGTAACTGAACTGACAAAGTCATTGGCTCAGGTTTGTAAAGCCGTGCAGTATTTTCACTGGCTCTGTGCAGTTTTGAAAAGGAAAGCTGATTCAAAACGTCCCCAGTTGTCTTTCTCATTTGTGTTTGTTTAGGTGTATAAATGTTTTCATTCTGATTTTGTCTGTAGATTACTGAAGAACTGGAGACTGTCAAAGCCCAGATGGATGAAAGAGGCACTAACATGACTGACGCAGGTAATATTTTGTAAGTGATGGCTTCGATAAAATTCTCTATTTCTTCACTATAATCAAAGAGTTCGGAACAAGAGAGGTATGGCTCGAAAAAGCTGTGGAAACATTCGCCTGCGGCTCGTGTTCTCACAGCATTTCTCATTCTCCCAAACGTCCTTGTGTTTCTATAACTCGATAGAAACACGGTACATGTTTTCTATTTCTTAAGTATTGTATTGTAATGTCTTGACGTTTAACCAAATTCTTTGAACAAGTAGTATAACTGAGAATTATGAGAAGACCAGTAAAGAGAATAATTATGCATATTGATGTCAGAGCCCAAAGGGTTGTCTTTTACATGAAGAATTCACCCAGTCATAAAATGGGATTCTCGTGTTAACGAAATAGTATGCAAGGCCTCCAAAAGACCGCATATATTACGGGTGCGAAAACGCAATGGCGCACCTCCACATGATCTCCTTTGACTTCACTTTGCACTAATTAGGTCGGTACTCAGTGGAGTACTTTTACCCTGTGTGGTATTCCTCTCTCTCTGTCCAGGGACCCGTTCCTCGAAAGTCCCGTACACGTTTGGGACCCGAAAAGCCATTTAAAAAACTGCGATCCGTCTATTCTAGAAAGCTGGTCTTTTACTATGATTTCAAGATACGAAAGGACAAAATGTTTGCAAAATTTCATGCCCATAAACGTCTTTGTTTTTAAGATATGAAGGAAATTATGGCACTCGAAATAGACCCGATAAGTTTCCGGGGTTTCGAGAAACGCACGCCAGCTCTCAGAAAGAATCGAGAGAGTGCAAAAACGTGCGTTCCGCATCATTTTTCCTGCCTCCCACCACGAAGACGCTTTGAAGCTGTCTGGTTGCACGACTTTGTGCGCACGACGGGATCTTCTGTGCGCGAAAGATCAAGGAGCCTAGGTCACGCCTTCACCATCTTTATGCCACCGACTCGGGCGCGCGCGCACGGCCGCTTACTACGCTTTAACGACAGACCATCGCTGATGAAATGCAAAACAGAGCGCTTTAAGAAAAGTTTCTTCCCCCACATGTGCTTTGAAGCGTACGGTCTCTAGCTGGATAGTTCCCAACATTATTTATTATCTGTAGTAATTTTAGAGTAATTAAAAAATGCAAAAATGTAAATTCAAAGTAATTTTAAAATGTAATGCCCAGTCTCCATCAAGTTGATAAGTTGACAAGTTGTAATTTTACTAAGTTTATTTTTATGTAACGTAATTACGCAATTCGCTTCATGCGCGACGTTTTTATAATAAAATGCTTTATACGTTATACATGCACACAAAATAGTCTTGTTGAGCCGTATGTTTCTGGTCCCCAACGTGAATAAGAAGTGGCATTTGAGGCACAGTTGTTAAAATAATTAATGTCCATAATAGCTTGCAAACACAAAATGTTCTCTCGACACAGGGCCACTGGTTAGAATAAAACAAGCTTTAACAAGACTTAAACAGGAGGTACAGCAAATGGACGTTCGTATCGGAGTGGTAAGTTCAGTGGTATATTAGTTGATCTGGGAAATGATGACAGACAAAACTTAAAAGTTAACGTACAGTGTCATGTAGTTGTGGGGTTTATAAATTGCTAATAGACTGAACAGTAGTGAGACTAGTTGTAATCATACAACAACAAGCCAAAGTAACAGGTATAGAAATGAAGTTTTGGTGTCTTCAGGATTCGACTGTCAAATTTCCGGAAAACTAGGCTTCAAATGTGAGGAGCAAAGTTCCGAAAGCACCGAGACGTCGTTGTATTTGATTATGGAACCCTCACCAATGAGCAAATAATGGAATATGTGAGCCGAATGAAGGCTTTGAATTGCGAATTAAACTTACACAAATAAATCACTTAAGAAATTCTTTTTTTTTTTTTTCAGGTAGAACATTCTCTTCTTGTAGCTAAGATTCGTGACCGCAGCGCCATACGTGAAGACATGCATGCCCCCGTCACCGATGCCGCCACCTTTGGCGATTTTAAGCCATTTTAAAGCCAAATACTTGTAATATAACTCATTTTATTGTAAACAGCGAACCATCTTTTTCCGTTTGTTCGCTTGTCCTTTGCCAACACACTCCGGTTAAAGAGTCCTCGTAGCTCGTTAGTCTTGGAACTGGAGCCGTTTGTTCTGAAACTGTCTGGGGTGGATTATGTATTATTTATGAAGCCTTCGTTTTCCGAGGTGTAATTATTTCCAGATTCTTTGATTTATATCCCTGAAACTGGCGATCTGGGAAGAGGAGGATGGTAACCCCCACGGTTACATGTATGCCGCCCCAAACAATGTAGTTTTGAGCTGTGAGCTTATTGTGACCTCGTGGTTCGTTGTTCTAGTTTAGAAATAACACTAGAAATGGAACCGCAAGAGTACGATACACGTATTTATGTGATAAATGGATCCATTTAGCCTTTCGGCAAATTCTTGGTCAGTCTTGGTTCATGGAATGGGATTCGCATTTTTCGCTCTGATTGCAAGCAAATATTCTGATGATTAACCCTCTCTCTTTAGTAGCAGTTAAGAGAGAAACAAGGGTCTGCTTGCTCTAAAGGGGGTAGTTTCTAAAGAAACTGTGATGCTGCGTCGGTGGGGGAGTTGTAAACAAGAATTTTGTTTTATCAACGGAGTTGATAAAGTAAATTGACCACCGATTCCTTCGTCAGAGCGAATCAAAATTGGATTCGCTCTTACGAAGGGCTAACGCTCGAAACGTCAGCTTTTAGAATCTCTGCTTTCTTTAAACTGTTCGTTTGGACCAGAAATTCAGAAGTTGCAGTTGTAACAAAAAAGCTCAAAATCTTCTTTTTGAGGTGGTCCAGTGCTGGCTTTTCCCTGAAGTAAATTAACAGTGTTGCAAACGAATTTATTGTAAAGTTTTTTATAAGTTATTGACCGTGAGTGCTCAGCAACCGTTACGCTCTAACGTCAGTAGGAAGTGAAATTTGGGAAAAATTGCTTACCGTTCTTGTAAAATCTCAGTTGTGGTATGGCGGAAAATGGGAAACTCACAGACGTTATAGAGATGTTCAAGCAACTGTGCATATCCTTCAGATATTTGTCAATGGTTATTTCTTTTGTTGTTTATGGTATAATATCATGGGTGACAAATTACTCCTTAATTTTGGCGCGAAATTTCAGAGTTAATTTATAATTTCACATGTGAAATTACAAAATTGCCATGGCAACGTTTTGTGTCAAGATGGCGCTCCAGGTTCAAAGATGTTATGGATATGAGCTCTTAAAGTTTTAACTTTGTACATTTTCGCTTGAATTTCATCTAGCCCAGTTTGCTTTGGCCATATAATAAACTTTTAGCGACAATTTATACTTCAAAATGTGTTAACTCGGAGACAAATACACAGATGACCGCGATCGGATTTTAGGCGCATTTTACACAGGCGCCGTTTTCAGTTCATTCATGAAGAATTATAGCGAATCATGTAACGAAGATTTGACAGTTGACTCAACTTTGAAACATTTTGTAAACAGCAAGAAGGATTTCAAAGGGCTTTTTGTCGAAAAATTAAAAAAAATTGTGAACTCTCAACCGAAAGTATGCTTTGAATATTTCAATGCGTGGAGTTCTCGATACAATAAACAAGTCAAAAACCCACAATTGTGAGCGTAATTTGTCACCCATGATATTAATAGGTAATCAAATGGTATACTCGTAAAATCAGGGAATAATTTCACTTGCGTTTTGTCCAAATTCTAATAATTTCCCTCGCCTAAAGGCTCGGGAAATTATTAGAATTTGGACAAAACGCGCGTGAAATTATTCCCTAATTTCACTCGTCACCATTTGATTACACATACTAATTTAATAAATGTAATATTGACAAGCAGCGATAGACAGTGGGCTGCCAGCGGAAACCGGAAAATGACTTGCGATTCAAAACTAGGGGGAGCCGACCATAACCGCCAGAGGCAACTCCCTTTGTCAAAACGGCTATCAATTTCGTAGATCAAGTACTCCCTCAAGGTTACTTCCACAGTGAAGTGGATGAAACAATTTAAAATAGTGGAGAACAGGGAGCGCGAACTGTTCCAAATTATGCGGTGTAAATTACCACCATTTAGGTTGTCCATCAGTGCGAAACGTTTGTCATTTATTGACCCGATACTAACCTTCGTTTCATTAACGAAGATTGAAAAGTAGAGGCCATCATACATGAACAGGTAGCATTTCAAGTCTTAACATGTTCAACTGGGATGTGGCTCTAAATGCCGCCAACAAAGCCCAACACAGAGTGATGTTAGACCAAGTACCGACAGGGCTCCTGGAACCGAATAACCCGGCAATACTAAACAACTTTATTTTGACACCATGAAATAGTCAGTAGACCTGGTGGGGTCGTGCGTTTAGACATCAGTACGTTTTCGAAAGCATATGTTTATTGACATCTTTGGCTTTAAGGACATCTTTTATATGTCGAGTCAATCTGTCTTCCTATGTATGATGTTTTCAATAGTGTAGCACCTCTCTCTCAACATCTCAAATCTATTCACTCCTGCTTCTAGTACACGGCTGGTACGTTTGAATGCGTCATTTTCATACAGTGGTGCTAAAATATGGAACCACATTCTCCATAGTACCTTTTTATCATCGAAAAATAAATTCACAGCGGAGGCCCATCGTTTAATTCTTTATACAAAGTAGTTTCAATTTTGAAATGTACCGCGAAAGACGATTAGATTGTGTAACATTTATCATTATCATAAAAGAAACTTCCCACACTCTTTAGCGGCAGCCACATTTGATTGGAATAGAGTCAATCCAGAGCTTCTTTCTCACTCCCTTTCGTGATACCAAGACAACCCGCAAGCTGGTGTATTCCACAGGAACGCAGCAGACCTTCTTAAACTGTTTTTTTTGGTCTTCGGAGAGTGGAACCTTATCTAGGTTGGCGAGTTGACGGATCAGTACGTCATAAGTGACGTAAGTGTTATCGCTCTTGTCCAGACTGTAGGGGCTGTCACATGACCCAGAGCAATAGCCTAATCGCATAGGGATCTTGGGTGATATGATGAACTGTCCCAAGCCAATTACGGAGAAATTAGCAAAGAAAAAGTGTATGCGGCAGTATGAGTCAGCTGCTGCATACGTCAAGTTCTGCGGATCCTCGTGGTTCCTCAAATGGACTTCGTCTGTTGCAAAAAGAAAAACATTATGTAATGGTAACAATGCAATCGCCTCGTGTAAAGTGTTGTTGGTGAAATCACCCTATGCAAAAGCCGAAAAAAAGTTGACATTTTGCGATCATGAATGTTGGGGTCACGCCCTTATGAATTGAGTGAGGATTAATCCTTACAATCAAGAATTTTATTATTGACGACCAAGGATGTAAGAAAATCTCATGGAAATAGTTTTTTTCCTACTTCTGCGGAGCGTTCACTGATCATAATGTAGGGTTGTAGGGTGTTATCCTCCGCTTGAGTACATGGGTTCAGTTCCTTGTCTCTTTGGGAGACCCATTTTAATTAGCTTAACTTCTGCTCTCCGTAAGGCCGATCTCTTATCGATACCCCACTACAACTGGCGCTGCACACACGCAAGCATGATCTTATTTACATTCTATACGATTTTTGGCGATAGTGTCATTTCTCTCGCGTTATTTGGACAAACAAACTGCCGCGGGCTCTTAACTTACCTAACAGTTATTTCTGGTCACTCCCTCATCCCCACCCACACATCACTACAGTTTTTTAGAAGCTAACCCCTTCCTCGGCAAAAAAAAAAAAAAACTGTGTAGCCGGTAACGCAAAATCGTTTAGCAAGTTATGCAAAGCCTGAGTAGAGAGCAAGTATCTTCACCGCCTAAAGAAGCTAAAGAGATTGAAAGCGCCAAAAACGTCGTTTAGTTTTATCCCTTATTTTCTTCACAAAGGAAATATATGTCCTTTACTGGCTCCTGTGAGCCAGCTCATGGATGAGTAATATTACAACACTTAGAGTTTACAACAACTTTATTTTCTTAAAAAAACTTATCCACAAGAAACGTGTGCATTTCGTTATGTTTTGTGGGAGCGCATCGGTTTCAGGTAAACTAGAACCGTGTACGCATTTTTAAACCATTTACACTGACATCCCTAAAGATCCACAGGCGCCGTACACATAAATGCAGTCGCGGATCCAGGATTTTGAAATGGGGGGGGGGGGGGGGTGAATTTTTGTAATAATGTAGTAGAACCAAAGCCTGGTTGAGAGATAAGAAACCAAAGAAAGAAGGGGGCTCAGAAAAAAACAAAGGGGGGGGGGGGGGGTGAAAATTCACCCATTCCACCTCCCCTGGATCCGCGCCTGATATGTAAACTACATTTTACAAAATACCCCATGCAAACTTTTTGTTGTCTGGAACTCTGACAGACAGTATTCAAAAGTGATTGCTTACATGGAACTTTAAGTTTCTTACAGGTTGACAGGTGAACGTCCCAAGGGTAATTGGATACGCTTTACAGCTAAACTTCAGAGTACCCGACCACTTATTTGCATATGAAGAGTGTGTATCGTTATTTGTCTCGTTTTTCAGACGATGTCGCAGCAAGAAGATAATAGTTGCCAGAAGTGGCCAGGTATTCTGATGAAGTTCCTGTTTTGCACGATCAGAAAAGCTTCTTCAATTGCAGGCCCGTAGGGTGGATTCTGTTGAGGGGGGTTCTTTTATGTTTTGGGAGGTATTTTTTAGCGCCAGAGGCGCGAGCCTCTAGGGGGGTCTGATTTTTTTATCTTTTCAACTCCCAAAAAATGCCGACTTCAAAAATTTTAGAGGGTTCGTTCGAACCCCTCGAACCCCCCCCCACCCTACGGGCCTGAATTGTCAGGCCAAAACTAGACCCTAGCCTGGCAAATTACTTCCTAACACTTTTTTTTGTCAAATGTTGAATATACTTTCACAAATAAGTGTTATACTGACCGTTTAAGTCAAAGGATATAGACTTTTTCTTGGAAGGCCATTATTTGCAAGCAAGCACTCACCTTAGAGAGAACACGGCCGAAATGTCTCGTCATTTCGTTGCGTGCTTGTTTATGCCGTAAAATCAATCACATATTGCTCCTAAATCAAACTCGTTGCTTGCCTGGATACATTTTCTTTTCTTTCTAAATCGCGTTTCTCCCATTTACTTTGTTTTTGTCGATTCATTCCCTGTTACATTCTTCCACACGGTAATCATAGTCAAGTCCGTTTTGTCTGCACTGAAGATTTTGAAGTTCAATTTTCGCAGCTTGCGTTGTTGTTTATCTTATTAACTTTCGATCAGTTTTCCAATCCGACAAAAGTATATTTTGTTTAAGTACCGAACGAAAAACCATCTGATCTGCGTTACATCTTTCCTTGTCTGCCGATCGACGCCATTAAAATCAACTCGTAACAAGGGACTATTATGGCTCTTGCTTGTAAACAATATCTGCAGGGCAAAAATCTACGCCTTTCTACTACCCCCTGAAACTTGCAAACGCTGGGCGAAGACGACTACGGGAACAGAAACGATACTTACCAGGGGAGAGACAGGAAAAACTTTTAATCCAAGTTTCACGAATGAATTAATAGGAATGGAGCGAGTGATCGTTTGAGTGAATTTCCCCACGTCATCCACGAGCTAAAAGTGTTGTTCTTGGGTCGAGTGTACAAAAAAGGGAAAAGGCATTAGCACTTTGAGGACCAGGTATCTAACAATTGTCCACCTAAAAAGAATTTCCAAGCCACTTTCATAATCAGTAACGTATTTCAACAGCCACAATTTGAGCAAACCCATTCTTTGCATTTCATACGTCTAAACGAAGAAAATGGCGAGCATTACCTTGTTGCTTGGGGTGCAGCGAGGTGAGTGACGTTCGTAAGGGCGCAGCGTCGCACCAAGCTGTCAAGGACGAAATTAGTATAAAAATTACGGTCTTTGTCATCTCTTGTGTTGGTATCAGGGTTCGGCTAGCGAGCGAACAGTATTAACACTAGGTTCCAACTGAAAATATGCTTTTTAACTCTCGCTTTTATTTCCTTTGCTTGCTTCTGGAAATCATTTGACAGCAGAACCAGCGGTCACGTGTAGCACTCCATAAATACAATTGGTTTTGCAAAAAATAAACTTCGTCTTGGTATGTAAACAGCGACTCGCTGCACGTTTCATGTGCTCATGTAAAGTACAAGTGAAGAAAAGTAAGACAGAATCCAGACGTCATGGATTATCCTTTTCAGTTTGTATTCTTGCAAATTGATTGAACTTCACAAATTTACAAAAGATAGATATTGCGCACTGCCCATCTGTAGAACAACAACAACACAACACTTTATTTCACATTTCCATTACATTGTTTGTAAAACTTATTAAATAATTAGCAACGTAACACATAGAATATTCAATTACAGTTTAAACTAATATTATTACATAGAAGGAAATGCCTAGCAGTTAGGTAACCGTAAGGTTTCCTGTTAAAAGTCATTTTTCAATCAAACCCTTCAAAACTAGAAAGACCAAATGGAAAATCGTATATTATTTAAGGTTACGCTTTGTGATCATCGTCTAAGGTATATCATGATAACAACACAAGTGAAATCCTCCTCTAGATTACACAACTCATGCGTACAAAGCGTGGAGAATTTAAAATGGCGACAGATAACGCTTCTTTTCCTAAAAATATTAAAGGTTCACTTTACATTCAACGAAGAAAGAAAAGGTTCATTTAATTGATTAACGCCAAAACTGCTAGCTCGAAAACCTTACGGTTATCTAGCTGCTAGGCATTTCCTTCTATTTAATAATATTTAGTGTAAATTGTAATTGAATATTCTATGTGTTAAGCTGCTAATTATTTAATAAGTTTTACAAACCATATAATGGAAATGTGAAATAAAGTGTTGTGTTGTTGTTGTGTCTTAGAAAGGCTGAGAATTTGCAACAATTCGTTAGACCTGTGAAACAATGTTAACACTGAAGAAAGAGACATTGGCTTTAAGTGAGTAGCAACGGAAATAAGATCGAACAAACCACATTACTTGCTATCTATTGTCAGTGGTAGGCTTTTTTTTCATAAGAACCAGTAAATTTCAGCTGAGGCTCGGTTGCTCTTAAATTATTGTTAAATGTTTGTTTTTGCTGTGTATATGGCACTCGCCAACTCACGTGAACGTTGTTGATTTGATATGCAAATCCCAGACGTAATGACACGGCAAGATTGTTTAACTTGGAGAATTGCCAATGTAAGTTTAGGCGTACTCCATGCGCAACAGTAGGAACGAAATTGAAAATACCGTTTTCTGTCGCGTTTTTACATAACAGAGACGCAATTTTGGCCAGAGCGTAACCATGAATTTTACAACTTTATCTGTGTGTATAGTCCATTTTACAGTTACATGGCCTATGAATGGAAACGAGGTTGGCGTTGACCTTCGATGCTGTTGTGCTCTTTTCTTTAAATTCAGTAAACACATTCAATGAAATTTATTGTCCAAGTTCAAACTAAGTGTGATGCAGGATGAAATGCAGTTAACATATGATTATTTGACTACATTAGAAATCTACTCATCCCCTTCGTTAAAAAGATTTTGCACGCATTGCGTGCCTATCTGTTCAATGGAGCCCAAACCAATTGTGGAATTGCACACATTTTAGGCATCCTACTGATGAACAGTTACGGCACGTAGATATATCTTTTAGCAACTACTACAATTTGCAGTCTGTCCACTTTGAACGATTGACTACAAGGGGATACTTGTCTGTAAGATACGTGGAATTCTACATTACTCAATGGGGTTCGTCAAGTGCATAACTTGTGGGACGGCTATCTGAACATCTTCAGACTCATCGTCATAAGACATCACTTTCGCCAAAGTTTTCAATGGTATAAGATGCACCTTTTAACCTTCGGAATTCTGTTAATTAAAAGTTGTTTAAACGGAACGTAAAGAAATGCGGACAGTTCAGCCGTCGTACCATCAAAGCGTAATTTTGTAAGTGATCATACCGTCCTTTTGGCGCCAGATATGTAAGCATTGCCTTGGTTGAAGTGGAATCGGAAATATAGATGACAGTTAACCATGAAAAAGCTTGCCTTGTATAGGTTCATAAATCGTGAAATTCAAATGAAGCAAACCATTTCCTCAGGGTGCGGTCAAAAGCAATCAAGCTTGAGTGTATTTTTGACTAGACGTAAACAACGACCACAATGCGTAATCTTGTCTAAGCAGATTTCAAGAGTGTTCCTTCCATTCCAAATTCATTCCGGTTGATAATGTGTTGTTAAAGAACAGCCAATAAGAAGCAACCGAATCAGCGGAATCAGTAGTACAAAGTGATTTTAATTAGCTGCCGAAATGAGTTCAACAACACCGCCCACGCTCCTCCGAGCTACGACTGGCGTAACCCATTGCTAACTGCGTCCGGGACTGTGTCGTGCCAGTAAGATACAAGCCTGCATGGGCAAACAATCCCTCTTGTGGGGCGATCAAGATTCAAATGATTTGTAAACAGGAAGCTCGTATAGACCTGTTGTTCATAAAACAACAAAACAAGAAGGAAACGTGGAATCAACTTCCCAGAAAGAAGTATTAAGTGATAACGAAGAAGGGAGCCCTAACCGGAAAGAAGGCATTTAGTTTGAAGTTAATCAGATTTCGCACTTTTTTTCAACTTCAACTTTTATTCTGAGAAAATGACAATTGCCGCTTAAGTTTTCCTAATGTTTTAACCAATGTATTTACAAGAAAAAGCAACCTTTTAACAACTAAATATGGAAATTTTTATGAACGTTCATGAGTGCTGATTAAAAGAATGTTGTAGTCAGAGAAAACCTAAGTTAATGTGAAGCAGTTCATAATTTAATAAAATCGGATGATGTCACATACAAATAATGCATATATACACCAACTGCTGACCAAACAATTACACAACCACGATGAGTAACTTTAATCAAGAAATGGCAAGAAATGGCACACTAAACAAAGGTTATTCTCTATGAATTTGATCTTCTTTTTTTGATAAGGCCGTGTTTATTTATTGATGGTCCAACTTTCTGGACTTTTGTTCAAGTTAATTCCCATCCATTGTTCTTTCAAACATAACCTTTTACTGTTGTTAGTTCTGCCTTATGCAGCTTGGTTTGTCTCAAAACAGTCCACGAGATTTATAGTTTGAACATGTTTAAGTTGCTAGTTAAATCATACCCCCAACTATAAAATTAAAAAGTGGCCTTTTCATGTCAATTTAACGTTATGTTTATGTTGTGGTTCTTGCTTGAAAAGCCGTGCCAGTAGGAATCTTTACTTTTTGTCTCGAGAAAGGCTTTTAGTCCAGGGCGACAAAGGAAATATGATAAAGTTGTAGTTGAATTTAATTTCTTTTCTTGCCGAATTAGCAAGGAAATGAAGATTTTTCAATGAAAATGGTATTTTTGTAAGACTACTGCTTGTACCTATTGGTTATAGATGGACGAAATCCCCTTCTGAAGAATCCTTATCACTGAGCATGGGGTATCTTTCATTTTAAAAGATATAATATACTCATTGGTGTAAGGCAAATGAAGTCTTCACGCGGACCCTTGACGAATGCCAGATTCAAACAGTTTCTCAAGGCAGTGAGTTTATTTAGACGATTATCGTTTGCATGATGGCAAATTATTCTTACTGTTATAAAGAAAACGAAAACTAGATACTCTTTCTATTCGATTCGCATATACATTGCTTTCAATTGCTGTTAAGAGTAAGAGTGAGAAAGACTGCACGAGAAAGAATTGCCCCCCCCCCCACCCCACCCCCCGCCAAAGAAAAAAAATATTCATAGTGCTTCGAAAACACTGCAAGGGGTTGACGGCATTTTAAATCAAAACTAACAACAATTTTATCTCCGAGAAATTGTTTTAGTGATCTTTTGAGTTAATCTTATTATTGACCGAATATGTTGTTTTCATTTTATCTGAAATAGTACTTCAAATAAATCTTCTTATAAACCTTTCTTTTCTAAACTAAAGCCAAGTTGTTCATGTGAAGAGAATTTAGTGAAAATGCATATATCTGAACAGCGATGAACAACTTATGCTTATTATTTAAAGACGACGAAAAAGGATCTTGCTTCGTATGAACATACATTGCAAATCTCGATCGATATTTCCATCAAGAAATTAACACAGCTAATTCTTCTTTAACAAACAAGTTGGGCGCCCCACTCATTGATACTTGAGAAATCCTTCAAGTAAAAAACTATTAACTCGTTCTCAAACACCCTGAAATATGTAAATTGTAAAATGTATTATGTCTGTAACCTCTGCTTTGAAAACTGTGAAAAATGGAGGTACTTACCTTGGTAAGTTTTGAAAGTGCTCTCACCTGTTTATCCGTGTATGGACATTTTGCTCCTATTGGCGTCGTGAGCGCAGATCACAGAGGCAGAGGTGCTCTGTTGAAACTGGACACGTTCTGTTGGCCCGTCTTTCATTTTCCGGCTTTAGAACAACTGTTATGGTCGAAAGTAAGACTATTGGCGAACCCTGGCTTTGGGTTTTCTACTTCTCCTTCCATTGTTCTCAAAGAACAAGTGGTTTTGGTCTTATCCACAACCTCCAGTTGTCATGACCTGAAGTTTCATGTCTGAGTCTATCTCTTGACCTCGCTTCATATGACAGCTTGTGTTGCGTATCATTAAACAATAACAACGCAAACTCAGTAACTGTAGTTGCTAACTTTGTTCCTCTAGAATATCTTTTCCTATGTGGGTAAGTGACTGTTGTATGCTCGATATACCATGACTGATAGCGTTTTTTAACGCAATCACCACCCAAGTTTAACTGTGAATGTTTCATCTCATCAGCTTTTGGTCAACAAAAAAACTTCGTAGTTTGTTTTTGTTACACGGTGCATGTATCATCAAAGATCTTATCATCATAAGGCAAGACTAAAGCGAAGGTGGTAACTTACGACAATAAAGCTATATAGTCTCACTTTTATCAGTGCATACAACTGAGGTAAGATCGAAGGTCATGTGCTTTTTAAAATTCCAAGAACAGATGTACAACACCCAACGAAGTCTCAGGGTTAAATAATTTTGTTAACGAACCTTCACCACGCCACTTTAAAGGAGCTTTAAGGGAATCCTGGTGAATGACAAAAGGACACGTTTGCGCTCTGTGAATAAACATAAGCAAAACTGGGTGGCTCCAGACACAGGTACTTGAACAAGAAGGCATGCAGAACATACCCTCAGAACTAATACTAAGAATAGCTTGTAAATACCATATAATTAAATTAACAGAATATAGTTTTCAGGACGTTCAGGACGTTGTTAAAAAACAGGGTTACACCAAAATTATTTTTTCCGTTAACTGAGATTTTCTTTCATACATTGAGAAAATTAATGCCTGTTCAATGCTTTCGAATTCATACGAAGACCGGTTGCATATTTCGCTCAAACTTAGCGAGAGGAAGAGCTGGTTCATATTTCACATCTAATTCCGGGTAGCAATATTTCCTTTCTTCAACGAAAAACGAATTCCTTCTCTCTTAATCCAGCAAAAAAATCTGAATAGAACAGTCAGCTAAGATACATCATTTTCGATCTTTTAAGAACGTAAAGTGACACGTCGACTCATCAGTGAGCAAATGATACGGTATGTTTTGCAATTTTCGTATGCTACCATCTCAAGACGACCAGACGTCTTCTCCGTTTTCCGTAAAAACTATACAGGAAGAATAAGCAACTCAGATTACTACATCATATGAGAGATTTCAAAGTAAGCTTCTTTTGACTTATCGATCCCCGCCTTGCAATTGACAGACTGAACAACATTTCATTGGAAAATTTTGTCTGCTTCATCTTCTTGCCAAAGAAAAGTCTCGAACGACATCTCTTCACGGCTTACCATCACATAGTGATCACATAGTCAAACAAAACGATTCATTGTTCATTACTCAATACTGTTGTAGTGTCCCATGTGATACGTTTAAAATCAAGTTGGACACTGTCCTCAAATATAGTCAGAAATAAAGAATGAATTTTTGTTCCCCTCGATCTGTAGTCTCCACACTTTATTCTAAGATCTTGATTTAGAAAGTGTCAATAATCTTAGTATATAGGTTTAAATTTGTGTCTGTGTGTTGAAGGCTGCTCGAGAAGATTCACTTGGAGGTTCGTTTGCTTCTCAGCTCAGCTCGCATGAAGCCATGCCAATGCCAATGGGGGCTCTTTTTTCCGACTAACAACAAGCTCAGAATTTCGAAGCTAACTTCCTATGCTTTTGACGTGTTTGGGTTTACAGACCGTGAGACCGCAGTAAATCGAGACATCATCCAAAGAAACCTAAATATACCTACATGACTACATAAGCAAATCTTGAGATGATCACAGGCATGGCGCTAATAACAACAACATGAACACTGAAAAGCAAGTTTATGTATCGAAGAAAAAGCCGAGATGATTACAGGCATTGTGCTAATAGCAAAATGAAATCTGAAAACGGCGAGTTTCATGTCTGAAAGGAAGATATCAGAAAATCTTTAAAGTTAAAGTAGCTGACATTGGCTCGGCTATTCTCTACCACGATTAAAAAAAAATGCGACAAAACTGAAAGCAATATCTTGGGTTTAATTGCAAACTTTGTGTCTCTCTCATCAAGGAAACGTTTGTGCAATACAACTTCCCCGGGCAACTCCTAACTGTTTCAGTTTGTTGCACTGACACTCATTAAAACGCATCGGCTGTAGCGATTTTTAAAACTAAAACAACACAACGTCTTTTAAAAACATGGTTGGATACAGTCTTCCGTCATCTTCAGTGAAATTACAAAGTACAAAGTTGAATATATGGTGTGCGCAAAATGCTAATTAACTATATGAACAAAAGGAAACATGCCAATGTAAAACATTACAAAGAAAGTTTTAAATTAGTATGATAAAGTTGATGATTTAGTGTAGGTTTTTCCCATTGAATATGGATAGCTTCTTATGATCTTAAGCTGGTTGGTGATGGAAGCGTGATCTAAGATGCTAAAACAGTCATTGGAACATGAAGTGAGGCATTGCTGAAAATTTTGTAGGTGTTTGTATCGGCTGTAATTTTGCACCAAAAATTAAAAATTAGGTAGTGACCAACTTAGTTTCTTCTGGAAATGGCGACTATCATTTCTTTCTGCTTTTTTGCCGATGACAGGTTATCAGTTTCATTTCAGATTGGTTCGAGTTTGTACAAAAATCAGGTCTGTCTTTCATGTGAGGCCGAGGCCGATCGTAGTTTTGCACTCTTTGAGCACTTGGCGGTCTGATAAAACATTTCTTTTCAAGCAGGCCTATACGCCTTTTATCGAAAAGATATTGCCTCTAACGTTTTATGCGTTCCGATGCTCTAACGTGCATTGCGAAAGTGTTGGCTGCGCGTTAACCAAGTCAGTTCAATGAAATTGATTTCTGATAGCAATATGAACAGAAAATCAATGCCATACATGACACTCGTTGATTCGAATTCGACTGTTTTTGCAGGAAACTGAGTAGTTCGCCACAGCGTAATGGTTGAACAAAAGAAATAAGACTTTGCATGTCAGAACAAAAACTATTGCAATGTTATCTCGATGACTAGGGGCGAATTTTTGCTTGGGGAATATTTAAATGGAAACGCCCTTGGTACAAAGTCACTAAAGGGAGGGCTCACAAAGCTAGGAAGACCATCACTGACATTGAAATAAATTTTCATTCGAAAGCCTCTCTTCTTTTTGGGAAACCAACTGATCTTTGCTTAGTCCTGGTTTGTATCAAAAACACATAAAAACCGAACATTCTAGGTGCATGCCGGATTGCTGCTCTAGACTACATGTCAAACCGTTTATAGGCTTGTTCAGAACAGAAGATTGCTCTCACCCTTTTCAAAAAACTCCAAACTGCAACTACTGAAATGTCTGTAAGGAACGATACGCTGTTATACTGACAACAGTGGTAGGTGCGATTCCTGGTGTGCGATGAGGTGCCAAGGTTGTTCTCAGGTGTGTGACAGGTCCTGTAACAGAGTTTGATGTGAATGAGCTTGGTCATTCAAGTCTTTTGAAATTTCAAAATTGGTCATCAACGTCTGAAAACTATCCCGGATAGCCAATCTGTACATAAAGTGTAATTCTATCAGGGACTTGCTAAAAAGTAAAAAAGTGAGTGTCATAAATCATATCTCTTTCGAGGAGGCTAGTTTCCGACACACTGCCTTGAGCGTGGTTTTGCAAAAGGAACAAAATACCTTTCAGGTAGATTCAGTCACAGTGGTCGTCGCACGTCGCATTTCTAATCCTTGACCTTTACTGCTGAACTGTCACTCGTGGCTGAAACATTTGCTAAATTTTACTGCCTCATACTACTTTTCTGACCAATGACCTTTTATCGTGAACGTATGCTTTGTAAAATTTCACTTCTCTGGACAAAAGTCAGCATGATCATGCATTTTAAAGATTGATCTCATATTTAGGAAAACGCGTTCTGTCAAAGCTACATGCATGTGTCAAGTCATGGATGTGTCAATTACGGATGGAGCCCTCCTGAGTACTGCTACAAACATAATCACTCTCCGCCCCTAGGGGCGTTCGCACGAGCTCATTCTAACATACCTCTGATATCCCCACTATCTTCAGAAAGGTTAAAGCTGTATACAATCACTGTTTCTGATAACTGCATAACTAAGAAATACCAGGTTGAAGTCTCATCCGCTTAACCGATAAACCAGAACTTCAAGAATGTTATCAATTTATACAGGTCACCAACACAATGATCCAGTAGTTATGCACGCGTGACTAATGTCAACGAAAAGATAAAAAGACATTTCATAATTACCAAGATTTTGATCAGCAGAAAAAAATTAAATATCGACAAATATGTTAGTAAGCCTTTTACCGGACCATTTCTTCTCGTGATTACTGTTCAGACTTCCGAACTGGAACGTCAGGCCTGGTTCAAACGTCCAACTTTGCATGTGCCGAATCAAGAGCCATAAGTCTCCCGGTATAGCCTTTGGGATATCTTAATTTCAAAAAAATCTATTTTTAGAAACTAGTGCGGACGTAACAGGAAACAAATTTCCGGTAGACCTCCTCGCAAAAAAAAAATGGTGGATGGGATGCAGACGGGATGCGGACGATTGCTTGGCTGCCATTCACTGTCGGTCTTTCATTTCTTCGGCCATCTAATCGCTTGGTTGTTCGGTCGTTCATTGTTGTAGTCGTCAGTTCTCTAGCCGTTAGTTTGCTCGATTGTTTCATCCATATTTATAGTCGTTTTGAGTTCACTGATTCGTGTGGTTTGTTGATGATTTATCTTACCTGTTGTTTTACAATTAACGTTTATGAAGTTAACTACAGTATTAAAAGCTGTATTTAAACATTGCAAAAAAGAAACTCTTGGTGTTTAAATAGCATAAGGTCGCAGTACTACAAAGAGAGACTTCATCGTTCGCTTAAGTTCTTATGACAAAGAAAGTTACAGTTCAACAGTGGACGCGCCGATATACAAGCTATGCAATACAATGACAACAGAGGCGGAGAAGTGAATTGGCTGCATATCATCTGGCACGGTGATAGAATTTTTAAAGTTATCAGTGCCTGAGAGTTAATAGATAGACCATGTTTATTTCATCTATGAATTAAAACAGAATGATTGTTTTCACACCCATAAAAATTAGCTGGGTACCCATCACAAAGCAAAAACTTTAAATTAGTCAAGATAGAAAAACACACCGTTTCTGCTTTCAAACACATTAATCCCTTACAATAGAAGCTGGTAGAAAACAGGTAAAAATGTGCAAAGTCAAGTGTGCCATGTCAACGTAACACCGCATTTAAAGTATCTTTTCAAGATAAACCTCCACAAACCTTACAGTGCGCCAAAGTCAACACATAATTATATGAAACCATAACAAGAGCTCACCCATAAATTTCACACAAAAGTCCTAAAATAAATAGATATATCGCAATAATATGTGTGGCCAAGTGGTACAAGCGCATTTTCATGTACACTAGAGTCACTTTGGGGTTGCTACAATAAATTTCCAATGCTAACTGATTTTCATTCATATATATTATTCCAAAAAAGGCAACAGTGCATAAATAATTATTACACCCCTCTGTAACAGACCTGGTGGAACCTGGTTGTTCACCAGGTAACTCTTAATAAAAACTCTACCAGGGCAGACAAAAATACATAAAAAAAATTCTGCAACAGGGAGGAATAAAATTTACCAGGGAGTTTTTAAAAAACCACCAGGTGCCAGGGAGGGCAAAATAACCCACCATTATTGCAGTAAAAAAGCTGGAGCATTCTACCACCAAATTAAAGAAAGCAATGACATTTTGGGAGTTTGTGGGAAAATTAATATGTTTATTGAAAAGTCCACGTTATAAAAATTAAACTTCATCAGTAATTATTTTATATTTTGACCATGATATAATCTGACAAGATTCAAGTAGCAAATGTGTTCCTGTTTTGCTCGCTTGTACATAAGATTAACAACCACTTGGTATATACCAAGAAAGTACAAGGCATATGCTTCACACATGCTACTGATACTCCTCTATTTTTGTCAGAAATAGTCACATAAGTAATAAAATGCAGGATATTTGTGAAGACGTATTACAGGTTTCAGAGAAAGATACCTAAAGTCCGGCGCACACTTGAGCTATCAGCTGAGCTGAGCGTCACTCGTGACTGTTGGCGTAAGCTGTTTCCTCAAGTGTGCGGTGTCGTGTTCTGCGATTTTCGTCACTCGTGCCATCAGCGCAGGATATTCAACATGTTGAATAACTTTGTTCACGAGTGAACATTTCCTCACAGTGTGCGCACTTTCTGAGCTCCCAAGCCTCGCGCACACGGAAACGAGTCTCCCAGAAGACCGGAAGTTGCTAGTTTGTTTCTAAAAATAGATTTTTTGAAATTAATATATCCCATACCACATTACAAGACTTCCTTTATGGCTCTTGGCCGAATCTAATGCAAATGAGAATAATCTATTGTCTACCCTCACTTGCATTAGATTCGGTATATGTAAAGTTCGACGTTTGAACCGGGCCTAAGTCTGCACGACGCACCAAACGTAACCTGAGTATATATCAGCTCGTCGTGGGGAAGGATGCGCTATATCCTTCCCTACCCCCCCTCCCCTCCATGGGAAGGCCTGATGCGGAGTTAGCTACACCAAACGAGATCATTTACAGTTTCATTGCCAGTTAACGCCTAAAAAAGAATAGCCTGCTCGCAGGCGGTAGTATGGTATACGCGCAAAGCCCGGGAAATCCGGTCGCCATATTGGACGAGTTGGTGGAATCCCCTCCCCGTCGCTTTGTCACTCGTCCCAGACCTTCCACTAACTCGTGCAAAATTAAAAAAAAAAATGGTGACCGGATTTGCCGGGCTTCGAACTCTCGCATACAAACTACCGCCTGCAAGCAGGCTAGTTTTATGCCCACGACAGCGCGATGAAGCCAGTATTTGTTCGAGGCGAAGAGATGATTAACGCTCAGACACCATTCATTCAGTGTGCTAAAAAACATTTAGAGCCCACGTCAAATTCAATTGCCCTAATCCTAAAGTCAATGTCAAAAAAGACATTTCTTTACAGTAGGGCATTCCTTGACGTATTTTGTTTTCCGGGAAGCGGGACAGAGGTGGATGAAAATCTTCCGCTTCCCATACGCTTTTCTCCCACCTCCCGTACTTTGTTGACCGAGTTCCCGCACTTTTAACACTTCTCCTGGTCCCGATATTATTTCTCTCCTGCCTTCCGTTCTTTTATATCTCCCACCCTCCCCTCTCCCGGCTGTCGTATCACTGCCATACCCTACTCCCGGTCTCTTCGCGGGCCTCAAGAATACGCTTGCGAGAAAGGCTTTTTTGAGAGTACGTTGAATCGACTTTTGTCCCATACAACAGAAGGGTTGTCTTTTTTGGGGCCGAAGCGTTCACTGCAATACCTCTGCTTGTTAGATACAGGGCTTTCATTCAATTGCTGGTTTGCATGTGACGTCACGGCGGCCATGCTGGTGCACAAGGCTAACCCTCTGGGAATTGAAGTCTATTTTTATGCAAACACTTTCTTTTGTTTCATTGAATCAATATGGCCGCTGGTCACGTGACTGAAAACCAAGAATAATTTTTACTGCTTTTTGTAACATGAGATTGTGACGAGAAGCTTTAAAAAGCTTTGAAATAAATACATTCCATCATTTGTTATAATTTTCAATGTTTCTAGTTTTCCATGTGGACATTTCTTTTTTAAACTGCAAATATTTCACTCATTATTCATGTTTTTCGTCACCTTCCTCATGCATAAGGCATGAGTACAGAAACTCAACATGGCTTCCACGGTGCAAGATACCGGCAGCTTCTTCTTTTAGTTGATCATGCTGTGCGTTGAAAAGAACAACTTTTCCAGTTGATACTGTAAAATTGGAGAGTTTTGAAAGAAAAACTATCAGCCGTTGATGGCGACCAAAACGTGGCTTTCTGACCTTTCTGGATACAAGTTGAAAGCACTTGGTGACAGGTAGAAATTTATGAAGTTGGTCTTGTGGTTTGTCCGCTTCTGTGCCAGGTAATTATGAAGTTTTACTTGTTAAGGGAAAATTTCCACTGTATAAATATTGTATTTTACCCAATAGTGTTTAAATTTATGGTTGCAGAGACTAAATCCCTCTCCATTTGATCATGTTAACCAGGAATTTCGCTGTGTTTAAAACGTTACGCAGTCGTTTAGATTTCGTAAGTTGAACTTGGCGACTGAAGATTTATACTACGTGCTCCTGTGTGTCTGACAACGTCAGTGTTGGTTCAAATTAATTTCCGTAACGTCGTGAATCGTCAAAACATATTTCACAACATGTTATCTAATTACTTTGTAAACATTGTTTTTCCAGAGAATAGTCGTCCCTGACGTCGTGACGATTTACAACAGGGGCACACCAACAACTGGTGACAAGCTAAAGAGCTGATGAGCTGATCAATGAAAGTAAAATGTAGCTCGTTTTGTCTCCCTCAATATAAGGATAACCAATAAGGTTTCAACCAACATTTTAGCTCTGGCCGGAAGAAAGGGAAATTCCGTTTTCTTGCAGACTTTTGATTTTTTAATGGCGCGTAGCTGTCTTAGGCCAACTTTGAGTGGACCCGCTCAAGCAGAAATATGAATCGTGTTGGTATAAACTGGAACTTTTGAACTCCTGAAATTTCCCTTCGTGTATTAGTTATTTTGTTTTTCTTTTTAAAAGTACGTGCTCCTTCTAGTTTAAAGAACATAATCGGGGTTAAAAGTAGTTCATCCTGTTATAAATTTATTGTTAGTATAACTCGCCATCATTTCCTTTTTACAGGCTGTTGGTTATGACGTTACTACTCAAAAGGAAGAGAAGTTAAAAGGGCAACTGCAAGCGGGAAACACTGAAAAACAAGAAACTGTTTGACGTGACTTGATTCCGTAAGTTAGGTTTTCCAGATTTTACACTAAAAAATGGTGCACTATAAAAAAGAATTCTGCTTCTGAAAAAAATGAAAACTGCTGTGAATTGTTCATCAAGATATTTTTAGCTTTTGTTTTTTGCATCGTTCGGGATAATTTGCAAGAAGGTGATCTTTTTTGTGTTTTTATTTTCACGTCATTTTCGTTGATGGAACACTTTATACAGGAACGTTTATAGTCTGCATACAAATCGTGCATTTCCTGAATTCTGCTGTTATTTCGATTCTTAATGATTAGATTTTTTAAACAATTTCTTCTTATAAAGAGTATATATTCAGGATGTGTTCCTCAATTCAAACATTTCAAACCAAGTTTGCAAACAGACAGATTAATGCAAGAGATGCGAGCTTCCAAAATCAAATTGTCGGAAACGAGAACAAATTATACACTTCAGATCTGCCTTGGATAGCATACCACACCACATAAAAGTACTGCGCGAGTGCCCATGAAGTAAAAAATGTTTGCTTGTTTGAAATGCCTTTGAAAATGACTCGAGTAAGAATGGTATTTTCTTTCTCGAAAGATCTTCTTCGGGATATTCAAATTTTTGTTTAAATATTGATGTCGCCACAAATGGTTTAAACAAGAAGATCAGTCACGAAATCAAAAATATCTCTGGCATTAGTACTTGGCACCAGTAATGTACGTCAGGTAAAACACTATGCCGTTACAATGGCAACAGTACTGTTTCCTGGTCTTTTATGCAGGATTCACTTTCCCAGTATTTGTCTTAGTCCAGCACTATTCACCAACGATAAGCTAGTGAAGAGACGTAAGGTATTATGGGTATCACGTGTGTTTCAAGTAGGACTATCTGTCACTCCTCATCTGGTCAAAAATGGAAATATTTGGTTCATGCCAAACAAGGCCTGGAGCCTAGATTATTGCCATGGCAAAAACGTGAATATCTCGGGAATAAAAGAAGTTCTTTGGAAAAGAAATCACCATTTTGCTTCACTTGAAAAAGGTCTTTCAAACAGAGAAAACTAGCTTTTTTTTTTTTACCTCATAGGCACTTTACGGATTATTTAAGGTTTCATTTGAATAGGCCATATTCGTATTCTCGGTATTGAACTGGATCTAGCATGAAGTGGAGGCTCTTTCGGGGGAATACATTTACATATGAAAAGATTCCCCCGCAAGAGCCTCCACTTCATGCTAGATCCAGGTCAATACCGAGAATACGAATATGGCCTATTCTCAGTTTGGACTTTCGTCAGACACTCAAAAAGTTAGAACGAACTTGTACCACACAATAAACAGTAGCTTTCACCGCAATGGCCATCCTTTAAGATTTCATTCACAGACTCAGAAGGCAGAACCACCTTGTACAGCATAATAAACAACACCACAGAAAGGTATCGCTCAGTGGCTTTCACTGATCTCAACGGTCACCCTTCCGGGTTTCATTCAAAAGTTAGCACCACCTCGTACAACATAATTAGCGCCATTGGACACTCTCAGGGGCGGGAAGAAGGGAAACCCTGGGAGCGAGTTTGGTGAGACGACTTATTGCACGAACGAAACGGTCTTGACATAGATCGGTCAGAGACATTAACACGCGATATTCTTTATTACAGTGCGACGAACTCAACCGGGGCCGCCAACACTTGAAATTCAAGAGATGTTCTGGCTTTTATTGGCTAACGACTTCTCAAAACCAGATTCCTTTGTTGTCGGTTGAGTTCGTTGCACTGTAAATAAGGTGAATATATTACAGTTTTCTTTAGCAGCATATCTTCCCTTAAAACGGATAAAAAAAGACACCAAGTTTTTGTTCTCAAAAATACTTTTTAATCGAGAAGCTATGCAATCAAAAAGAAAATATTACACTCGGTGCACATTTCGAGTAAAAACAAGTTCACCTTGTTTCGGTCCTACAAATAGGTACGCACACTACAGTACTTCTTAAGAAATGCGTAATTTCCGCGAGACTATTTTACATTTTGGCTCATGTTATTGATTTGATATTAAATTAAAAGTTGCTTCAAAAACGCATTAATAATTCATGAGCCTAACAGCCTATCAAATCATCGATAAAATGTCACGTGTATGAGCTTTAATCCTGATAAAACACTCCTCGTTAGTATTCTTTATATAAAGAATACTAATAAGGCATAGCTTGTTTTTCTTGTATGCTAATATTCACCTCTCACAATTTGAACCATTGTTTTGAGTCCAGAGGGACACGTTCTTTGTGGAATGTTTTTGAAGCCGTTCAAAAAAACTCGCAGCACCTGTTTTATCGGGTCAAAAACCACACGGCTACGCCTCGTGGTTTTAAACCTAATAAAACACTCCTGCTCGTTCTTTAAACATTACTTAAATGCTAATAGGTGTTCTTTAATTAATTCAATCGAGCAAACATGTACGCAAACAACGTACATGTAAGGTTCGTAAGACGACTTATCAACCAAGTTATTCTTATGCTTGGAAAGTGTTAAGATTGTCATTTGATTGCCTCGAAAATTGTACATCAGGCCCACAACTCACTACAGCTACTGTCTGAATTATACAAAAATACTAAAAAAATAAATCTTGTGACGTGGTTTTATAAGGACTTCCTTTTTCAGTTTTGTTTCTTAAATATCTTTTCGCAATCAATGCAAATAAATAATACAAAACTTGTTTAACTTACATTACTCTAACTACAACTCTACAAAACGTTTACTTCTTTGGTTTCTTCTTTGGTGATTTTCCCATGGCGGACTGCAGTTTTCTCTCTCCTTGCTGTTTCCTTTCGCTCTCTGGTTTGCTGGCGTGTTGCTCTAGCTGTGTTTGCTTTTCCTCTAGTCGTTTCTTGAACAAGTTTAGCCGCTCTAAACAATTGCTCTTTTGCAGTTCAGTGGACTCAAGCGAAGCCTTTGCGGTCGTGATCTTGGTAGTGGTTTCGCGGACTGCATTCCTGTGCTGCGCATGTTCCGTGCTTCCCTCCGCTGAGGCCCTGAGGAGGTCTGTCTGAGCCAACAGTTCCTGTTCTAGTTCTCGTAAGTTTGTGGTGATCTCTAAAGATTGCTTGGAGAGCTGTACGAACTCCTGGTTCAACGCGTCTACAGTGTCTTCCATGTCATCTACTTGAACCTGCAAAAATAAAGTTATTGCGGGTATTGTTGATTGTCGTTTTGTGTCCGCAGTAGCCCCAATAATTGTTGGCTTTCTCTTAAGGGAAGCGTTTCACTTATGATCCGCTTTCTACACAAACTTAACTGTTTTCTCTTTAACCATGTGTCAAATGTATCTTGGAAAGATTCATGTTCTTAGTGATACTTCGACCGACTGCTAACCAAAACATCAAGCAAAACCAACGGAGCTAAGCAACGGAAAACAAGCAACTTATGAGGCGGGCAACGGGCTTCTTGAGACAAACGTGAGTTGCTGTAAATGAACTCAATCGAAAACCAAGAGGACACGACTGAACCCAACATACGCAATAGAATTGTTTACCATACCTGTAGGAACGTCTTGTAAAGGTCTTCATCCTCCTTTGGTCGAACAGACGGCGATTTACCAGAGATGGGTAAGCCAGTAGCAGTGCGTGACGTGGCCATGGCGCGGGAAACCTGCCGTGACACACCGCGCGACATCAGATTACCGCGTGACTGAGCATATCGTGAGATCGGTCTATCTTTAGCCCGCGGTCCTTGAAGCTCGTTTAGTCTTTTATCAATGAACTCCTCTGTTCCTTGTAAGCGGGCTTGAGTCGCCTTGTCTTCAACATCACCTAAGAAAGATCGCAGCTTGGATTCAACAGCAAAGTTGCTGTACTTAGATAGTCGCTCTACGATGGCCTCATTTGTAAAATGGACGCCATCTTTGTTGGCTCCACGGAGTAGTTTTGCATCCAGGAGTCCCTCCACAACGTTTGACTTATCGGCTTCCGTATGAGCGTCGCCAAATACTGACTCAAACAACATCCGGCTTGCGCTCTGCAGATCATCATCTGCCGGAAGTGACGACAGTGTGCGCGCAAGCGCAGAAGAACGCCTGTAACGCGCAAAGAACAAGTCGTCGCATAAGACGGCGAGTGCGTGATGGAACTCTTTGAGGAAGCTCGGATGGGAGTCGTCACGCAAGTCACCACAAGCGATGTGTGACAAACAGTGAACCAGGACTAACACGAATTCTCCAACGTTATCCATTCGCTCTGCGCGTACATATAAAATGCGGTTGTTGGCGTCGAAGAAGAATGAGTTGCGATACGCATTCCTCTGGAGATGCGTGTTGGGAGGCAGTTTGTCAGCGAGTAAGAGCGTGACTGGAAGATGGTGGCAATGGACGGCTAACAGGTCTACAATAAATGAACCAAACTTGTACGTAACAAACGCGCGGGCGGGCAGCGTATTCAGATCAACTGGAACGAGTTCATCATCACCTGACCACAGGGTGTCATCCTTGATGTCGATGTAACCTTCGCCAGGTGCTAAAAACAAACATGAAGTTTAGCTTTATGTTGGCTACTTAAGCGAGGTACTGCTTACAAATAGTATGATACAGGGTAACCCCGACTCTTCAGGAAAACGTTTGCAACGTTATGAATCACATCTTCGCATCTTCTTTTTTTTCACTTCTTCATGCAAAACACACGTTGCATCCATCCTGACTGTTAATAGTGAGCGGTTTTTTTATCTTATGATTTTTAGTTTTCGTTTTTCTCCTTTGCCTTAAAAGTTATATTGGTGCTCGATAAAGTTGAAAGTTTAGTTTCAGTGATTTTTGTTTGATACAAAATTTCGTAATAATTAATAACACGAATACATTCGTCTTATCTTGGATCAACCTAAAAGTTTCCCTTGGATTTTTCATGTTCTTCAAACTAACATGCAAGACTATTTTTAGTCTTGACACCATCGAATACCCCGACATGATGCCCCTGAGTTTCGCGATAACTGAATCCCAGTCCTTACCGGGTGCACTGTAGTTCGCGCCACCTTTGCCGGCACCACCACTTAACAGAGATTTAATGCCTTCGATCTTCTGGTACAGCGGTGACGATAACAACAATGACGCCAGTTCACCCTCGCTTAATGGAGCTGCCAATCGATAGCTCTCCGGCATCCCTCCTGCTTGCGCAGGAGGGGGTGGTGCAGCTTCGGACTCGATCGTTGCGGACACGAGGTTGTCAACATGGATACTCTCCTTCAAAGTGAGCACCTCTTCCGCCTGGACACGATCACGCTCAGATTGAACTTTCTCTTCAAATTCTCTCTTTTCTTCTTCCTTTTTGGTTGTCAGCTCGTCCACCTAAATGAGTCAAACAAAAAAATACCAGTTATGGTAACCAACTTGACATTTTCTTCTCCTCATATTCCACACAGAGCCAACCACTCCCTCGCGCTAACATACCGTTAATGAAGAAAAACGACAGCACACAAGCTTGTAGCGAGAGCATTAACGAACCACTTTATTACGTTGTAGCTCTGATTAAGGTGGACAGAAGCCACCGAAAATTTAGAAGACAGAAAACAGATCGGATTGAGAAAACTTTTCAAAACACGAGATGTTGTCTTCGTCAGTTTGACTCCAGAAGAGCTCAAACGAATTTACATGTCTCCTACTTTAAAACACCAGTTCTGATTCGTAGGTTCCTTGAAGGTCCGAACTTCACACAAGGCCATGGTATACAAGAATGGGTAAAATGTCAATCGTTTTCCTTTACGCGAGACGTCATCTAACAAAAAATGAATTATTGCAGAGTGAGCGCGGACTCTCCCAAGCGACTATCACTCTCTCAAGAGGACTTAGGCTGTCATTTAGGACACGTAAAACTCGTTTCAACTCACTTCTTTTGACGAGGCCTTCATATAACTGTTAAATTTACCTCACTGTGGTTTGCATTGATTTACTAAAGAAGCGTAAAGTTTATTACTGGTGAAAATAAGAAAGTTCAAGGTACATTTGTGAAATTACAGTAGTATAGTAAGCACTATTGTTTACCGCCACCACAATTCTATTGTTTTCCATCATAATTCTATTGTTTACCACCACCACCGCCATCATAAGTCTATTGTTTAACACCACCACCACAAGTCTATTGTTTACCACCACCACCACCACAAGTCTATTGTTTATCACCACCACCACCACAATTCTCACCTCCCTGTTCAATAAAAGCGGACACGTTTGGGCAAGCCAGTTGTTGCCATTGTATTAAGGTACACGCGTAGGATTGAGGTGATGGTACACGCGTGGGTTATCATCCGACCCTCTTTGTGTCAGTGCAATAACCGTGACGGTACACGCGTGGGTTCTTATCCGACCCTCTTTATGTCTGTGCAGTCATCGTGACGGTACACGCGTGAGATTATTGTTCGGGACCTCTTACTGAGGTGCTTATTCGAAACCGCCATCGATGTTAATGTATTCCACAGCAAATTAATGAGAAACCACAGCAAAAAAACGGAAACCGTGGTGCTTAATGTACTACTAATTACCTTAGCCTGTCGCTTAGCGCCGCGTCGTTTCTTCAATCTTTCCTCGAGAGAGCTCTGCATTCTCATCCTGTCCGCATCCATCTTGTTCATCAGTTTTGCCAGGTCTTTACTGTGTTCTTTCAAGATGGCCTCCTGGTCTTCCTTGGACGTTCCTTGCTGGCTCATTTTCTCTATTTCTTGTTTTACCTTGGCTTTCTTTTCTTTCAGCAGGGCTTCTTTGCGAGCATTCAGAGCCAGGATTGCTTTTTCGTTCTTCTTCTGCTCCAGCTCAGCTTCTTCTTCCAGCTGTTTGTCGAAGGAAGCAAGTTCTTCTTCTAACTTCCGCTGCTGTTCAGCTTCAAAGACTAAAGCACAAACACAACTCCGTCAGCGTTTGTTGGACTTTAGACTGCAAAGAAGGCCTGGGTTCCTCTCCCTGTACGGAGTGGAACAACTGAGAAAAACCTTTTTCTCACTGAATGTTTACATTCCTTCTGTTGCAAGGATAAATTCAGATGCCTGTCTCTCCGTTTTGTAACGTTTACCATTCAGTTCGAACCGCCCTTTGTTTGGAACAAATTTCACACTTTTACATGAACTCGTTCGCATTGTTCAGGATGATAAACAAAGAAATCCAACAAACCTGCATTTTCCTGTCGGAGTTTCTCTTCGTTTTCTAATCGCTGTTCATCCAACTTCTGCTTCACAACCTCAAGTTCCCGCGCTGCTGCGAGGGCCTTCTCAACTGACCGCCTGTGCTCCTCTGCTTGCTCTGGGGTGAGCTCATTCAGCGCATCAGCGTATTCCTGAGGGAGGGAGGGGAGGGAGTAGGAAAAAAAAAGGACGGTTAGTTCCTGAAGAAACTGGTGCTGAATCGGTGGGGGGAGTCGGTGGTACACAAAAATTTGGTTTTATTAACTGAGTTGGAATCGCTCTGACGAAGGCATAACGCTCGAAACGTCAACTTCTTAAGCCCCTTTACGATGGCCAGTTGATAACATCACATTTTCGTGTAACGAAGAGAACAGTCAGTCTTAACATTCCGTAAAGCAGTTTGATGATATTTCGTCAACTTCCGTCCTCGCTCAAAATATTTATCTCTTGCTATTTTGTCTTGTTTTGTTTTTGATTTCTCAATGGGGGAGCATGGTTGGTGCAGTGGTGAGAGCGCTCGCCTTCCACCAATGTGTGGATTCGCGGACTCGGCGTCATAAGTGGGCTGAGTTTGTTGGTTCTCTACTCTGCTCCGAGAGGTTTTCTCCGGGTACTCCGGTTTTCCCCTCTCCTAAAAACCAACATTTGATTTTACTGGTCTCCTCAATTAGTGGAGCACCTGTCCTTAGCTATCAAGATTTGAGACTTATTATTACTATTATAAATGCAAACTTTTTAAGGCAAGAAGCCGGTCGCGGTGTTTCTTTTGGAAACCCCAATTCAATTGCATCCATCAGAGGTTTAATCAAAATACCTTTGTTTTGCAAAGAGCTTGGAAGAGGTGAATTAGATTTGAACAAAAAAAAAAAACAGCAAGAACCTGACAGCAGAAGAATTTTCCAGCTCTTATGGCCACAAACCTGATAGTGTTTTTCTTTGAGTTCCAGCTTAGCACGAGCAAACCGTACTTCCCAATCAGACAACACACCATGCTGGATTTGCTTGCGCTGTTCCGCGTGTTTCTTATCCAGTGCGCTCTGTCGCAGTTGCTGCTGATTGAGTAGCTGCGCGCGCCTTTGTTGTAGCTCTTCTGGACTTAGCCGTTGTTTTTCAAGTTCTTTCAGTTCTTTCTCGTTGAGCATGCGCAGTTCATCGCTTTCCTGAGCGTGTCGTTCTTCCATCTTGGCCAACGCTTCGTCTACCGCCACTTTTCTCTCTTCATGGAACATGCGCTCCAAATCTTTCAGCTCTTGACTGTGACGCTTTTCAAGAACCTATTGATGACAAAATTGTGTTCTGTTAGTTTTCTTAAACCTGTCATTGACGCAGCCAATTAAAATCACCTTTTCTTACCTTTCTAATAACAAACTCGGCTGCTTCTGAACCATTTTCCCGAATTCCTTCAATCATGGCTTGTTTTTCAGCTTGCTTAACCTACAAAATATAAAGGTCGTATTCTTTTTCAGACATCAAAATATTGCGTACATTTTCTTTTAAGTATTTCGTTTTAATAAAAGCAAAAGTTAGGCCCGGTTCAGACGCCGCTCCACTCATGTGCCGAACCTAATTGAATTAGGTTCGACTTTGGAGCGACATTGGTGCGACAGCTGATTCAGACGGCCTACCGTGTGTCGAACCTAATATGTATTTTGTATACCGGGAAGGCATTAAACATTTATACATTGTCATAATTAATGCATTTGGTTAGGCACATGAGAAGAGCGCCGTATGAATCAGTTGCCGCTCCAGTGTAGAATAATGCGGCAGACCTTGTCGAACTTAACAACGTTGCCGCACCGAACTAAAACTGCTGTACAGAACTGATTCAGACGCCGTTCTTTTGCCGGACTTAATTCATAAATTAGGTTCGGCACATGAGTGGAGCGGCGTCTGAACTGGGCCTTAGAATGGACTCTACATTGCAGGGCAGTACCAGCGGAAACCCCTTCCCTTGAATGATGTTAATAGCAATTCTGTGCCATTCCGTTCAACCGCCAACCGTCTGACACACTGCTTCTTTTTCAAATGGTATTTTAATAGAATCACGTGCCCTTTTTAGAACATCACGTGCAATAAAGTTGCTACTCACGTGCTCAGTGCGCACTTCAGCCAGCTCTTTCTTCTGCTCCAGAAGTTCCTTAGCCATTTCTCGTTCTTGTTTTCGTTTCTGCGCATCCTGCTTTCGTTTTTTTCTCTCCATCAGTTTCTGATGAAGATTAGCTTGTTGCCGTTGCCTTTCTGTGTCCATCTTCTCCATAATTTCATCAAGTTCTTGCTGGTGAGCGGACATAAGCTGTAGACAGATTACAGCACGATCAAGAAAACCGTCAGCACTGAAATAATCTGAATCATATCCGGAGTTTTCTTCTCCCACCAGAGAAAACCGATCAGATAAAAAATGCTTAAAATCCACGCCTTTCTCTGCCAGTCATCATGCTTTTCAGAATCACAACGCTATTTTGAGTTACGTTTTGCCTCAATATAGTAATTGACTTTGATTAATTTTATTTGAACAAGCAGCTGTCTATATTTTAGTGAATTCCATCCCCGCCCCAGCGAAAACAAATGGTGGTCACTAGATTACGCGCGGGAGGAAGGGAACACAGCTAACGAACAGCATTGGCATCACGTGAATATCACGTGAACACTTTACCTGCTGCACCTCCTCAGGAGACATGTCCTTTGATCTTGCCGCCAGTTCTGCCGCGTGTCTGTCCTTCAGCTCTCTGAGTCGTCTTCCTTTTTCAGCATCGAGCAGTTCAATAGCTTGCTCTTCTTCTGCTTTCAATTCACGTTCTAGCTTTTCATTTGTTTTATGTGTATCCTGCTCATGTCTCTCGCGCATGTCAGCTAATGTGCGCTCCTGCTCGTTACGTAACGCCTATAATTGACAAGCGGAATGAATTTTAACTCCCATTAGAAATCCCGAAATAGCTTGGACAGCGGCTTTAAGGATGGGCATTCTTAAATAAACGAGTTGAACTTGAAAATCTAGCATTGAAAGGTCCAAACCATGAAGATAAGGAAAAGAACAGAATGACAGTCATTTGCACATTTACCTCGTTTGTGTTTTCTTTTTAACTGAATGGGGAAGAAAATCGCCCCAAATTTAGTTCTGGTGACCATTTCAATATCTAACCTCTTCTTCCGATGTTTCACGAGGAATAATGACTTCAGGTACAATCACGTGATCTGCATCCACTGGGCCATTGGCTGCGATGGCCTGGCTCTGTTCTTCAAGTATCCGCTGGGCAGCCGACTCCTCTAACTGTCGGCGCGCCTCCTCTTGACGGCGTGCGCGTCGAGCAGCAAGCTTGGCCTGGAAACGACGAAAAAGACACAGGATTTTAGCTTTTTAGCGGAACTTACATAACACTTGCCAAGGACGTCTGACCTGAATCAGAGCAGTAGCCTCCCACGAAGTAGTGTTTTTGGGGAGGAGGTGATAAACGACTCCCCAAAAAATGACTGCGTGGCAGGCCATTAAAACAGGGGTTTTAATTAGAACTGCGCCTGCTGTTACCTTGGTGTCCTCAAGGGATTGCAATTTTCGTTGCTGCAGGTGTTCTTGGAGCGCTTCGTTATCCTTTCTGAACTGATCCATTATCTGCTGTTGCAGAACTGCATCAAGATTGTCTTTAGTGACCTGCATTAGAAAAATTGTGAAAAACGTTACGGGTTGTCAGCTTGAAAAACAAAAACACAGGAAAGCCCTGAAACGATAGCTGACTGTGTAACAAATGGAATCTGTGCCAAGAGCAAAGAAAACATTGACCCGGTACCAAGCGCGGGAAACCCTACAACCGGTGCTACACGCGGGAAAAGGGACCTAAGCCAAGCTACGTTGATCCGTGGCTCCCTATTGGTTGCTCAACGATGTTTGTTCCTTATTGGTTGTGTAAAAAGCAAGTTAGTGATTATAGGTCTGAGGACTTCATGAATTTTATTCTTTAGAGAAAGCACTCTGATGACTTTCCAAAAGTCAGACGAATCGTTTCAAACAAACACACCTTATCAAGCAGTGCTCTGTGAACTTGTTGTACATTGTCCATGTGCTCTTCATTAAGTTTCTTGACAATCTCCGCGGTATGGCGCGTTTCCTCTGCTTCAAAGCTGGTTTCCAAAGCAGCTATCTCCTGCTCATGTTGCTTCACTAACGCGTTCAGGTCACCACCCTCACTGATGACCTACAAGGATTGCGTGACATAAATTACAAACTATTCGTGATACTGATATTGCGTTACATCTTTCCACTCCTTCACACGAATCGAACGAAACTTAACAATCCACTGTGGGTATTTTTTAAGGACTGGATTACGATATCTGTTGATCAACATCAAAGAAGCACAACAAAATGAAACACTGCAAAAAAATGTGCTAATTCAGACACACCCCACCCTGATTCCCCAAGCCATTTTCAATGTAAATGAGGCGATACTTTAGCACTACGTGAAAACTCCAATTTATTATTTAGTCTTCCTAATCTACCATACTTCTGCCATTTTGAGTGTAAAATGGCAATTAGACATCAGACGAGGTTGTACTTTCAAATATTTTCTGTATATATTTGCTCGAGTTTGTCGGGCTGTTGAAACTGCTAAACTCCACTCACGGTGAACTCAAGTACAACTCTGGCTAGTTTACTTGGGACGGTAGACACAGTAAGGCGATGCAATACATGAAAGCCTTAGCGCCAGCCCTGTTCTCACAATAAGTGTTAATGGACAACGAAGACTCAATACATATGATGTCTGCAAGGGATAATACCATAACATTGGGCAATTTGATTAACAAGCTATTCAAAGCAAAAAGAAGTTATGCTATCAAGATATTGAAAAGCACTGTAAAACGTCCACAGCAGTTAAATTTGTAACCTTTGCTTTCTCAAGCTCCTGTTGCTCCTTCAGCTTCCTCATGCGTTCCTTCTTCCTCTGCGCCAGTTTTTCCATCAGTAAGGCCGTCTGCTGTGCGCGCTGCTGAGCCAACTCACGTGACATCTTTTCTTCCATTTCCATTTGTTCTCGTTTGATTTGTTCCGCTTGATCAGCGTACAAAGAGCCGGAGGAAACAAGATCATCCTGGAATGAAACAGGAAAAACAGGTTTACTCCTACTCATACTAATTTTTCTTGGACAATTCTGTCCAGGGACAAAAGGCGCAATGAAGGTTATCCATGTGTGAAGAACCAACTCAAGGGTGGTCACAGCCAGGGTTCGTTGTGTCTCTTGTGGTTATTTAAATTCCCACAGCATCAACTGGCTGGTTGCTTCTACTTACTTCTCACCAAGAGAGACTTGTTTCTGCTGGTCGGCGAAACGGGGTGAAATCATTATCTTATGTTCTTACAGCTCAACAAAGTTGTCGTCATTGTTCAAAGTCTAAGGATGAAATTATTAAGAGTGGCCATTCGTTTTTACCCGACAAAATATCACATAGCTCCTTACCACCATAGCACAAAACTTGTCGCCCATCTGCCGCTGGTAGGTGTCCGCCTGTTCATTGGATAGTTGTTCTTCTGCTTTCGCCTGCCCAACAGACTCCTCCTGGACAATAACATCTTGAATGCCTTCTTGAGTCTTCAGTATGGTATCTGCACTGACCAGCGGTGGTACATCATCAAGACGAACGTTAGACTTCTCAGCCTTTTGAACGAGAAGCGAAAGCAATGCGATTACTGTCAAATGTATGTTCCCTTTACTTAAGCCACTCTACCTTAAAGACAATATGGCCTAACAAACATTCTCAACCAATTCCGCGATCTGGACCTGCTAATTTGCTAAAATTAGCGTAATGTTATTTTCACCTAGATTTTTTTGGCTACAAAACATTTTAATGTCACCGGAAATGGCAGATTACGCGATTTCAGTGTAATCGTGGAGTTAAGCTCTCTGATTGGTTGGCTGGTAAAACTCGTACCACATCCTACATCACCTCACGACTTGAACGCGCCCATGATTGGCTCATTTCGTTGTTTACATTTGCTGTGATTGGTCAGAATAATTACTTATGACACTCAAATGAACACAGCTCCTTTCCGAATTGACAACCACCTCAACCAAGAATTCCAAAGCATTTGTAATACCTCCTGTTTCTGTTTCCTTAACAAGGCGGCCTCCTTCTCTTCTCTTCGTCGCCTCAGTTTATCTCTGAGAGCCGCCATCTGCCTCTCCTTCTCATCTGCTAACACTCCCTCGAGCTGAGCTACTTGTCGATCGTGATCGTCCATGATGGCTTTCATTTCATCTTCACTAAGATTGCCTGCTGATAGTTTGTCTGCTAATTTCTCCGCCAGTCCCTTCATCTCCTCGGCGCGTTTTTCTTCCTAATAAGCGAGACATTTTGGTGCTTTAGCTTTCTTTTAACATTACTCAATTTCCAACAACAGCAATTTAAATTACACACAAGATAAACTTAAAAAAAAAGTAATAAAAGAAAGAGGAAAGACCTCACGTAACGTGTAGTAGCATTAGCTAGTCGAGGTGGGAGGTGAAGTGGAAAACAGAAGAGATCTATGTGTAGATTTAAGCTGATTGAACTTATACACTTGGTATCACAACTAAGTAATGACCTTAATAAAGGAAAAGATATTACTCATACACAAGTAACAAAGACGACGAATTCAAGGTGAAATTCGTACGGGCGTGCAATGTGATAGTAATGAACACCGTAAAGCAAACGAAATCAACTCACATTTTTATTAAATACTCACAGCACGTTCGATTAAATTTCGTAATTAACCTCCCTATTCCTTTTTTTTTTGGAGCCTCACCTGTTCTTTTAGCAGTATGTATACAGCAGTCTCCTCCTCTCGTCCAATCTGCTGCTCAAGGTGCATGCGCTCTGCGTTCATTTTACGCAAGAATTCGCCGACGTCACTGGTTCCTTGCACCTGCCATTGCATGCTGGGAGCCTCGCCTGCATGAACCTCCACAACAGTCTGACTAGCGCCGGCCTGGGAAAGGGTTGTGGTAGATAAACCAGTACCTCCACCCACCACCAACATGC
The DNA here is from genome assembly GCA_948470475.1 of Galaxea fascicularis. Lineage (NCBI taxonomy): Eukaryota > Metazoa > Cnidaria > Anthozoa > Scleractinia > Euphylliidae > Galaxea > Galaxea fascicularis. Next base: position 1,277,618 of record OX419344.1, on the reverse strand, counting down.
CTGAGCCGGGAAGGGTGATGTTAGTACCAGAAACCACGCCTGCAAGATAAGGAAACAACTTCTTCGAGTTGATTCTGATAACGATAACGATAACGACGATAATGATAACGATGGCGATAACGATATTGATAACTATGGCGATGGCGATAACGATAAAGATAATGACAATGATGGCGATAGCGATAACGATAATGATAACGATAACGATAGCAATAACGATCGCGATAACGATCGCGATAACGATAACGATAGCGATAATGATAACGATAACGATAGCGATAACGATAACAATAACGATCGCGATAACGATAGCGATAATGATAACGATAGCGATAACGATGATAAAAATATGATTAGGTAACCCAACTCGTAAAGGCGGTTTTCAGTGAGGCCCACAATTGTACAAGTTTTTTTACGATTAAAAGCTGCTAAAATGAAAGCACAAATCAGTAACAGAGCTTGAAATTTAAATTGGTTTTTCTGTGGAATTTCAAGATTTTAGAGGATAGGTTCTTTTTGACGGTGTATAACATTTTGGGGCCAAGAATACAACTATTTCTGTTCTTAAATGTTAAAGCTGCATCTAACCTGGGCCAGTGGCAAACTGTCCTTTCTCCACCTTCTCCAGCAGCATCTGTAAACTGGCCATCAGCTCTTGTTCCCTGACCTGTCCTCCAGCTGTCATGCCGTACCTCTTACCAGCGTCACCTACACCGCTTTCAGGGTGCTCTTCAGATGAGCCCTGCAATTTAGGCATTGAAACATTGTGACCGAGGCAAGGACTTTGTTATTCTATTGTTAGTGTTTGTGTCATCTGGAACAACCGTCGCATTTTATCATTAAATGCACAAACTCAGAGCGAATTGTTTTGGTAGTATTCTGGTTATTCGTATTTTTTAAGAATAAGTGTATATATGCGTAATATGGTTAGCAAAACAACGCGAATTGTGAAAACGGAATACTCTTGGCAGAGGTGATCTGGGAATATACCCTTCTCCAAAATGGCGGCAATGGATTTGAATGAGTTAAAATTGAACTGAAAAAAAAAAAGATACCAGAAATAGGAACAGCACCTTTACTTCAGTAACCCTGCAAAGTTTCAGTATATAGGGTGTTACATCAGCCGAGAAAATGTAAGTTGAAATTTGACAAATTTACAGACGTTTGTATGACTGGGGGTATGGCGTATACCCCCAGTCATACAAACGTCTGTAAATTTTTCATTTTTCAACTTACATTTTCTCAGCTGATATTCCACCTGATATGCTCTAAAATAAAGGTGCTCTTTCTAGTGCTGGTTTACGTTTTAAATTTTAACTTATCTGAATTTTCGGCCGCCATTTTGGAGAAGGGTCTATTAAAACAATTAACAATATCTGAGGGGGAAGGGGGGAGAATCGAAAACAGCAGTGAACTAAGAACATACGTTGGTGTTATATGAATAGAAATACGCATGGTCAATTTTGTACAGACTCGCTAAAGTTTGACAAGCGTCTCAAGGTCTTATGATCAGCGTTGTAGTCGCGGAGCAAAGATAATCAAGATGTTGAACCCACACAGTCTCTCCAAGTGTCGCTTACCTCACCGCCTTCTCTGCCCCTGCCGGCCTCTTTTGTTGCTTTAATAAGAGCGGATACGTCCATACTATCCAACATTCCCTTCAACTTCTCCGCCTGCTGGCTGATTCGATCGTAAAACGCTCTCAGGTCTGCTTGATGTCGCGCAAGCTGCGATGACACGTGCAGCGTCTGATCTTCTAGCTTATCATACAATGTACGCACGTTGAAGTTCTCGAGTTCAAAACGCACGCTTGGTGAATCGAAAGAGGCGCCTTCTGGGGATCCACGAGGGCCTAGATCATACACGCGGTCATCAATACCTGACAAGAAACAAATTACAGATGTAAACACACGAAACGACCACTGAAAGTTATATAATTAGTCTTAATTTCTGTACTCATGGACTTTTTAAAACTAACAGACACTGATCCGTTAGGATGTTTTAGCAAGAGGAAGTGTAACTCTGAAAACTGTCTCGGTTTCATCAGCTAAGTGTATATTTCTCAGCGGTAGGTATATTTCTCATTGCGCGCTGGAGAAAACGTTGGAATCTCTTGTATTAGGTCATTTGATTGTTGCTGTAAAAAAAGGGCCGCATTCAGCTCACCTGGAATAGGAACAACCGGTATGGGCGCTCCCAGCGCGGCGTATTTGGGCCTTAGTGCTCGGATAGGGTATCGTCCAATGCTCCTAGGGCGCCAGATGATTACAGCAATAACGAGCATAATGATGCATACCAACATGAAAACGGTCATTCCCCAGATCACAGCCCAGTCTGGCTTCAGATTCTGCGGCTGTTTTTTACAACAGAGAAAACATAACACGTCAGAGTTACTAATGCAATACTGCTGAAAAGCACGGTTGACATAAGATGCCATCCGCCACAGCCCCTCAGGAGACGTTCTGACGATACATGATGCAAAATCCCCCACACTAATTAACCTGCCAACAGGCTCTCCATTTGGGTTATTCGGAGAGATGGTCGCGTCGATTTGCTCTTGAATGGTGCGCGGTCAAAGCTAAATGAAGAGCCTCTTAGCAGGCTGCACCCTATTCATCATCCAAATCGACACCCTTAATCCCCACGGTTTTAACGAACGCTTTTCATTTAACTAATGTATTCCTATTCTTCACGTTGCCATGTTACCACCAATAGCGTAGATCCTCCTCCACTATATAAACTCCACACAACCCATAACTCCTCGATTCGCTCTGACGAAGGGCTAACGCTCGAAACGTCAGCTTCTAGAATCCCTGTACGGTGGTCAATTTACATTATCAACTCTGTTGTCAACACCAAATTCTTGTGTACTACTTCTCCACCGACGCAGCACCACAGTTTCTTTAGAAAGCAGCCCCTTTATACACCCTAATAGGCCTGGAGTACACGTGAGTCATCAGATACAGAACTCAGAGGATGGCAAGGTACAGTGCTTCCGGGTTTAGCGCAGATCTATAGTGTTTAGGGTTGAGTGCTGATATGAAAGTGGTTAGCTTTCAGTTATTATGATTGCAGCTCTGAGTAAAATATGTAAACAATTGATAATGGCTTTCTCTAAGAAGTGCACAGTTCGGGATCCAGGTGCTGATTCTTCTGAATTTCCCTTCCTTTAAATTTAGAAGTAAGTTTGAAATAATTTTCACTCAGTGTAATTTCAAGTCAAAGCGAAAAAGGGGCTGAGGTGGATCGGATATCTAATGCTGACCAAAAACTGCTTGCAACTTATTTACTTTTTCAGACCTAAACAACCCTTCTCCGCGTCACGATCTGGTAGAAAAGACCTCTGTCAATGTTTCCATGACTGGCGGAGGATCTTGGGACAGGTGGTCAGCCCAATATCCAGCCTCTTCACAAGCCGATTGTGTAGAGGCTGACGTCATCAAATCCAAAATGGCTGCGCGCGGAAACTGAAGTGAAAATAGGCGATAATGATACCCAAGTTTCTGTTCACTTGTATGGTATATCCACGTTTTAAATTACATTTGGGAATCTAGTAACTGTTTCTAACAATTTAAGGCCAAGCAAAAGCAAGATGGCATAATTGGTGAAGTCCCTAGAAACAGATATCAAACCACTCACCTGCCTGGTGCCCAAACCAAGTTGGCTCAGGATGTTATCTGTAGTGGGTGAAAGTGTGGCATTTTTACAACTGACACCACGCTCTTTAACAGTCACGATCATGGTTCGGGATGGCTCTGCATTGTCGTAAAACACAAACGTTCCATTCTGCGTGAAGACGTGCGTGAAGAGTGTCACACTGGTGTTGGATTCTTGTATCAAGGAGTGAAGCTGCCTAAAGTTACCATAATCAAAATCGTCGTTCGTATTCATTAAGTGATTCTTGCGGTAACGTGGGTAATGACTCAGGCTGCGATTAACCGGGTTGATCTCAATGCGAAAAATCAACGCTTTACCAAATAACAAGCAAACGGTCGGGTTTTGGATTGTAAAACCTGGCGTAACTGTTGGGCTTTCGCTCACAGCGCGTCGCCGTCTTCTGGCGTTGTTTTGACCGTTGTTTCCGCCGCTGACAACCTCCTCCACGGCACTAACACTATTCGGAACAAACGCTGACACTCTGTTAGTCGAATCGAAAAAGATGAACTCGCAATCGTGTTCATCATTGTCATAGTTATTGATTCCTACAGAGGAAGTATCGAAAGCATTCGAGTCGCCGCCGCCTGGGGTAGCGTAAGCCAAAGTGACCCGCCCATCGGGATTCCGCCTTACGCTGCACACGGATCTGTTTGCTTCACACGCTTCGTCACATGTGAAAGTATGCGTACAAACGCACTCTCTGATTTGGGAGCTAAAAGTTCCTCCTGTCTCACCATTATCTTTGCACTGTTGATCACATATAGAGTTCTCTATCTCAGGGTCAACACATGTCCAGTCAGAGGACCTGAGAACCTTGCCCCCAGTACACCTGTCCGCGTCCTACGGCAAAGAACAAAGGAATATTTCGCAAGATGTTTGTACAGATGGAAACCCAAATGACGCTTCTGTTTAATTTAAAACTACTCGATAAGTGCAGTCAAACTACTCTGCGAACTTCTGTTCCGGTTTAGGAAAGAGAATAAATGGAATAAGGTTTTCCAAAAACAAAAAAAAACCTTCTAAAAGCGGAAAACTCTTGACAAAAGGGGCCTGAGAACAGCAAGTACAAGCAACTGAACCTGACGTCCGTTGGCACGTCACGTGCTTGGCGGGCCGCGCACGATTTTCCCGTTAAAAGTTTTCCCAAAGAAACTCATATTCTCAATTTCGAGTAAACCATATTCTGTCCATTTCACTTATTATGCTATCGGGAGAAGAATGAACGAGAATGTACAATGCAATGCAATGCAATGCAATGCAATGCAATACGATGCAATGCAGTGCCATTAAATGTAATACATGCGACAGTAATAAGTACACAAACCTCAGGCCGGCAGTCGGAGTCACTATCACCCTCTTCTCTTTCTCTGGAGGACGGATCATCAAACACGTGACCCCATATACACAAGCACATAGCATCTGACGGCTGGAACGAACGGAACTTGCCAATACAGGAACACAATGTTGCACCCTCCTCTGATAGAGAAGAACTGCCGCATGGAAGACAACCTGTTCGGTTCTCTAATTGGTTGAACGAGTTCCGCGGACATGGAATGCAATCGGAAACTGCTGTCGCTTTGCTCTGGTTTCCATACGTACCAGCTGGACAAGGTACCGGGCTACCTACACCAGCAGGGCAGTACGCACCCTCGGGACACGGGTTTGCTGTCGGGCTCTCGGTACCAGCTGGGCAAAAGTAACCCGCGGGACACTGTTCGCAGGAGCGGCGTTGAGGGTCATCCCCATATGTTCCTTCCTCACAGATTTGGCAATGACGGTCGCTGGAGTTGCGAGGACCTGAGGTGTCGCGGGCCATGTACCCCAGCTGGCAAGGCAGCTCTGCAATGCTTCCCGGAGGACAATAATTTGGATAGCTGCAGAGAGTATGAGTCTCTGATCCATTCGGACAGAACGAGCCACCTATCGAAAAAATGGGTAGCGTTATGGAAAAGTATTTTCTAGTCAAATGTTCTGCAGAACAGACTCCATGACTGAAACAAGCCGAAAAAGTGCGTTTCTCTCCATCTTGGGTTTGCAGTGATAACGATGTTTGGTCTTACTTTAATTCAAAAGTGTCAGATGGTTCTGGATGTTGTCAAACTACTCACCTGGGCAAAGAACTGGCTCACCAGTTGTACCAGGGCAATAATACCCCCCTGGACACAAAAGCTCCAAAGAAGAACCTTTCGGACAATACGTCCTGGCCTTACAAGGTATTCCATACACGTTGAGGGTATCATTGGGACAGTAATAACCCGCGGGACACCAGTCACACTCCCCCCTGTCCCTCGCCCCAGGCGTCTCACGACGGCGTCCAGCTGCACAGTTATATGGACCGAGTTGACGGGGACAAAAATGGCCGATCGGACACTTGCTATTGTTGTAGTTCACCATGGCTGTGTGGTTACACCAATGACCAGCAGGGCATGGGAAGCAGTCACTTAGGTTTACACCGCCTGGAATGTCACGGTATCTGTGCACAGGACAATCAATTGGTGCTTGGCCGTACGGGCAGTACTTTCCAGGTGGACAGGGTACTCCAATGGATGTTCCTATGTACAACAAACTTTCATGTCATATGAAACTGCGTTAAGATTCGTTAGCCAAAGATCAGTTAGAGCAGGATTGGCGCAGTGGTGAGAGCGCTCGCCTTCCACCAATGTGTCCCGGGTTCGATTCCCGCACTCGGTGTCATAAGTTGGCTGAGTTTGTTGGTTCTCTACTCTGCTCAGAGAGGTTTTTCTCCGGTTACTCCGGTTTTCCCCTCTCCTCAAAAACCAACATTTGATTTGATTTGATTTATCGGAGTTTATTTGATTTTGAGGGCCACAGAGTCATCAGTGTCTTAGGACTACTGTTAAGTGTTTCACCCTCTTTAAATAAAGCCTATTAATTTTATTATTATTATTATTTTTTATTTAGCGATTTTCAATTGAGTGTCAAACGTAACTGGAGTTTGCTTTGGTTTTGCTTTACTGTGATTGGTTGATAGAGATCGCGCCACTTTCTCAGCCAATAAGAAGCAAAACCAAAACCAATCGCGAGTTGCGCATGCTCTTTCCCGCGATTTGCGCCGGTTACACTTAATAACTTGAAATTCTGATTGGTTCACTGAGCTGTCTTCATCTGTTGTGAGGGTAATTACTTTAGGTTTGGTTTTACGACACCCAGTTGAAAACCACCCTGTGCTACGCGTACAGTACAATTATCACTATGGTAAAGTCTTGTTGAATCTCACAAATGCCAACATGGCTACACGTTTTCTGATTAATTCTGGTATAGTTCCTTTATGGTCCAATCTACTTCGATAAAAGATAAAGAAATTTGACGATCATAGCTTATTGTCAGTGTCATGTAAATGTTAGCGTTATCATTTGTTTATCCGTTGATTGTTTTTACCATCTTTCTTTTAAAACGTTCTTCAAAATCTTTAAGTGATTAAGTTACCATTTGTACAGAACTTTCCAGCCAGACATGGGGTGCAATCACTGACTTGTCCATAGCCGCCAGAGTAATCTTTCATAGTGTTTTCGGGACACGGGATGGGGGCCAGAGTACCATTGGGGCAGTAATACCCCTCTTGACACGGACCAGCCTCCACTGGATGCCAATACGCTGTTGTACAAGAACAAGAAACATTAGGGTACAGCACAGCATATGGCGAGCTTGAACTGAGTCGTTATTTGGACCCCAGAGTCATATAAGAACTTGTTAAACCTCGATCTTCTGGGTGAGTGAAGTTCTAATAAGGACTGTTTGTGGTGACAATGAATCACGTTTCAAAGGAACGTCATCACTAGAGACACATGATCGGTAGAATGTCATTACATGGTATACATTAACGGTGCTATGGATCGTCTGTCAGTTAAGCTTGTTGTTACTGGCTGTAAACACTATAAACAGTGATTGATCAAAACACGCACAATAAGAAGTCCCACGGCTATAAATTAAGGGACACTTTAAGAGATTATATATTATTGGTGCACTGAGGGATCTCTGGCTGTCTCTCTTTGGATTGCGCCTCGAATTCGACGGCTAAATTAAGTACTTACTGTGTAAGCAGAACTTTCCAGTTCGACAGCTTGAGCAGTTACCAACAGAGTAATTTCCGGTGACGTTGTTCGGACACGGGGTGATGACCACCGATGCGTCTGCAGCATTCCACACACCAGTCGGATTAGGATCAGGACTACGGCTCTTACAGAAGTATCCACCGTGACATGGCCCCACCACCTGACCCAGACGGCAATAAGAACCAGTAATGCATGGCAGACAGTCACTTGCGTTGGCCAAACCAGACATGTTTTCATAGGTGTAGGTGCCATTGGGACATGTAATTGGGGTGATGGTAGCAGCGGGACAGTAGTGTCTTGGCGGGCACTTAATAGGGTTAGAGGTTTTGCTCTTGCAGTAGTAACCCGCGGGACAGGGATCACATTCAGCTTGTCCCGCATTATTCTGATTATAACCTACGGCAAAACGCAAAACATAATTACATACTTGGAGAAATTATAAAATCACCTAAATCTTGCTTTGACGAGCGCTTGGACCTTTCGTCACTAATGTAATGTTTATTTTGAGTAACAAATGCGTGTGATGACTGGCTGGAATTAGAAATGGCGAAAGAACTTGGTTTTCCAAGCCACCGACACATTTGGTTGAGAGCAATTCATATTCTCGAACATTTGGAGAGAAATTATATTTATACTATATGTACAAGAGGGACCAAAAAGAAGATAAAATGCACAACGCTGGAAACAATAAGGCGTGTACGTGATAGCCGAAAAAATATGCTGTATACAAAAAATCCTTTTGGTACACATCCTGAGTAAAGAAAAAACGGTCGCCGAACAACATTCGCAGTTCTTTTCGGACGCCGAAGAAAGACAAGAGCGATTTCGAGGGAGGGGAGGGAGGAATCGTAGTTGCCCTGCTTCTTGCGCGTATCTCTTCCTTTTTCGCTCCCTTCAACGCTCTAACTAGCGCTCTAACTTACTATACGATGCCCAAGACTACTTGACAAACCTGGTTCACACTCTTGTGGAGCTGCAGATCCTGAGGGGCATTTATGGCCTGTAGGGCACAAATAACCATGGGGCTCGGACACGTTAGCCCTGGAGCCCTGGGGACAGTAGTATCCAGGGGCACAGGGTCCAGTAACGTAAGAATTGTTGGAGCCATTGCAGAAGAAACCAGGAGTGCAATCAAGGCACTCATCCACAGAACGAGCTCCAGTGCTGTTACGGAAAGTCCCCGGAGGACATGCGGTTGGGGCTTTAGTTCCTTCTAGACAATAATGCCCTGTGGGGCATCGGCCGTTTTTGGGATACTCCGCTATTGGGAATGGTGTTGAAGTAATAGCTTTCCCTTGACAGAACCAGCCAGCTGTACACCGGCCCGTGGGAGACGTTTGCCCAGTGGCCTGAAACGAATGCATTGGTGAGATTAAAGGGAGCGAAGATCTTGAGACGATTTTGTAGAAATTGACACCTACAGCTCCTGCTATCAAAATTCCATAATGACCAAGAACAAAATAAGATAACTCCAAGCGAAAAACAAAAAGGAAAAAAAAGCAGAATACGAAATACTGCCAGGAACTGAAAATAATACTTCTGGTTACTGACTCCGATGCTCTGAGCTATGGGAGATTTGTGGGAACACTAAGGTCCAGCATACTGCTACTTGAATGGCAGCTGCTTTGAATAAACCTACTTGACAGTAAGATCCTGATGGGCAGTCAGTGCACATATCAATGCTGGACAGTCCGGTACTATTTCCATAGGTTCCCGCTGGACATGGTGTGGGTTCCCCATCTGGACAATAGTGGCCAGCTTTACAGGTTTCCACTGACGACATGTTAAGATATGGGCACATATTCCCAGCACCGCATGAAATACAGCTCCCTTGTCCCTCGTTGGGTTGATACGTTCCACGAGGACAGCTGAGGGCAGTATAGTTTCCTATTTCCAGGATAAAATGATCAGAACTGCCCATGGTAGGGATTCACTACGTATAGGGGCTTTATACAAGATTATTGCCAGTGGGTATTTGGCCTTCAAATCAAAATCCTCAAAATTCACTTTGTTTTGACACACAGAAATGTTGTTGATTCAAAAATAGTTTTTCTCTTTATCTTAAAAAGTAAAAAAGCTTTTTTTCCCATTCTTTTTGCAAAATATTTATCTCAGTCTACTCAATTTGAAAATCCACCTACCATGATACCTTAATTCTGCTTTTTAAATTTTAATTACAACACAAAGAATTAGTTATTTTTCCTTTCGCTACAAAATATATCGTCCGTTTCAGGGTTTTCAATAGAAGCCGGCTACCACCAGAGGTCCAACGGCTGTGAGTCATCGAGTCACCGGCTACATGGCCATGTTGTTCAACAAATACTTGAAGAATATATAAACCTCTTTGATTGCCACAGCCGCCTACTATTACTGGGGCATAGACCTGATACATATCATATTGAAAGCCCTGCCGTTTGTTACATACTTGAAATACAACAAAAGAAAGGAACCACACATGGGCTCCTCTATAAAAGATCTCTTACAATTGAGGCGATTAACTTCAGCGGGTCACACGAGTAAACAGAGGTTTCCAAAAGTATGCCTTTACCCGAAGTCATATTCTATGCTCAATTACAATGAATTCTCGCTCCTGCGTAAATTGTACGTGCGTGCGGAGGTTCGTAAGACTGACCTTGCGGTCGTAGATAAAATCTGAGTAGACGACGTACGAACGGCTAAAGTAGTGTGAAGAGTGTAAAGTAAACGTACAAAGTTGATTGTTATTGAAAGTAGTTACTTTCACGCAAGCGTCTCAGTCTTTAATTTAATTTCCATACGTAGCGCCTATTAAATTCATGAACCCAGGGCAAACTCACGCAATAATAGAAATCCTACTTTAACGAAGGCAATCACGTTTTCACTCACCAGCGGGGCAAAAGAAGCCCCTTGGACATATATAACCCATAGATGGATGGGTAGGTGTTGGTGTACTTGAGCCTCCAGTACAAATGAAACCAGCAAAACAGGGTGGGGCGGTGCCGTTCAGTGTTCCAGACCCATTGCAATACCTTCCTCTGGGACAAGGAACACATTGAGAGCTGTTAGCAATGCGCCCCTCGTTGTGGAATGTACCAGATGGGCAGGGCTCTGGGTCCGAGCCGCTGAGACAATAATGTCCTGGAGGACAGGCGTCATTTATGTAGGGGAATGGAAAGTGTTTGTAATCTGCAAAGTCTTTGGCAAGAAGGTCTTTCTCTGGTGCGGGCGACTTGGAGCGATCGGTACAGTAATGACCGCCGTAACAGGTCCCTGATGGCTGTGTTAGGCCTTTTCGTCCGCAGTACCTTCCTCTTGGGCAATCAGTACAGTTTCCAACGGCCATTAAACCTAACCTGTCATTATAAGTACCTGGAATGCAACAGTCAAACAAACAGACAGTCACCTCTCGTCTCGCAAAAATGTAGTTTTTCATTGATTCCTTAACAAATCAAATACACTAACAATAACAAACTCTACGGCATCAATAAAAATTTGGCTAAGATACACACCCCAGGACAATATTGTCTGAGTCAAATAAGTCAATTCATAACTCAGCAGGAATAACAGAATTCAGTTCAATTCCTTGTAATTCAACAAGACTGATAAATGGATTACAGTGCCGAAATAATATCTAGATAGCTTTGGAAGTCACGTTCCGTGGTCACTTCGTGACAGTTGATAAGCCTTCACACCACAGATCGTTTGTTTTGAATGACCACTTGAGATTAAAGTTGTCAAAAAAGGCACCAACAATAAAAGAGAAAGTTCTTATAATCGTAATCGTGTGGCGTGCATTGCTGAGCCCTCAGCTTGAAGCCCAACGAGTGACCGATACCTAAGTTGTCCCTACCTTATCACTGCCGGATCAGAGATGAACGAAATTAATTACCAATACAACATTTTTTAATGGTTGTACACAGATTCTCTCAACTTGCACCACAGGAATAAACTGAAAACTGTGTGGAGAGTATGGATGTTGATATCAGGGCTTTGAGGGTTAAATGAGGTTAACACAAACTGAGTGCTACTTACGTTCTGGGCATGGGAAATCGCGATAGTTGCCTGTACCAGCAGGGCAGTAATGTCCGTATGGACACAACGAAGCATTCACCACCGCTGCATTGGTGGCATCACAGTAATAGCCTTCGGGACAAGTCTTGCAGACACTTTTGCCTGGTTCATTTTGGAAGGTTCCATTTTCGCATCTCACTGGTTGTGCTGTTCCCTCCTTGCAGAAGTGTCCTGGGGTGCACAGATATCCTGCTGGGGTTGCCGTGCTCTGTCCACCTGGACAGTAATAGTTTGCAGCGCATCTCCTTGTAGGTGCGGAATTACCTGTTCCCTCACAGTAGCTGCCAGGCACGCAAGCCACGCAATTCTCAATTCTTGTATTCCTTGGAGTGTCAGAGAATTTTCCTGCAGGACAAGGAACTGGGACGCCAGTACCTGATGGACAGTAATGTCCCACTGGACAGTCAAACTGATCAGGCACAGTAGAGCTGTCATTACAGTAATACCCCTCAGTGCAGTTTCCCTGGGGTGTGGCCAATGCTGCATGTGGACAGTACTGGCCGAGTGTGCATGAGAGGGGACGACTTGACCCAAGGGGGCAATAATGACCAGCTGGACAAATGTCACCTGCAGAAATGAAAAAAAAATTAACTCGAAGGGCCACTTTCACAGCAATTCTAGTTATCACACGAACGGATTTTTTATACAAGAGGTGGATTTCAAATTCTTAGAAGGACCAGCATTGTTAATGGTAATTTTTCCAAAACAAAACTTGTTATAGCTAGAAGAAGGTTGCATCCCATTTCCTCCTTATCATCCGTGGCTAGAGAAAAGCCTACCGCAAACAGTTTCAATGTACATATTACGAGATTCGTATGAACACTGTAAAAAAGGTTCCCTTATTGCAAACACTTCACTGGGGTCATCCACGACAGTGTCCATCTAAGAAGTTGCGCAGTTAATGACCTACAACCAATCTATAATGAAATGAGGAAAGATCCCTGCAGTTGTAAACGCAATTTATGCAATAACGTAAAGAAGCCTGATAAAAAATGCTTTGTGGTAAAGACGATCGTGTCTCAACGGCTCTATCTCACAATAAGCCTTCACTTTTATCAATTCACAATTGGAATAAAATGTGTAGCAAGTGTAGAAGTTGATGATTGTGGTTGTTTTACAGTACACCAGAAGGTTTTTTCAACTTCGTTGCAAATGAAAGTCATAACTACTCTTCATCTTCTTATAAACACGAAAACTTCGCTCTTTCTTGTGAAATGACACGCGTGTTCTCCTTGAAGATGTTTATGCACTATTTTACCTGTAGTCTTATTCCATGCAGGGCAAATACATTCAAATGAGATATAACAGCTGTCTGCGGGGCTTGTTGCACTATCATAATTGGCCGCCCCAATGTCTCCGGGACGCTTAGACCATGATCCTCCAGCGCAGTAAAATCCCTCATCGCAAAGTCCGTTTGGCCAGACCCGTCCGTACCCCTCACAGTACTTTCCTGGGTCGCACAGCTTGCACGCTGATTCCGACGTCTGGTCAGTCACATTGTTGTAAGTGCCGGGTCTGCAGGGATACTGGGTGGCAAACTCTGTGCCGTTTGGACAGTAATGACCCTTGGGACAGGATGCTGGGGTGACTGTGGTACCATTACAGTATTTACCTAGAAATTAATATGAGAACAAGACGTCAGTTTATATTATTAAGACCACCACACCATTAGGTTGCCCGAGATTTTCTGCCTCATTTGCTTTATAAAAGTAAAGTAAAAGTAGAACTTTATTTACACAGGGTAGCCCATTCAGCTCTAAAGCTGGTCTCCAAAGGGGCCCTGATAAAAGTTTATGATAAAAGCTGCAACCAATGAACGTCGTGACATTCAAAATGGCTGTGCGCGGGAAATAGGCGAATATGATATCCAATTTTTTGCACACTTAAATGTTATTTCCACGTTTTTAGGTCAATTTAGTATATAACAGCAAGAAAGCCAACAGCTATGACAAGAGAGACGCTAGAGCACTCACCCGCCGGGCACACATCACACGCCGCCATTCCTTGTACAGCTGCGTAGTACCCGGGATCACATGGGTGAAATGTACTGCTTCCCTGCCGACACTCGTGACCGACTGGGCATATTCCACCGACCCCAGTGTAATGCTCGACAGGAGCGCTGACATTTACACCTGACGTACAGTAAAAGCCTGAAAAATATAAATAAAAAGCACAGGTTAGAGGTTAAATATTCCACAAGAAATTTGTGGCTCACAAGACCCGGCAAAGGATGAGATTTAGTGGAAGGAGGAATTCCTGCAGAAGACCCCGGGATACCTAACAACGTATTGATATCCTAAACAGAAACTCATGTCAACCTCCTGCTTTCTCGAATGAGATAGTGGGAGTATGGAAAATCACATGGAAGAAAACTGCCACTTGTAACCCACCAAACGTGACTAAGTTCCATCAAGAGTATCTAGTCTCGTCTCTTCGTAATTAAATGAGGCTTTTCCGAGGATGGAAAGTTGGCCCATCGTCCAATTTCCCCCAACCCAACAGCAATGAACTGGATGAAGGCTGGCCACAAGTACGGAAACTACGCTCCCCACTCCTAGTGAAAGGTGTGTGGGTCTTTTTGCAAATACAACTTTTCAAGCATCAATAATATTCTTAAATAATACTAAAAACTCAACAACGAAGTTGGAAAGCACGTATATATATATAGGGGCTCTCTACTGAACTAGTAAACAAGAGCCTCTAACATTGCCATAATATGATGCTCATGCTGATCACACAAATGACTATCGGCGTCCATAAAAATAAAGGAAAAGACTTTTGCTCCAAACATCTTCTGTGCTCGTACATCTGTAGACTACAACAGCTTGGTTTTGATACCTACCTTCCTGACATGTTCCTGTCGCAGTAGCTCGGCCAGCTGTCTCACAATAGAAGCCTCCTGGACATTGCGTACATTCACTCTCATTAGCCAAACCAGTTCTGTTACCAATAGTCCCCACAGGGCAAGGCTGAGTATCATAACCAGTCCCCTCAGTACAGTAGAATCCTGCAGGGCATGGGTCCGGTAGCACAGCTCTGATGCATTGGTATCCAGCCGGACATACGTAACAATACGAAGCATCTACGTAAAAGAGAGGCCAAAACATGTGAAGAGAATCAATGACACCAACACAAACAAAGTTGAATGTACCTGACAATCATGAAAGAGACGCAAGAAAAAAGATCGGCTGAGAAGAAACATGTTGGCAACAGAAACGTTAAATGTATATTCCCCTCTTTTACTTACTACCGGGTCTTTAACGGAATAATCCTACATTCAGATACACTGTGTTGCGTTACAGTCTGGTTGACATGGTTTTCCGTTTTTTGAACGCAAAAAAAAAAAAAAAAAGGAAAGAAAAAAGAACACAAAAACGTAGAAAAATGATAGACTATCGCTCAGGATTCCATACACAGATATGGGAAAACAGCATTCTTATATGAACAATGATCATTCTTTTCATACAATTTGATGTGAGATTGTTTTCAAATCTTGTCCCTTTTGGTCACAATGTCCCAAAACAAAATTCACATTAGTTTCTCATACCTGTATGATTCATGTACGTTCCATTGTAGCAGGTCTGCGGCTCAAAGGAACCTTCAACACAAAAGCTGCCGACAGGACAAATGTCGCCAGTAGCTCCATCCTGAGGGTTCGCCCTTGAGGCATTACCCTTACAGAAGAAACCCCTCAGACAATTTCCAGTCACAGCACTCAGACCAGTTGCATCACAGAACTTTCCAGGGTCACAAGCCACACAGTCTTCGACGCGCTCCTTGCGCCTGTCTGGTTGGTAGGTTCCTTTGGGGCACTGTATAGGAGATGGAGTTCCTGTAGGACAATAGCTACCATTCGGGCAGTCTGTGCCGTAAGGCTTGTTTAGAGGCATTTGTTCAGGCGATCCTCTTCGGCACCAGAACCCTTGTAGACACTTCTTTTCAGGAACAATATTCCCAATGCCATCACAATAATAACCAGCCAAACATGGCAAACATCCCGTTTCATTCTGGAGCCCGGTCTCGTTATAAAACGTTCCTGAAAATAAACCATCAACAACTTATTTCTCCTTGTACTATAATACTTTCTGTACTCTTCATGGCATAATCGTCATGATATCTCACATGGCTTTGTTCCTCAACAAGGAACGACGACATAACTATAGAGGTGGTACCTACTGCTTATTCCATCGAGTTTCGTTCGAACACCGTTTTTATTATTTCGCAAATAGATCATTGTTTATTTTAGTTCAGTTAAATGACAATTTAACAAAGTAAACTCCCACGAGCTAAGTAGACTCCTCCAGTCAGCGGTCCAACTGACAAGTGCAGGCTTACCAGGATCGTTGTTGCTTTGTCACGGCTATGACCTTCTTTGAGTTTTCGAGCGGTTTGTAGCGGTTGTTATACAATTATCTTCAGCCATTTTGTAGCGGTTGTTTTAACTCTATAAACCCTAAGAGTGATCAGCATCAAATTTCTCCTTGTAATATCAACGCTTCATGAAACAGAATGGTCACGAGAATTCAGGATATGATCACACATGACGAATTTGCTTGATATTTTACCAACGTCTCCCCACTGCTTCTATAGGACATACGTAGAGGCAGCACATGAGAATTTAAATTTTGATCTTAGGGTTTAAAAGGTTTAGCGCCCTCCTAATCTAACCTCTATTTTTCATTCCCGTGATTTAATCAGTGTGAAGAGTGGCTCATGCCTGGGTTGTCGGCATTTGCCTGCCACGGGGGTATCCAGGGGCTTCCACTGTGGCAAGCCACTTTTATCATCGGGTTTAAAAGGTTAAGCGTCCCCGACCCTACCCTCTATTTTTCATTCTACTGATATGATCAGTGTGACAAGTGGCTCAGGGCCAGGTTGCGGGAATTTGCCTGTCACGGGGGTATACAGGGGCTTCCATTGTGGGAAGCCTGCCTCTAGATAAAATACAGTCCCTTCCATTTCAGCGACGCAATCAGTTAATACTTCATTCAACGTGGAGAAATAATGGATTCCCATTTTCATGATGTTTTATGTCCTCTACGCTTAGTGTGTGGGTTACAGTTTACAAGCCGACATTTCCAGCTCAAGTAAATTAATTTACCAACCCTAATAATAGTAATGAACCTGGATTGGGTCAGTGCACAAGAAAAGAAACAACACTAAAATAAGTCTCACCTGCAGGACAACCAATTCCCTGTGAGGACTGTTCTGGGCAATAATGACCCTTTTTGCATGTATCTCCTGTCACTCCATCAGTTGGTGTTGATGTCACAGACCCATTGACGCAGACGTAGCCTGTCAGGATGACAAAAAGGCCACGTGGTTCAACATGGGCTGAGCCAAAGATACAGTTATGTTGCTAGGTCGATAGTTCTTCTTAATAATTTCCTGCCTACGTACTAATTTTTAGCCTGGTTCACGCCTAAAAACGTGCTGGATGTGGCAGTTGTTGAACAACTCCAAACACGACACTTTCAAGTTTATCACGAAACATGCATCGTCTGACCAGTCCTGTAACACTGATAACAATTTTGACAACATCAGATCAATTCACACACGTTAAAACAACGTTTTCCTACCTGTCACGAGGCTCTGTCTGCATAGATAAAAGTCTAGTATATCAACTATAGTATTACTATTGGAGGCAACTAGTATGTAATCATCACAAACCTGCACTACAAGGGCCTGAAGGCTTCGTCAAACCCGTTGATCCACAGAAAGTCTTGGGCAGACAAGGTGTACAATCTGAGTATCTCTCGAGGCCTGTCTTGTTACTGAAGGTTCCAGCTGGACAAGGGAACTGCCTCTCAGTCTTCGTTCCTGTGGGGCAGTAATTTCCAGGCGTGCATTTGGTTGGGTAGATCACACCAGTAAGATTCGTAGAAGGATCGCAATAATGCCCTGCTAAACAGACCTTGCACTTATGTTGTCCTTCCTCATCTTGGTATTCCCCTGCAATGCAGTTTTGTGGTAAGGGACTTCCAGTAGGACAGCTAGCTCCCCTTGGACATATCACTGTGGAATTATGCTTAGAACCACTTGGACAGTAATAACCCTGCAAACACTGAAACAGCACCTCGGTGGCACCTTGTAGTGGGCAGTAGTAACCAGCTGAGCAATTTAAACAGTCCTCGACCTTGGATTTGCCAGCATGTGGTGAGAATGTTCCTACTGGACACGGCCTTTCTATTTCTGTCCCCTCGGGACAATAGTACCCGGCAGCACAGTTTCTAGGATTGGAAATTGTGTCACCACCTTTGCAGTAATAACCCGCCGTACAGTTCCCTTCTGGACTAGCAAGCCCTGTTCGACCACAAAACGTCCCTGGCAGACAACTCTTTGGTTCCGAAGAACCTCGTGGACAGAAGTGGCCAACCGGGCAAATACCACCAGTAAAGTTTATGGAGTATATAGGACATGTAAAGTCATTAGAGTTATTAAAGAGTGAATTCACATTGGGAACAGGTCTTCTTGCATAAGCACCTCTATTGCAGTACCATCCCTCATCACAGAGGCCATCCGGGTTGGTGTTACCATAGCCCTCACAATATTCTCCAGGCGTGCAGGGAACACAGTTTGATGGTTGCGTTGCATGTGTCTCATTGTTGAAGGTGCCTGGAGGGCATTTGAATGGCGTGGTTGTTCCTCTTGTGCAGTAGTGTCCTGTGGGACAAATACCACCACCTTGGCCAGAATTGACAGGATTAGGTCTGATAGCACGGATCTCGCAGAAGAATCCTGGATCACAAGAGCCATTTGGCGCAGCAAGCCCCTCAGAATCACAATACCTCCCTCCATCACAGTCAACACAGCCTGAACGGCTTTTCAGTCTTTGGAATGGGCCATACGTACCCGCTGGGCATGGTTGAGGTCTGTGAGAGCCTTCCACACAATAGGTGCCCAGAGGACACGGGGCTCCTGTGACTGTGTCATTAGGAGTGGGTACACTGGCACCTTCCACACAGTAATATCCTGCATGGCACTTGTCAGTTGGCGCTGTTATCCCTGATTTGTGGCAGTAGTATCCTTCCGTGCATGGTGTGCATTGGGCTTCTTCCATGCGCCTAGTAACATTGTTAAAGGAGCCTACTGGACATGGATATTGCTTGGCCCACTTAGTGCCATTAGGGCAGAAGTATCCCGCGGGGCAATCAGAAGGGTCAATGACTCCACACGAACCACTTCCTTGACATGACATGTTCTGCCTAGCTTCATTAGGATCACAGTAACTTCCAGCAGGACAGATGTAACAAAAACCTTTCCTGGAATAAGGCTGATACGTTCCAGCAGGACATGGGTTGTGTAGCCCACTCCCTTCAGGACAGAAGTGACCAGGCTGACATTCTTTGTCTGGAGGACTCTGTTGTGTCTCTCCAGCAGGACAGTAGAATCCTTCAGAACAATTTCCGGCTGGATAGTTAAGTCCATAAGTTGGGCAGAACATGCCGGGGATACAAGGTTGACAGTTGTTCTTGAACTGGTTGTATTCTGTATTAGCATAAGTACCTGGTAGGCATGGTGTTGGATAGGAACTTTTAGTTGGACAGTAATGGCCCTTTGGACACCTATCACCAGTGGTTTGGTTGACTGGGTGACTATAGATCGTGCTTCCATTGCAATAATGTCCAGCTGCACACACTCCAGACTCCTTGTCAAGTTTATCCCTATTGCAATAGTAACCGGGTGTGCAAGGCACAGGTTCATGGGATCCAGCTGGACAGAAGGTGCCTTTCTTGCAGAAGCCTCCAATTTCACCAATAAGCGGACAAATGGACGTACCATTTGCAATGTCGCTTGTGTTGAGTGGCATCCTCTGCCATGAGCCACCAGTGCAGTACCAGCCACCCGCACACAAACCTGATGGTTCAGGCAAGCCACTCAACTCACAGTATTGCCCGGCAGGACAGATGGTGCAGTCGCCAACTTTATCACCCAGTGTTACATTTTTGAAGGAACCTTTCGGACACGGAATGGCTGATGCCGAGCCATTAGGGCAGTAGAATCCTTTGGGACAGTCAGTGACATTAGTTGATGCATTTGGGCAAAAATAACCAGGTGGACAGACAAGGCACTGGCTTTGTGTCCATCGTGAATTGTACTCTCCACCTTTACAGGCAATAGGATATGGTGATCCAACCGGACAGAAGTGACCTGGTGGGCAAGGACCTCCATTTGCTGACACATTTGGCTTACGTGAAGTTGATCCCACTACACAGTAATAACCAGCATCACAACGGCCGCTTGGCCGTGTCAGACCAGCTTCTTCACAGTACTGTCCACCAGGGCATTTGATGCAATCTGCTAATGACGACGCATGTGTTCTGTTATTGTAGTGACCAGCAGGACAAGCTATCGGCGCACGTGGGTCACCTTGTGGGCAGTACCGTCCAGTTGGACAGATACCTGCATCACCCCTGTTGCCACCAGAGGGTTGTTGCTGGTCAGAGCCATTATGACAGAAAAATCCCGCATCACATTTCCCTGTGATTGAAGTAGCATTAACGAAGGGACAGTAGTAGCCTGGCTCACATGGTTTGCACTGTTCTTCTCTGGACAGGAATTCAACGGGACTGTACGTTCCTCTTGGGCAAGGTTGCCAGTCATGCCCTGTACCCGATCGGCAATACCAGCCTGGACAAGAAATGGCACAAATAGTTTACCCTTGACATACAAAAACGTTTTCCAAGTGCGATTTGAATGGGCAATATGATTTTACTTTACAAGTATTACAAAACATTTACTTTTCCAGAGACCACACCAGTGTTTCCTTTGGCTCTGTGGTTACATATATTTACTGCGAAATGTGATTGGCTGGTTGTACATAGTGTTTACCGTTTGGTGCGTTTGGCTAGAGTAATTTCTTTGCTTTCAATCTTACGTCAGCCAACTAAAAACCGCTGTAAAAGGCATCCATAATAGAACTACAAACAGAGGAGGAACTTACCAGCTGGGCAAGGTTGGGGCGAAACTCTGTTAATGCAGTAGTGTCCTGGCGGACAGGTGTAACACATAGCGGCTTGGGTGTGGTTCATGTATTCTCCCGGAGAGCAAGGACGAGGGCTAGCAGTGCCCTCAGGACAGAAATGCCCAATCCAACAAACATCACCTAAACAAACAAAGCCAGTTTTTAAACTCCTGTACAATCTCAGTTTCTCAAACAGTTTTCAAATCACTTGTCAACTGGATACTGGATACAGCCCAAAGAACTATCTCAAACTTCCACTTCCCTTAATCCAGGGATTCAGGGATAGCAGTCCCCGGGTAGCAGTCTAACGCTCAAAGAAATAAGTCAGTCCAAAAATACTAACCAGCGATTCCGTCTGTAGGTTCACTGACAGATGCGTTTTGTTTGCAAAAGTAACCTGCAGAACAGTTGCCAGATGTTTGATTGAGACCATCAACTGCACAATATTCCCCTGGTTCACATGCTTTGCATTCGGCCTGAGATCCCAGTTGTTCTGTGGGACCATATGTACCTTTCTGGCAAGGAATGCTGACAGTTGTGCCGGCTGGACAATAGTGACTACAGAAGAGAAGATGTGAAACGAGTTACATGGTGATGTGGGGTTTCGTTAATTGACGTTTAAGGTGGTATAGGATTCTTAATAGGTGGGTACCTCTAAGATGTCTTTGGTCCCTTTTCAATACCTTACAGCAAAGGCAGGTAATGTGATCAGACTATAGGGGTGCTGGTTACCAGGTCTCCCTTCTGATAACAACTCTGCAAGGTTTCGAACGCAGTTTTTATTTGGTAACTGCCAATCACAGACAAGCCAGCAACAGAAATATGATGAGAGGGAACACATCCCTATTAAACAGTTATACAAGCTCTATTGATCACTTGACCATAAACCATCGTCTCTGACGCAACAACCAGCTTGCAAGCTCTTAGTGGGTGTGTAAGGGTACAAAAGGTAACAATGTACACAGAACGAAACTGGAGAAAAGAGTTCGTCAAAGAGACTCACCCTGTCGGACAAACAACTCCAGTGACACCATCGTTAGGAGAAGGATTGTCAGCTCGACGAATGCAGTGAAATCCCCTGGTGCAGTCATTTGTCCATATCTCATTGCCTTCACCTGCACAGTACTTGCCAGCTCGACAATCAGTACAGTCCGCAACACTCTTTCCATGTGTTCTGTTATTGAAGGTTCCTGAAAAAATTGAAACGTTGCAGTTACGACAATACTTTCATTCATCCATTAGATGTAAAAAATAACAAAAAATTAGAAATAAGAAATCAAAAGAACTTATAAAAATCTGTGAACCTACATAGTAAACTGAGGAATGCAAGAGTTTGCAAAAGACTGGCAGCACTACTTTGCCTAAATAATGAACAATGGTGGTGCAATCTTTTCAGGTGTGCTATCCTAAAACCTTGATTTTACGTACTTATGCAGTCTCAAGATAACAAGTCTTTGATTGTGTAAAACAAAACTGGTCTAGCAAAATAAGAACAATTGCATGAAGGTATCTCATCTTGTGGCAAACTCTATATTAAAGGACTTATAACTTAACGACTTTGCTGATAATTTTTGTCTTCAAGCATCACTGTAGGTCATAACCATAGCCCCTACCTGCGGGACACTTGTGTTGCCGTGCAAATCTGGTTCCACTTGGACAATAGTGACCCTTGATGCACGGTGTGGGGAACTGAACACCATGACTGCAGTGAGTCGCATTAAGAATGGTTCCATCACAGTAGTAACCTTCGAGGCATGTCTTACATATTCCTTGCTGGAACTCGTCCTGGTAACTACCATTGACGCAAGGTACTTCATGCGCACTTCCCATGGGACACTTGTGACCAGGTGTACAAGTATATGCAACAGGCGAGCTTGTTTTCTGACCGCCCGGGCAATAAAACCCAGCAGCACACTCTCCTGTTGGCATCTCGAGTCCTCTGGAACCACAATAGAATCCTGGCAAGCATGGTTGACAGCTGCTTAGATTTTGATTGGATGTAGAATTGGAGTAGGTTCCCTCGGGACATTTCTTTGGATCATATGTTCCAACAGGACAATAATGGCCTCTGGGGCATATCCCTCCAGTGATGTTGTCAGTTGGGTCAGCAAACCTAGCGCCTTCGTTGCAGAAATAACCAGCATCACAGGGTCCAGTGACATTAGACAGTTCCGCAATGGCGCAGTAATGTCCTTCAAAGAAAAGCAACAAACACCTCAAAAAACATGATGGTTCCATGAAAACGTTGTTCATTATTCATAGCGGTAGATACAATAACGATAGAATATATTATCATTTATCTAATGGTGTAATCTCTCGAGATACAGGATCGCAATCTTTCGACTGCTTACTGCCAGTATTTGACTTTCCGAGCAATAAGCAGTCGAAACGTCACCATTTTATATCTGGAGTGACAACAACGCAAGACTAACGATCATCATCATCATCATCATCATAATCATCATCGTCGTCATTGTCATTAGAACATTACCTCTCAAACATGGTTGGGGTTCACGAGATCCATTTGGACAGTAGAATCCTGGCTGACACACTCCTCCTGTTGTTGTATTCGGACAGAAGCATCCAGTTCCATTGGTAGTATTGCAGTATCCGAGAACACCCAAATCAGCTGGTTTAGCAGACCAAGCCCCGCGTACACAATACCAACCTCCTGCACAGTCACCAGTGGGGTTTTCTAGGCCTGCTTTGTCACAGAATTTCCCAGGGAGACATGGGGTACAATCACTATGAATGAAAGTGTTTCAAAACAACATGACATGTCTATGCACTATGGTAACAGTGCTTTCAATAAGATTTGAATTAGGTGGCTACCTCGGAACAGCACCCACCGGAGTAACATGAGATTCCTCTGAATTTTCGACTTGAACGCGGTTAAATACCCGCCGACTTTCAACAGAATACAAAGCGATTTGAAATGAAGAAAGGCTACCATATAAAACGTTAAATATAACACTTAATTCCTTTTCAACCCTCCACCAAAGCAGCGACGTAACTTCTCTTCATTCAAAAAACTAGAAAACGCCTGAAGACAATCGTGGAAACGTACCTACATTCAACTGAAAGGGTATCACGAAATGTGTTATGCAATACAAGCGCCATCAAACAAGACCAACAAGACCCTGAAAATACCAATTTTAAGATAATATAACAGAAACATAGACTACGAGTAGCCCCATTTTTTATCGGGATGGTAGAGAAGGTGAAATACGCATGTGCCTACGAGTGAAAATTGCTCTTCCCCGCGTGCAACGTGTTGTGCCGTGAGAGGCAAGTTCCACGCCCGCTCCGAGTTTCTCTTGTTATACTGTCCATACGAAAATAAGGGGCTACTGATATTTTACAAAAGTTTGAAAACAAGTTTACCTCATGCTTTGCCTTCTCGTTTTATCGTTGAAATAACCCTTTGGACAAGGGTTATCAAAAGGTGCTTCAGTTCCCGGGGGACAGTAATGACCCAGTGGACATTCCAGGACACAAACGGTTGAGTTTGATGGACAATAGTACCCTCCACAACATTCCGTGCAGTTAGATTGGCCTGTGCGATCATTGTACGTCCCGGCCTCACAGCCCAAAGGATAAGACGTTCCTGCAGGGCAATAATGTCCAATAGGGCATGGACCACCAGACACAGTTACTGTTGGTGGATTAGGAACCTCAGACCCCTTAAGACAAAAGAATCCTGGGTGGCAAGGTCCGGAAACATTTCTGAGTCCCAGATCCCCACAATAATTCCCTTCTGTGCAGTTTTGACACTGATTCTTATTTTCTAGAAGCTGTACGTTGGAGTAAGTTCCTTTTGGACATTTCTCTGGTTCCCCTGTGCCGGATGGGCAGTAATGTCCTTCTGGACAAGGCCCTGAACCTGAGCTCGCACTTGGTGTTGCTGATTTGGCACCATGACGGCAGAAGTAACCAGCATTACAATTTCCAGTTACAGTAGTTGCATTTTTATGGGCACAGAATTTACCAGAGTCACAGGGCCGGCAACCTATATCAAGAAAAAAAGAACTATTTTAATTTCGCTATCGTAATATATTTTTTTTAACATAAAGCTGATGCTGACAGGCCAGTGTTGGCCATTCAAGTAGGTGATTGAGCAACACTTCCCATTGCTAGTGACTTTCGCTGCTCGACAGCAAGAACTTTGTGCCCTGACAGAAAGAGAAACTACACAAATGCGTAATACTCTTTGCTAATGCACTGAGCAAGGTGGTTATAGCTTTACATACAGAATGGTCTGAAATTGTTTTCTGATGGTTTTGAGCTCAAGAACCGACACAGTGATCGCAAAGAGTAGGGAACTCAATTCTGGTTTTGTGGTCTGTCCTACTGAACATGTATGGGTTAGATGGAGGCTGGGAGAAGGGCTAACCACCTGTACCCGCAAAAACCTAACGGTACCCAAGTCATATCGCCCAATGTTCCTACTACGCACGGGATAGACTCAGTAGTATGCAAACACACCTCAAGACACAACGGACACACTTACTGGTTACATTAGACAGACCCGGCTTGTCACCATAGGTCCCCTTGGGGCAAGCCTTCCAATCAAAGCCAGTTTTTATGGGACAATAAAATCCCCGTGGGCACGGCTCTGGGTCTTGACTTTTGTCGTTCACACAGAAAAACCCAGCTGGACAGTCTAAGCAGGCATCAGCAAGAGGGTCTTTCATGTATGTTCCATCCTTTTGTAAACAAAAAATGAAGAAGAGCAGTGAGATGCCACTCAACATTCACTTACCATTGTGGCATTTCTAGCATTTGCCATGTGGGTCGACTAGCTCGAATGGTTCGTATGTTCCCATCTAGTCCTTCCCCACTGCAGTAATTTATCTTTTACTAACGTATGGTTAAATGTCTCTTCATGTAATTTAGTTACTATGTTTTAACTAATGCAGTGAAAATGGAATAAATAAATAAATAAAATAAAATAAAAAACAGTGTCATTCCTTAAACCAATGGGTTGTTTTAGCTATATTCTCGGGGCTTTCAATGCACATGCCTGTGACTCCCATTTCAACCCAGCTACACGACAGACTAACGTTGGTCCAAACTTAAATCTTTTGTTTCCAGGTGTTTTGCTTAAAAGTCACTCTCTGTTTGGGTTGTTGTAATGCTGATGTCTGGACGCAAAATTATTCTTCCCTGTTACCCTGGACTTACATGCACAATACCATCTGGGTTTAAACAAACACTTGCTAATATCTCACTTATAATGAAACGAACATACTGCCGTGGCCTAAAAGTTTATTATTAAAGGGGTACATGTTTGCCGAAAACGTACTGCACGCCCGTGCCGATTGCCACAGACAGAAATCAGCAAAAAACAGAATCCACGTCCATTAAGCCCGCAAATATCATTAGAGGTTCTAGGTTATTTTTTCTTTGTTTATTGTACAGTGTAAGTATTACAAGACAAGTATTACTTGCTAATTTATAATGACAATGAAAACAAAAACACAAGCGCACAAAGGCTTTTGGGTGAATATGGACTTTTCACACCTTCAGCATTACATACCTCACATGGAATAGGATTTGGTGTTTTTCCAGGACAGTAATGCCCTGGAGTACAGTTTCCTCCAGTAGCACCGTCCTGTGGTGCAGGGTGCTCAGCCCGTCCCCTGCAATAATACCTTGGCCAACAATCACCACTTGGAGCGGTGAGAGCACTTCCATTACAGAACTGTCCTGGTATACAATCTGTGCAGTTATGGACGTTCTTCAGCCCTAGTGTGTTGGAAAATGTACCCGGGGGACAACTCTCTGGAGCAACTGTACCTCTCTCACAATAGTGGCCAACAGGGCATTCTTCACCCGTGAAGCCATCGGTTGGAGTAGGAGTGTGGGAACCGAGTCGGCAATAGTAGCCTTCTTGACAATCCCCTGTGAAGGTGGGTGACGACCCTGCAGACAACAAAATACCAGGGATAAAAACATGTAGCATCTCTCCTGATTATGATACTAGCGGCTGCTGTAGCTGGAATTTCTTTTTCAGCATGTTCTATATAAATAAACAAGCGGTCTTGTAATATCAGTAACATATTTCACATGTTTTATCTCAGTAATTAGCAGTCTCTTTTTTTCTAATTCTGTGAGAGGAAATGGGGATATATATACTTTCGTAAAATGAACTGTCGAAGGCCCAGTGCCAGTTGCGAGGGCAATTCAAAGAAAGCAGAAAGAAAAACTAAAAATTAGCACACGGGTGTTAACTGTTGTTTCCTTGGTATTCTGCGTCAGTTTTTGGTAAATTGCCTGAAGCAGCTCACATAGCACTACTTCACCTTTGGGTAGATTGTACTTTCAATAAAAGCCAAGCTAAATTCAACAGAGGCCTTGTCTGCCCCCTCCTCACGAATTTCAATTTTTTGTAGTGCCCGTTTCGTTAGCATACATGTATTTCCCTCTAGATCTAATTTCTTCATTCTACTTCTTCTTGTTGCAAATCATGTCGATTATTTCATTGCTTTTCAGAATGCGCTTTACGGTTAAAATAGCTATGCTGCATTTGGCCAGACGTTGTTGCCACTGTTGTTGTCCTTACCGTAGCAAAATTTTCCAGGTGGACATTTGACACACTGATCAGGGTGGAAAAGCTGTGTTCCATTTCCATGCGTTCCATTTGGACAACCAAACTCAGTTGCATACCTTGTTCCATTAGGACAGTAGTAGCCATTGGGACACAAAAACGTTACAAAGTTACTAAGATCATCTTTGCTGTCGCAGTAATACCCAGCTGGGCATAATTTACACGAGTCTTGCTGTGGTTCATCCTGGTAGGTTCCAGATGGACATTTCACTGGTGCTGGTATTCCCTCCAGGCAAAAATGTCCCACTGTGCAAGCCTTCAGCTTATCACTACGTTCTCCAGAAGGACAGTAAAATTTAGCTGAACAAAGCCCAGTTGGTTTGGTTAATCCATCAGTTTCACAATACGAACCAGCAGTGCATGCAGTGCAGTTGTCCTTATGGCCGAGTCCTGTGTTATTCGAAAATGTTCCTACTGGGCACAGCCTTGGGACTTTCGTACCCTTGGGGCAATAACTTCCTTGTGGGCAGATATTCCCGGTAACTCCATCAGACGGCCGCGGCACCTTAGCTCCACTTGAACAAAACCATCCGGGATCACATTGTGCAGTGACTGCATCCTTTCCTTTACCCTGACAGTAATACCCACCTGTGCAGGCAGTAGGTTCGTGGGAACCTTCCGGGCAGAAGAACCCTTCCTGGCATTCCCCTCCAGTAGAGTTTGCAGGGCATAGACAATCACCGGATGTGAAATTGTCATAGTCTTGAGGTCTGTCTGACCAGGCAGCATTAACACAGAAGTAGCCTGGGGCACAAAGTCCACTTGGTGCCATAAGTCCAGAGTCATTGCAGAACCTTCCTCCAGGACAGGCCGTGCAGTCTGCTACACTTACGCCCATTTCAAAACCATTATAATAGCCTTTACTACATGGATATTGTGTGGCATATTCAGTCCCATTTGGACAGTAATGACCCTTGGGGCAAGGATAGGGTGTATAGGAAGTGGAATTCTCCGGGCAGTAGTAACCTGCTGGGCACGTAAAGCAAGCTGCCTCTCCTTCATTCGGGTTATATGTTCCTCTTCGACAGCCCAGTGGAAATGCTGTGCCTAGTTCACAGAAGTGGCCCTTTGGACACGGTCCTCCAATAGCCGATACATTGCTAGGTCTTGCAGTATCTGAGCCTCGCCTGCAATAAAACCCTGGTGCACACTTTCCTGTTTATTGAAAAAAGGCGAAGATACTAGTCAGAACAAATGGTTTTTCGCATCACTATCTGTGGTGCCTCTCTGACCTGTATTTGACTCTAATCTAAGCAAGACACCCATTGTTAATTAATCAAAAATTTAAATAAACCAAAACACGGACCACGGTCTGTGTTGTTTACTGTAGAGTCATATAGTCTGTCAATACGTACATCACATTAGGGTACTTATGGTACACATTATATGGCAAGATGCCACTGAACATAAAAAAACGTTTACCTGTTGGTTCCGTGAGGTTTGTCTGCTCACAGTAATGCCCATCAGAGCACAACGTGCACTGGCTAGCACTCTCCAACTGTGACACGTTAGAAAACCTGCCACTGGGGCATCCCTTGGGTTCAGATGTTCCTACTGGACAATAAGCTCCTGGTGGACAAACACCACCGATTCCACTGAAATTTTGACTGGGTCTTGGTGTATTCACACCTAACACACAGAAAAATCCTGCATCACAATCTCCAGATTCGCTACTTGGAAATGATTCAACTCCTGCTCCTTGACAGAATTTACCAGCTGCACAAGGTTGGCACTCATCTCTACGAGCCAGACTCAGCTAAACGAAAACAACAGACCACAACAGTCACTCATAACATAATTTCTCGGTGACCACGATGATTGCTGCTACCTATATTGCCATGGAGAGATACATCAGTTACAAAGGCTTACCTGAGGGTTGTACGTTCCAGACGGGCATTTTGGTATTGATTTCCCAGTTCCATCGGGACAGTAATGACCTCTCGGACAAGGAATGGGTCTCTTGCTGTCTCCTTCATGTCCTTCGCAGTAGAAGCGTGCTGGACATTGTAGACATGATTCAAGCCCTGTCACATTGCTGGGTATTAAACAAAACCAAGAGTGTAACAATGGTCAAGCGATTGTGAAACTGAAATTGGCCGAAAAGAGGGAAAACACAAAGAAAAGTCAAGTAAATTAGGAGCCTGTTCTTCAAATTTTCCAATTATGTAAAAGGTTGTACATTAGCATATTCCGTAGGTATGTCAGTAACTGGTGTGGGGAACGACCTTTAAGTAAATGAGTAGTGTCTCGAGTCCCTTTTGTGGCCGAAAAACATCTCAGGCTCGCCTTCAGTCTCACTGTCACAGTCTCAAATTTACTTAAATTGAGCAGCCCAAACGATGATATATATCGTACATACCTGTAAGTTCCAGGCACACATTGTTTAAAGGTAGCACTTCCAGTCGGACAGTGGTAGCCAGCTGGACAAATGTTCCCAGTGACACCATCACGTGGCTGAGGTGTTTTAGCCCCACGAACGCAAAAGTAACCCGCTTTGCAAATTCCATTGGCTTCTGTCAAACCTTCCCCTGTGCAAGATCTCCCAGGATCACATGCGATACATTGATCCTCTCTTTCAAGACCAGTCCTATTACTGTAAGTACCATTTGGACAAGGGTACTCGTAGGGACGTTTGGTGCCAATAAGACAATAGTACCCAGCAGGGCAAATACCACCATATGTAATGTTTGTAAAGAGAGAACCATTATTCTAAAAAAAGGATTGGAGTGTCGTAAGTATTTCAAGAACATCACCAGCCGGCCACAATCCTGTAGTCCTCAATATGGACAGAATCTTCAGCAATACTAACATTACCTTTAACGCAATCAAAACTCAAGATACATTTTCACCCCAGGTGTCATCCAGGAACCAAATGGACGACTTTCTTAGATATTCCAGGGATAAGTGACAGGCTTATTGAATGCCCTGGCTTTGGCAAATACTATAGCCTTGATACGTACCATATCACGAGTACAATGTCACCAAAGGACTCTCTACTCCTAGTGGGGGGGAGGGAGGGGTAGTGGCGGATTTGACTGATAAATTATTTTAGTAACAGTGCTTTGGTTAGTAACTGTTCAAACGTTATACTAGAAGCAAGCGTTGTGCCTGCAAAAGGGGAGTAAAGGAGAAAAATCAAGGAAAAAAGATCAAGAATGGCTCTAGGATTTTTCACTCTGTGTCTTGGGACCCATACGCCTGGTCAAGCTAGGGTCCCAGTTATTTTACAGGGCTCCAAAATCTTGATGACCTGTTCCTACGAAAAACTACTTCTTTTGTTGAAAGAACGAGTGACTGCCAATATAACTATTTTGCTTTGACAACATTAACTTATGACAATGTAGGCAATATACATTGTCAACACTTTAAAGCATTACAAACACTTTTTTTGACCAATGAGACATTAACTGTTGACAGATGAATGAATAGTACCGACTGACACGCATACATAACTTGTTTAAGTCAAAATCTTGTGCCCTCGAAAGCGTTCAAATTTTCAATACAGTGGAACCCCGATAACACGGTCACCAACGGGCCACGCATATCTGACCGAAATAACGAGGCGGCCGCATTAACGGTTTTTTTTTCTAGAAAATGTACGGGCATTTTGCTGGGACAAAACTGAAAAAGTGGCTGTAATAACAAGAGGACCGTGTTAATGACGTGACCGTAAGGCGGGGTTCCACTGTATGTAGTTTTTGGATTTTACTTGAGTAAAAATACACGATTTCTTTGTTAACGCAATCCCTGAAAATAGAATTGATGGGATTAAAATTGGGAGCGATGGAACAACTTACAGGTGTTGGGCTCGGTGAAGCTTTAGTACAATAATACCCAGCAAAACATAGTCCTTCAGTTGCATTCAATCCTGGTTGTTTACAAAAATAACCTGCATCACAAGGAAGACAAGACTGTATGTTGGCGGTTCCTGCATTCGGGTTATAGGTACCCTGTTAAAAAAAAAACAAGCATATGAGGTCACCAGCTTGTGAAAAACGCACCATTGGAAAATCTACTGGGAGAACAAAGGTAACGATGATCAAGAATACAAGCGACCTGGTCTTCTTGATACTTGAACAAGATTAGTTAGAGCAGGAATTGGCTTCTTATAAAATGGAAGACTTTAAAACCCTGGCCAGAAATGGTTAGCCACTCAAGCACATCCAACATTAAGTCTAGCACTTTTAGAAAGGAAATCCAAGAAGGCAAAGATAACAAAACCAAGAAACAAAAACAGATGCGTGTTTTTGTGTGCATGTGTTATGCCGAGCAGAATTTCTACTGGTACTGTGCTATGTTACAATTTGAGGCATACTTACAGGTGGACATGCTGTGGGCTTGATGCTATTTGGTGGACAATAGTGGCCTAGAATACAAGGCTTTGGAAATTCAAGCCCCATTTCATCGCAGAAGTTTTTCTCTGTGCAGTTAGTACATTGCTCAGCACGATCCGTCTGAAAAAGGAACAAGAACATGTTGGTGGTCAAAACAATCTCGTAAGTCAGGTAGAAATGCTCAATCTATGTTGATCTTGTTTCATTAATTTAAGAAATAATTAAGTGCACATTTGTGCAAGTTAAGTGAAACTACATTATTATTACACATTGAACTCGTTATCTCTCTTCTGATAGGCCGAGAGTGTACAGTGAATTTTCGAAATCAGCACCTGTGACAGCATCTAGTTGCAGGCTATACAAGGTCATTGGTAATCATGTCATTCATGACGGTGGTGCATGATTACTAACGATAATCACGTCAAGTTCGTGCGTCTTGTGTGAGTTACCGAAGGTGGAGAAGCAAAATGACGTTCAGGTTTACAAGTGAATATCTGCTGTGGTGACATTTCTTTCGTTCAATATATAATAAAACAATTACTACATTCGGTGTTTGATATCCAGGATAACCAAGGTCTCGATGAGTGTTATCAGACAAAGCCAAAGATGGACTTAACCTTGATTATTCTATATATCACAAAAACCTCATCCAATAATTGTTTAGAATAACCATGAAACGAGTCAAATCTAATGACCTTTTAACATCATTTGGTGTTTCACGAAAACGTTTCCAATTAGTATTCTAGACATTTCTCAGCGTGCAAAAAGAAAACGTGTTTACATGTACAATCGAATACGTTAGAGTGACTGTAAATGCACGTAGAATGTGCTAGCCCAAACGTTTACACTGATACCAGCAGAATGTATGTACCTCCTGGTAAGTTCCCACAGGACATTTGACGGGGGATGAAGCAGCCACTGAAGAGAAGTGACCTTTGGGTGTGACATTCTGGGTCGGAGTGGATGCCCCTCCTGTGCAGAAGTGTCCTGGCGAACATGGGCCGGTGGGTTTAGGATTGGTGTCACCAGCACAGTAGAACCTAAACAGGCAGAAAACAAATAAATGTATAGGGATGACTTGTGCTACGTCATGTGCTACTTTACCTAGGGTGAACCCCTTTTTATTTGACAAAATTGCTGCGCTGGACAGGTCAGCTTGTCACAGGAAATTATGCACCACGGTAAATGGGTGGTTCCAGAAATTCTTCAAGTGACACATTCTAAAACTGGCATGTGATCATATATGACATATTTTGCGAGGTATGAGCCATGCAGAATTACACCCATTTATGTTGCTACTTATAATAAAATCCGTGGTGACTGCCATCAG
>OX419344.1:1147099-1239599 GCA_948470475.1 Galaxea fascicularis | reverse complement strand
TTCTGTTTAATTAAGCGAGTCGTACAAGAAATGAAATGAAAGATATTTTTGCATCTTCTGGGAACTCGGAAAAAATCCGAGCCCCAGATGGGATGTGAACCCACGACCCTTCGAGATCTAGTACTAGATCTCGGAGGGTCGTGGGTTCAAATCCCATCTGGGGCTCGGATTTTTTCCGAGTTCCCATAAGATGCAAAAATATCTTTAACTTTCTGTTTATCTCTTTTATCAAAAAAAGTAAACTTTCAAACTGCTCTACAATGGACAATTATTCTTTTTCAACTCTATCAATTTCGACCATTTAGCTGACAGTTACTAATCAATCTTATTTCTCCTTGAAGCATCACTACTTGTTCATAAATACAGGGATTGAACTTTGAGAAATCAGAGGATGATCACCAAACTGAAATAGATTACTTTGATTTTTTGGGGAGCAGGGTTGGCGCAGCGGTAAGAGCACTCGCCTCCCACCAATGTGGCCCAGGTTCGATTCCTGGAGTCGACATCATATGTGGGTTGAGTTTGTTGTTGGTTCTCTACTCTGCTCCGAGAGGTTTTTCTCCGGGTACTCCGGTTTTCCCCTCTCCCTAAAAACCAACACTTCTAAATTCCAATTTGATCCAGATGCAGGACCTCCCTGAAAACACCTTCACGGTGAGTGGAGCTTCCTGGGTAAATATATTCATTTATTTATTCATTTTATTTATTTTTGTAATCAAATTCTCCCACCAACTTGTGCCATGAACAAAGTGTTGAGAGCAGTAAGGAGAATATGTTTAATGATACTGGATATTATCCAGAGTTAAAAAAGAAAAAAATATGGTTCAGGATACAAGGCCTATAAAGCCTTAAGAAAAACCACAATATTTATTTCTTTATACCTAATTTCAAGGTAAAACACCCAAGTCCTCACCCCAACAGGTGTACTTTGGATTTCAAGAGACAGGGATGATCAAATGGGAGCAAAAATCAAAACTCAAAAAATCCCTGGACCAAAAACTTACCGCGATAAAATCCCATGTCGAATTTCTGAGCCTCAAAAATTTCCAGAAAGGACTGTACTTTATTCGGAGAACTATGCGGCCAGGATATGTGGGCATTACCCCTGGGGCACTACCACAAATCTTGAGATTGTCTTGAATACCTCAAAAAATCCCACAAGCCACACAGAAAAAGTACTTTCCTATCCCCCTCCCCCTCCCCCCCCCCCCCCGAAAAAAATTCTGGAATTGAAAATATTAAACCCAAGCAAATCCTTCAATCATCCCTGTCACTTGAAATCCAGAGTACTTTCACTGGGGACCTCAGGCCTGTTTCAAACACTGTACTTAAGTCGTGCCGAACTAAATTCAATTTGGCTCGACTGTAGCACGACGTTGGCACTACTTGGTTTCAAACGTCCAGCCATAGTCGAGCTTAATTCACTTTACTGGGCATTTACAAAAGGGATGATATTACGAACCAGCGGTATAATGGATAAATGTAGTTATAATTCATTTATTTAGTTCGACACGGCAATAGCACGCCGTTTGAAACCATGCCAAGCCAAAGTCAGGTAGCACGACAGAGCTTGCTGTGCTACACGGCAGAGTCAAACTTAATTCTTATATGGTTTCAAACACCGTGCTACAGCTGTGCCAAAGTCGAACTTAAATACTGAATTTAGTTCGGCGCGACTTTAGCACGGCTTTTGAAACGGGCCTCACTTCAGGTTCAGGATGGTTAATTAGTAAACAAAACCAAGACTACAGCAGCAAATGGTTGAGACATGCATCACATGATTTCCACCATACATTTAATTACATTCAGGACTACTCCGCTGCCAGAGTGACGTACCTGGTGGACAGTAGTGTCCTGTGAAGCATGTATTAGTTGGCGCTGTGCTTCCCCTGAGACAGAACCAGCCTTTAGGGCACTCATAACACTCTTCTTGTGACTTTAAGTTGGTGAGGTTGGTCCATGATCCAGCAACACACGGATACTGAGTGGGACTCTGGGTTTCAAGGGGACAGTAATGGCCTGGATAAAATGGAAATGACATGTGTTTTGTAACAGAGTGTTAATATCAAAACAATGGCTAAATGTTCCCAATACAGTTGACCAGTATTTGTAAATGAAACGCTATTAGGAAATACAGTGTACTGAGCCAGCATTTTTTGCATTCACCCTACAATGATTTACATGTGGCTGAACGTAATTTAGTTAAGCTCAAGCCAATGCATTTGGTGGCTGTTCACGGTGGCCGCGTGCATGGGGGCTGCATATGCGGGGGATTTTTAAAGGGGCTTTCTTGTTTGGCGTTCTTGCTAGATTTTAGGGTGTTTTGCTTTCCTCTTGTGCAAGTTTTTTGCTTTTGTGTATCCACTCCTCCCTCCCTCTGGTAAGTATTTGGGCTGGTAAGTATCTCCACTGATTTATCAGTGTGACAGTGCCAGGTGATTGCCGTTCTCGGGGTTGCCATGGATACATGCACCCTCAGTTGGCATCACTTGTGGCTCCACCTATCCCTTGGGACCTTCCCCAAGCTCATCTATTGGCGATGAGTTTACCTCACATAAACTGGCATTGAGCTGAAACACATTCTGAGATTGGGGATTTTTGTTGTGCATTCAGTGAAATAAGTTGAAATGTTAAGTGAAACTTGACAAATGTTTTGATTTACCACGGTTGTCAACACTAGCCAGCAGTGGGCAACAATCAACAAAAACTTTGAGTTCCTGGTTGGCTACTCTGCTGGGCTAATTTCCTCTGATTGTTTGGCCCGAGCTGGTTTGGTTTACGATGGCAAAATAGCCACCTACTTCAATAATGAAGCTGCCTGCTCCAAAACTTTATGGCAACCCTGTTTACAGAAATAAAAGAGCAGCCCTTACCTTTAGCACACTCTTGTGGAGGTTTCTGTCTGCCGCCAGTGCCTGCTTCACATGATTGCCTCTCTGGACATGAGGTGCATTCCCTTGCATGTGTCAGGTCATGCCGATCAGTGAATGTACCTGCTGGACATGCATGTATTGTCTCGTTAGGCAGTGAAGACCCTGCAGGACAGTAATATCCTGCATCACACTTCACTGGTGGCCATGTCAGACCAGAGCGAGGACAAGCCATTCCTGAGATACATGATCGGCATTCTGCCAATGATTCTCGACGAATCAAGGAGTTATAAGTACCCCTGGGGCAGGGCACTGGTTCCTGGACTCCACTTACACAATAGTAACCAGGTGGGCAATCCTTACAGTCTGATTTACCTATGAAAATGGATTATTGCAAAAAGTTACTAAAAAAACTTTTTCACCTTATGGTATTAACAGAGTAGAAAAAAGACTGCTGTCTAGAATGATATTCGAACAATAGAATGTTCTTAAAAGCTCATTACATTTTAGCTTAAGTTAAATTAAATTAAATTATTATTAAAATTAAATTTAAGTTTAGTCAGACCTAGGGGTAAAATCTTCCTGTCAGAAATATGTTTATGAGACTGAGTAATAAACTTGGGAAGTAAGGTAACACTCACTTAGGATTGGTTTAACTGATGTGTGAAAAACTAGTCCCTGGACGGTTGCATCGTAATCCACAAACTGCCCTCTCGACAATAATCGCAACTGGATATTCAAATAATTTATTTCTTACTCTGTGCTCCTTGTTCCTCTGTGTATGTCCCAGCATCACAGGGGAATGCATTAGGTCCTGTGGTTTTGTCTGGACAGTAGTTCCCCGCAGGACACAGCCTGTCACCATATGGATCACCTGCTGGACAATAATAGCCAGGCAGGCAATCAAGGCATTGATCTTGTCGTTCAAGGCCTATTTCCTTGTTGAAAGTACCAGCTGGACATGGATGTTCAAACTGTGTTCTTGTTCCTTCTTCACACCAGTGACCGGGTGGGCACTTTAATCTGTGTAAATTGTGAAGATACAAAATATTAGTTTAGTCACAGTAATAAACCTATGGGAGGGTAAAAGGTGCTTAAGGCTCTTAACCTTTAGCTAAAGAATGTAGGGTTCAAAGTCCAGGGATCCGTTTCACTGACTGAGAAGTGTGAACACCTTTTTGGGGTTTGAGACTGGGTTGAGATTTTTCTGGTAGGCTAAATGTCTTATTAAAGGAAATACTTTCTCTCTACGTCACAGTAAAGTACGGCCTGCAAAATTGACCAATCACAGCGTGCATACTAACTGAGAGATATAATAAGAAGTATTTAAGATGGGTTTGTAACTTAGCAACATTTTTTCACAGTGCAACACAGGGTTATACATAATAGTTAACCACTACTCTACAATAACCCTTTAACTCCCACAACTGATTAGCACGTAACTTCTCCCTTTAAAATCAGTACATTGTCCAGCAGACAGGTGATGAGAAAAGACAAATTTATCAGCCGAAGGGTGTGATATAATCCCAAATTCTCTTAATTGCTCCTCTCTTTGGGGAGCAGAGATGACACAGTGGTGAGAGCACTCGCCTTCCACCAATGTGGCCTGGGTTCGATTCCCGGACTCAACGTCATATGTGGGTTGAGTTTGTTGTTGGTTCTCTTCTCTGCTCCAAGAGGTTTTTCTCCGGGTACTCCGGTTTACCCCTCTCCTCAAAAATCAACACTGCTCAATTCCAAGTCAATACAGAATGCTCAAACATTTAATACATGAGCCCCTGACTCGGGAGATTGGGCAACCACTCCTCATGCTATTGAGCTTATTAAAATAAATTACAAATAAATTACAAATTACAACTGATGTACAAAGAACTGTATAGTAGCTAGAAAGGAGAATTAACAATCAGATCTTGGGAGTTAAAGGGTCAATT
The DNA here is from genome assembly GCA_948470475.1 of Galaxea fascicularis. Classification (NCBI taxonomy): domain Eukaryota; kingdom Metazoa; phylum Cnidaria; class Anthozoa; order Scleractinia; family Euphylliidae; genus Galaxea; species Galaxea fascicularis. The sequence continues at coordinate 1,234,798 of OX419344.1, read as the reverse complement.
CAAAATATACCAGTACCTGTGAGTGGGATATCCTCTGGTTGCGGCAGGACAGTAATACCCTGAGGGGCATGCTGGACATCCTTCTCCTTGGGTAGCTGCACCAGTCATATTACCGTATGTACCTGATGGGCAAGCTTGTTCTGTCAGGCCATTAGGGCAGTAAAAACCCAAGGAACATAGACCAGACGGTGGTGTTGGAGAAATGTCTGAGCCCTTACACGCATACCCTGGACTACACGCTTCACATGTAATAGCTGATTTGTTGCTGTATTGACCAGCAGGACAAGGTAATGGAACAGAGTCTTTGCGGTTTGTTTGACAGTAATGACCAGCTGGACACTCGGTGCAAACAGTGGCAAAACCCAAGCTGTAAAATCCATCTGGACAATCAATGGGTGAGGCTGTAATGTTTGGGCAGAAAGAACCAGGAGGACAGGGAGTGCAAGTCTGGTTAACAACAAGAATGCAAGATAAATTATATTTCTTTAGTATATACTAAAACAGTGGATAGCATTTTTTGCGCACTCTGAATAGCTACTCACACTCTAGATAGCTAGTACTATTCACCTCTGAGCAACTTACGTAAATTGTCAATAGGAATAAATGGGTTCAAAATCATTTTTAACCCTTTCACTCCCAATAGTGCCAAATGGCACTTATAGATTTTACTCTGTCTAACACCAGATGATTTTACCCGTCAATGGAGAACCCCTTGGGAGTGCAAGGGTTAAGCTCTATGATATCTTATTGTTTTAATTAAATGATTATTCATCTCAGTGTCAATGGCTGTGGTAGATATTTGCCTTGCTGCTTTGCGGCTCTGTAGATATCCATGATTGCAAATTCTGAAAATTTTTCACTTTTGATCTTGTGCAAAGATCAATCTCTCCCCTTATCTTGGAAAACGTCCTTCCCACTATCTTCAGTGTGGACAACATTCTATTTAAGATACACAACTTTAAAAGGAACATAATTTTCCTTAAGCATGCAATCATCCTTAAGCTCAAGATGACTCTGCATGGTGAGCCTGCTTCAGCAGGAAGTTTCTCTTTAAAATCACTTGTTTCATCAAACAATATTTAATAGTCACTTAATCTATTGTTTAGTTTGTTTATTATCTGTTTCATTCCCTGCTTTTATTAAAGGCTTCAGAATACCGAACTCTTTAGTTTGGTTGTAAGATTTTCACACTGACACTGGACCAGAGAGAAAAGGACAGACATGCTTGATACTGTATGTGTTAGCATGAGAAGTACATGTCACACTGGATGACATGTTTCAGTGGGACCCCAAAATAAAGAAATGCCAAGGGAGCAGTAAAATTATATCATTATATAGAGGAATTGTTATATCAAAACTCCCGCTATAACAATATGGCCGTAAAATAACCACAAATATCATGTTGGGGTAAACTTAAGATGTACTTTTTTACTGCATATTATTTAAAGGATAAAGGATAAAGTGGATAACAAGGCTTAGAACACAGTACAGTTCACCATAAAAAGCTGTTGACAGAAATGTTAGAGATCACTCTATTACTGTAATGTTATTGCAATAAACTCAATAATTTGCTTTTATTGTGACTGTGTACTGATAACTAATATTTTGGGAAAGATTTTACTTTCAGTCTGCTAGATTCTCATCATTATATTGAGGATCGTTCCACTGTTGTTATAATTTTAGGTCCAATTGACTGGGTTTGGCAAAGTTTGGTAAATCATCTTGGAACCTACATCCAAATAAAGTTACACCAAAAGACCTTAACAATTCAATGTTACACCATTATTGAACATACAACACAACACTTTTTTTTGCGAATCAGCCTGTGCTTGCTTTTGATACTTAAACACAGCAAAGAAAATTTAAACCCTAAGGATGATCAGCATCAAATTTGTACATGTAATAATTATCAACACTTTAGAGTGGTCACAAGAATTAAGGACAGGATCACACAAGATAATTTTGCTTTATCTTTTAACAATTTCTCCCAGCTACTTCTACAGGAACTGTGCAGGGGCAACCAATGATGATGAAATTAAAGGTCATACCTTCCTTTGAATAATGGAATGTTACACATGCAGTAGACAATAAAATTAATTTAAAAAGAACAATACCTGTGACTTCCCTAAGGTATAATAGCCGGCAGAACACTGAACTTGGAAATCATCTGTCTTGGATGGACAAGCATAGCCAGCCGGACACTCTGTACAGTCCTGTTGTCCTCCTTTACTGTAAGTGCCATCTGCACATTCTATCTCTTGGCTTGATGTAGTGCTGGGACAGTGATACCCCGGTGGACAAAGTGTGCAGCTCTGGAAAGGAAATTAAATGGTTGATCATTTAACCATCATCCCCCTTTCTTACATTAGGTAATTTGATTTGAGACAGAGGGCTGGATGAAGGGGAAGCGGTATGAGTAATTTATTGTTTGTTTGTTTGTGTTTTGTTTTTTCATACCACGTTCATTTTGTTATCATATCCAGGGTTCTCAGTAGTTTTTTTGTCAGACGGCCCAGAAATGCTTATAGGCGGCTAAACTTCAGCCTGGAGGCACACAAAGGCAAATTTCATAGCCAGCACAGGCAGCGACTTCTGTCTTGACAGGCGGCGGAATTCACCGGTTGCCGGCTTCTACTGAGAACCCTGCATATCAATTGTAGAATCAATGTTGTCAAATTAACACAATAGTAAATTATTATCCAATGATAATTTATCTCGAAGGACAACAACACTGGTAAAAAAAAGCTGTTAACATACTGTTTGTGATCCCACTGAATATTCTCCTGGTAAGCAAGTCACACTCTGATTGGAATGCGTATTTGGACATGCTTGGCCTGGGGGGCAAGGTGTGCACACAGCCTGGCTGCCAATTGAGTAGGTTCCCTGTGCAGATGGAGGAAATAAGCATCATCATCACCTTCAAGATCCAGATCAACACATCACCTACCAATCCCATCACTGAGATAATTTTTACTGTCATCTTTATTAGTATCAACAATGCCACCAACATTGGTATAATAATCACCAACAACACTACAATCATAAGTGCCATCACTAATTTATTTCATCATCATCATCACAACCACCACTGCCACTTCAGTCACCGGTTCTTTGAGTCACACAGAAGCATCAACTATCACCATCTAATTCTTCCTACCTGTGTAATTAAAATATCAATCTATAAACCTAATTTACCAACTGATAGGTGGTCACTTTTTAATTTGATTTCCTGCCGTTGAAAATATACAGTGACAAAGTTACTTACCAGTTTTGAAAGACAATGATACTAACAACAGCCATGATTGTGTACATTACTACAAAACATACCAAGCACCTACCGGAAGGCATTTTACATTCCCAGTTCCATCCATGTTGGGGCACTGCCATCCACTGGGGCATGGAGTACACCTTTCCTGGTTGCCCCGAGAAAATGTCCCAAAAGCACAGTCTGTCTCTGTTGCCACATCAGTTGATGGACAGAACTTGCTTTCCGGGCAAACAGTACAAGACTGGGCTTTTCCAACAGAGTATGTTCCTAGAGACAAGTGGAAGGGATTGGTTAGGAGGCTGCATCTCACCAGCACTTGTTTATAAACTGCAAAGTGGTACTAACATTTGAGACTTTAAAGAGCTAGTAAGAGCAAGTCTGCAGTATGGACACTATTTTACTGTAGTTCTTAGTTTTGAGTCTTTGTGGATGACTCAAATATATAAGAAATAGAGCCATTAACAACCTGGCTGACACTGTCTTGTGGGACTCAATTCTGTTGATGGACATTCCATCCCAGCTGGGCAGTCTGTACACACTGGGCTTTGAGCAACTGCATATTGACCTGGATCACAAGGGATGGGATATACCTGTGAAGTGTGAAGAATATCAGTAAACCAGTGTATCAAGATATATATAATATCCATTTTAGCTTAGTTTATACAGGGACAAACAAAGATTGAAAAGGTCAGTTTGATGCATTTGGTTTGGATTTCTGGGCAACTGACCACAATACCAGTTAAAGGTGTCATCATCATAGAGAACAGAAGTGGAGAATTGCAATAACTCTCACTAGTAGTCTATGCCTTAATGTAACTTGATGCAAACTGGGCTATGCAACAGCTTCACTTACATCTGTTGTTGGACATTTATGGCCAGCAGGACATGGCAAACATCGCACTGACTTGCCAACACTATAGGAACCATTCAAACAGGCTGTTGCATTGGATCTGAAAAAAAGGATCCATGACAGTGTTAGAATGGGCTGAAGATCATGGGAAAATGTTAACTAACAACTTAACCTTTCTACAGATTCTCCACATGGCCTGTAAGTATTAAATGCAGTTGCATGTTTTGTTTTAATTATTCAGAAAAGAATCTTTGGTATTAAAATTGAGTCATAAAGACGTTTATCAGGAATGAAATGCCTCCCGGAGTAATTTTCAGAAATGGGGGCCAGAAGTCTCACGATGTCTGCCCCTGTAAACACTAAGCGCGGCTCCACAATAATTAAACTCAAAGGTAGGGTTGTCAAAAAGGTTTTAAGTAGAAGGAGAATCTAGGAAAGTAGGCAGCACACTACTTCAAGAAAGTAGGCACCCCCTGTACATTTGCTCTTTTCACCAGTAAATTGTAGCCATCAAAACTAGGAAAGTAGCTGGCATTATCACCAGTTGATGGCACTTTTTGTAAACCTTGCAATGGGCACAGTGTCCTGTTTCCTTTAAATCTGTGAGTGTTTCAAATAAATTTGACCATTCAGGGGTTTCATTAGAAGCCGGCAACTGGCGAAAATCGCCGCCTAGTTTGTCCGAATTTACCTCTCACCGCCGCCTACTTTGTCTAGATTTTACTAAAATGATTTAAAAAAATTAATCAGGTCGCCGCTTACTTTAGCAAGCTCAGATGGCTATTTCAAGACTTATTGAAACCCCTGCCATTGCAGTTGCAAAAGTTGATACACACTTACTCGGGGTTAAGGCACTTGAATCCAGCTGGACAATCACTGCACGTCTCTTTGCCTGCCTCACCAAAAGTAGTTGAGCCAAGGGGACACCGTACAGGTCTTTGTTTTGGTGACGGACACATGTATCCAATGGGACACTCAGTGCAATTTGCTTGGCCAAGCACAGAGAAGCTACCAGACACACAGGGGGAAATAGAGGAGCTGGGAGTAGGGCAGCTGTGTCCAGCAGGACAGTGTTTACAGGATGTGGCACCCTGTTGGTAGAATATTAAATACATTTTCATTCACTGTTCTTGCATTCCCTTTATACAACTCATTTGATAAGTCTCAAGATAACTGTAAGGTCAGATCCAAGACAATCTTACATGACAGCATTGCTTTGAATAAAAATAATTACTACTCTAAAGTGAATCTTTTTTGGGTCACTGGCTAGGTGTTCTGAAGGAATTTCATATCACACTTAACAAAGGGTCTGGTTTAGTTATCGGCAAAATACAATAAAGTAATATAATAATAATTATTCTTCATGTTCATGGCATTTGATCAAAAAGTTTATACCAATCTGAGTTTCTTCCACGATAACTGGTCTCGACAAACCAGTTAATTTAGAGCAATTTCTACTACAAAGCAAAGCTAAGTTCCAGTTCACTATGTTACAACAGTCTTGCATGCAGACCACTCAATTCAATAATACTAAACTTTCAAATTTAGTAAGGACCTAATGTTACTAAGGCAGGCTTTTCATTAATTAAGTTTTAAACCACAAGATAATTACATACGTTTCACAGGTGGGTTAAGCAGGGTTGCCACTGACATTTCCCGGACTTTTCACTGACCACAACCCAATTTTCACTGAACATCCGAGACAAAACCTTGCACAATATTATAAAGCCCCTCATGTACCCAAGGAAATCAATTTCTTTATGGGTATTTTTGGTAGCGACGTTGTCTTTACTGATAAGGTATTCTCTTACCTAACCTAGTGCCTAGCCAAAACATTACCCTGATTTGCACTTGGCAGGTGGGCAAACTTAAGTTTACAGGAAGTCAATTTGCCCTGTGTCTTGCCCTTAATTATAGCCCTGTTTTTAAGACTGATCAGCATCAAATTTCTCGTTGTAATACCAAACTTTTTAAAACAGAGTGGTCATGAGAATTAAGGCCAGAATCATCCAAGATAAATTGCTTGATACTTTAACAATTTCTCCCTACTACTTCTACAGGAAATGTATAGAGGCAAGAAATGAGAATTCAAAGTTTGATCTACAGGTTTAAAGGATTAAGGGACAAAGCTTCCCTGCATTAAAATTGATTAGAAACAAAACTTAACCTTTTGGCTGTAGGTTCCACTAGGACAGCGTTTTGGTGCCTGAGCAGGATCAGTGCAAGCCTGGCCAGCTACACATTCTGTACAAGCTGCATCACCCTGAAGAGAATAGTACCCGGGGGAACAAGGCACTGGAGGCTGGGTGTTGTTGTTACAACTGTATCCTGCAGGGCATGGGGTGCACCGTGGAATCTGCGAAAATGTAAAATAAGCAGTTAGTGTCTCTTCTGGTTTCTTCTGCAGGACATTAAGGTGAGCAAAATGAAGTTCCTCTGAATGAACAATTCCTAGTCCTGGAAGACTGTAAGTTCCTCAGCCACACTCGGTTGGGGATATGGGAAAAGAGCCATTATGATGATTACATAAGAAATGAGTACTACTGAACAGTGATATGATTTTCAATACTGCATTACATTTTTAGAACAAGGCTATTTTTCTAAGCACTATGTTGTATCCAAGGAAGCAAATTTAATTGCTCTGAAATTAACAGTTTGCACAGTTTGCTAATATTTGTTACATTTCCTTGGAGCAGAGGAAGCATAAGAGACCATCACTGAATGTAAACCAAAGAAGAAAATACCATTGGTGCTGAAATGTTCAACAAGATAGCTATACCTCGCCACCGTTGTTCCAATATTGTGAAGAGGTGCAGGGCACAGGAGACTGACTGGGGTCATTACATGAGTGCCCTGCAGGACAAGGGGAACAGAATGAAGCTCCACTCCCAGCATGTGTTCCCAAAGGACATGCATGACAAATTCCAACTCCAGGAGGACTGTAAGTTCCTCGGTCACATTCAGTTGGGGATATAGGAACAGAGCCATTCATGCATGATCGGCCTGCGGGACAGATGTCGCACGCTGATGCTGCACCAAGGCTGAATCTGCCATCAGGACATTTCTGTTCAGAGAAAAAAAATCATTCCTTGGTGTAATAAAAAAATTAATTTTATTTAAAATCACTATTATAAAATTATGTCTCAGCGGAGGACACAAAAAATAATGGCAAAAACTTCTGTTCATACAAGCAAAGACGTTTTCTCTATTTATTGTCGCCACAAATTACTAATGAACAATAAAATTGATGAGCCATGCACCCTCTTGCTTTGAAAGATAAACTACTGTCCAACATCTAGTGAAGGATGTGTTGTCATACAAAGGCCCAAGCACTAGTTACATGGAATCGTACTGAGATATAAGGAGTTTCAGAGACTCCCTCTAATAACAAGACAATAACATTTCTTAGCGGCTCTGCATGGTCCACTTACAGTACATGTACTTTGTCCAGAAATGCTGTGTTCTCCAGGCGCACAAGGTTCTGGAGTGTTTGCCGGGTCCAGACAGGAATACCCCGCATCACATGCTTTACAGCTAACAGACCTTGTTTCATTGGCATAAGTGCCTTGAGGGCATGGCTGAGGGGTGTTTAGGGGTGATGGACAGTAATGGCCAATTTCACAAGGTTTGCAGTAAGATCCATTGCTGTATGTGCCAACCTGGTGAAAACAATGATGTTGCAATAAAATTGACAAAGGAGACAGGGATCACTTAAAACTGAGCTGAGACAAATAACACCTTGTTTTGCCCCCCACACAAAAATCAACATAACATTAGACTTGAATAGCGTTGAACTCTGCTGTAAGTTTCATCTTAAACTACCAAAACTTTCTTCGATCAAGGCCAGTCCACATCTCTTCAATACCAATTAAAAGGTTTTTAGTTCCATTTATGGCCAAATTTTCACATTTATCTTTAGTTAGCTTTTCATTTCCTACAACAAAAAATTAAACACAGCAGATGTAAAAACGTAGGGCATTCATTCCAACCAGCATATTACTTAGTCTAGCTGTGATGCATGCTTGCTCACTGGTAACTGAATATCAAAAAAAATACTCACAGGGCAAGCCATAGGCGTACGTCCAGGATCTAAACATATCTGTCCAGCTGGGCATGTGAAGCACTCTGTTGAGGCCTCTGGAGAATACTGCAACAATAAAAACAAAATGTTAACCATGTCGTCATTTTAAATTCCACGAAAATGTAACCATGGAAGAAGACACAATAAGGCCACAATAAACTGTAAAATTTATGTTTTACCTGACCATCAAGACAAGCCACAGGTGGGCTGTCTCTCAGTGGACATCGGCTCCCTGCAGGACATTTTTGGCAAGCCTTTTGTGCTTTCACCTCAGAATAATACCCAGGTGCACACTGAAAAGAAAAAAAAAGACACATAAATTAAAAAAATATATACACAGCCAAATGTGCATTTTTACTCTTCTAACAGGCAGCCACCAGTTAGTTAAATGCAACAAACAACATGTTGTGGCCCAAACAAAACTTCAATCATGATCATGAGTCTAAAATTCAAGAGTTCAACCCTTTATATCAACAGACATAATCTGTCTGATACAATTAGTACAATTAGCTGGTCACTTTTTTCTAAGTCTTCAACCAATACTGCAACACCAAGACACATTCTAATATTATTGCTGCCTACCTGGGTGCAGGTAGTTTGACCCTTTTCGGAGCTGAAATAACCTGCAGGACACTCCTCAGGCGCTTTAGTGGCATCTGGGCATCTGTATCCTGTGATGTAAGTTAGGAAAATAAGTGTAAAGACAGTAAACATGCCAAGTAGTTGTTATAGGGTACCAGACAGTTTATACAATCCTGACTAACCTGTTCTAAGGATATTGGTCTCTTTAGCAGCGTTCAAATAATTTTCAATTTCAGGGGCCACGGTCTGTGGAAATTTTTTAAGGGGTGAGTAGGCATGTGTCTATCCCTCCCAACTTTATAACTCAACTATGTGGTCAGGAAGCCAGTTATCACTTATTCTTTTACACAAGACACTTTTGTATTGGGAACACTGCATTGGAGCAGTTGTAAATGAATGGTTTCTTATCCTGAGCCCATTCATACAGTGTTGCTAAACAATGAAGACTCAAAGCATACCACGCTCACAAGAGATAAAGCTGAGAATTGAATATAGGGTGAAATTTGGATAGTAAGGAACTCATGATAGGGGGATTAATGTCATTGAAATAACGAAAAGTAGCCAGAATGTCAAAAACTGCCAACAGTCCCTTACTCAGTTAGCTATAATGACAGGCAGTATTTTTTTTTCTTTGAGCCACACTGGTTGGTTGATAGATGGACAAGTCAATCATACTGCTTACCTCTTTCACACTCAGTGCAACTGGCAGATTGGGATTCATTGGCATAAAAGCCAGAAGGACATGCTTGAGGCTTTTCAGTAGTAAGAAGTGGACAGTAAAATCCTACAGGGCATTCAGTACAAGACACACTTCCACCTAAGGCATAGAACCCTGTGCCACAGGGTTCAGGTGCATGACTCTTTACAGGACACCTATCAGACAATGACAAAAACAAAGTGAATTCTGTTTCAATAGGATTTTACAATGGGAAGCTAAACTCTTGAACTTGCTCAGTGGTAACCACAAGGGAACAAGGAAACATCTTTCTATTCTACTTCAAAAGTAATTGCTTTACACTCCTTAAGTCTGTAAACCTTAGGAATAAGCTTCTTTGTAACAACTACTTTCCAAGTATTCACAATTCACCTTGTTGCTTTGTCATAGCAATCAAGTGTATCAAGAAAAAAACAGTGAAAGAAAGTTTTGAAAGCAGCCTCCTAACTCTCATTATTCATGACTGATGAATAATTAGGTTATGAGACACAGGATATTGATTTCAACTCAGGTTGAAATCATTTTAACCTGGATTTTATTTTGACCTAAAACAGCTATATTCATTGAAAACACAGAAATGGAGAGAGTGACTTATATATGCCACCCTACTTAATAGAACTCATCATAAGTGAGTATAACAGATTACGATCAATGCAATTACATTCTAAACAATTTTTACTCATTACACAAATAAGTGTCATATTGATGATTTCCATCTTGTGCAGTGGTCACTGTAGGAATGAATGAATCAAATGGTACATGAGAGTGAAATATACCAAATGCGTTGACCTCTCACCTATGACCATAAGGACAAAAAATACAATATTTGGTGCCAGTAGTGTTACTGTATGTTCCATTTGCACATTCTTCAGGTGCCTTTAGTCCAGCACTTGGGCACTTGAACCCAGCGTCACACTGTTTACAAACACTTAGGTTTTGTACATCAGCATATGTACCATTAGCACATAGGGTGTACGTTGACAATCCATTGTTTGGGCAGTAAGCACCCTTTGGGCATGGTCGACATATGCTGCTTCCTGCACCAGAATATGTTCCTGCCAAGCATTCTTTGAATTTATTCCCCAGACAACTGAAATTTCCAGGTAGAAATGTTGAGGAAAAACAGAATACAAAAGCAATTTCCACGTATGTGCTGGACAGACGTATGGTGCTTCATTGATGTACATGCTGTGTTATTTTACAGTGCTTAGACAACTGAAATTTCCAGGGAGAAATGTTGAGGAGAAATAGAACACAATAGCAATTTCCATGTATGTGCAGGGCAGACAGGCGTATGGTGCTTGATCAGTGTACGTGTACATGCTGTGTTATTTTACAGTGCTTAAACAACTGAAATTTCCAGGGAGAAATGTTGAGGAAAAACAGAACATGATAGCAATTTCCACGTACATGCAGGGCAGACAGATGTATGGTGCTTGATCAGTCTACGTGTACTTGCTGTTATTTTACAGTGCAATTTCCAAGGAGAAATGGTGAGGACAAAAACAACACAATACCAATTTCCACATATGTGCTGGACAGATGGACATACATTTTTGGTGCTTCATCAGTCTATGTGTACATGCTGTGTTATTTTACAGTGCTTAGACAAATAGAACTCCCAGGGAGATACGTTGAGGACAAACAGAACACAATTATACCAATTTCCACGTATGCACAGGCCAGGACAGATGGACGTGTGGTGCTTGATCAGTGTACATGTATGTGCTCCATTATTTTACAGTGCTGAGACAACTATATCCAGGGAGAAATGTTGAGGACAAACGTAACACAATTATACCAATTTCCACGTACATGTGTATGTGCAGGACAGACATACGTATGATGTACATATGGTGCTTGATCAGTGTACATGCTGAGTTATTTTACAGTGCTTAGAACTACAGAAATTTCCAGGAAGAAATGCTGAGGATAAGTGGACCCCAGTTAAACTAACTTCTGTGTATCTACTGTAAAGGTGTGTGGCGCTTGATCATGCAGTACAGGCAACTGTTATTTTACAATACTTAGTAAAATGTACAAACTTCCACAACAACAGATCTAGATCAGTAATTTAAATATGAAAACCAAACCTTGTACAAATTACTAGAAAACACTGAAAGAAAATCTGTTCCTCTCAGATATTCCCTCAGCCATGGAGACTTTGCTCAAATGATTTAAATGCAGTTTCCGCATGAGTTGTATTAAATATAAATACAATATTTTACTGGACAGTAGAGTTTTTAGATGTACATATTTTTGCTTGAAAGCCACACCAGAAGCAGTGTCAGTAAACAAGGATCGCAAACAGGGATGAAGATAATATCCAGGGAAAAATACCTGGCTGTCGCTGCGATTATTCCGCCTAAAAAACCTTCTAAGGTCTAAAAAATCTGTAACATGGATTCTTCTAAACTGCCTGTGAACCAGTAATTCCCATCTGTTAAAAATTTTATCTACATCCCTTCAAGGAAACAGGTCACAAAGAATTGACTAGTAATACAATTAACACTGACAGAAAATAGCTTCATATTCACATACATGTACACTGTAGACAAGTGTTACTTTTCATTTTACAAAGCCATGAATGGATGTGCTGAGTAACACAACTACATCAGTGGCTCACCTAAAACCTTCTGGGCACAGAATACACTCTCTAGCACCAGTTGTGTTGCTGTATGTTCCATTGGGACACACTTCAGGTGCTTCCATTCCCACACTAGGACATCTGTATCCAGGGTTGCACAGTCGACAGTCACTTTGTCCTTCCATGTCAGAGTATGTACCGTTAGCACAAAGGACATATGTCGACAGTCCGTTTGTTGGACAGTAGGCTCCTTTAGGGCATGACTGACATTTGATGCTTCCAGCTGCGGCATATTCACCAGCTGAGCATTGGACTGGACTATTTGCTTTATTTTCACAACTGAAAATGACAGACATTATTGACAATAGCATAATTATATGGATGCAAGCTTACAGGCGCCACATGAGTGCTTGACTGATGTATGGTGCACACATTGCAGCTTGACATCATGATCCTTCATGAACACATTTACAAGCACGAGAAGGCTGTATAGACTACAGTGCAGTACAAAGCAATATTTACAGTGAGTCAATACCTGGGATGTTCAAATTAGTGGAGGCACAAGTGCTTACAGTGCAGTGTCATCTAAAGCATACCAAAGCATTTTCAAGGATGAGAATGATAGTGTATTTTAGATTACAGTGTAATAGAGAATTTTAGTGGTAGAGTCATTACATTACAGACGTTATTGACGATAGCAAATAGGGATGCAAACTATAAACAGGTGCCACATGCACGCTGGCCAGTCCAGAATGATACTTTACAGTGCTTTAGAGAATGTTACAATGAGTCACTACATACAGTGCTTGATTGGTGCAAACACCAGTGTTTACAGTGCAGTGCCATCTACTAAAGTATTTTCAAAGACAAAAATGATACTGTACAGATTACAGTGCAGCAAAGAAAGTTGCAGTGAGTCAGTAGCTGGGGTGCTTAATTGGTGCAGACTTGCACAGGTGTTTACAAGGCAGTGCCATCTACTAAATTGAAAACGCTCTGAAGCACAAGAATGATCCTGTATAGATTAGAGTACAGTAGAGAACAATATGTACAGTGAGTCTCTACATAAAGTGTTCAGCTGATGCAGACACAAGGGTTTACAGTGCAACATCATCTACAAAACATTCTCATGGATATGAATGATACTATGAAGATTACAGTGCTGTAGAGAATGCTACAGTGGGTCACTACATCGGGTGCGCAGTTGGTACAGAGACAAGTGTTTCCAGTGCAGTGTCATCTATCAAAGCATTTTTTAAGGACAAAAATGACACTGTACAGATTAAAGTGCAGTAAAAAACATTACAGTAAGTCATATAGTATTCTACTTCCTGTGCACAGACTTGTGTTTATCAGTAACAATACAGAAGATGGCAGATCAGAGCATTTCAGATTGCAAGGCAACGACTGCAGTGCTTTATTTTTTTAACAAAGATTTAATTTAAAAGGAAACGACATTTTTTATGCATACACAGATTAAAAGTAAGCACTAACATTCTTCTTAAAATTAAAATTCTTATAGATTACAGTGTAACAGAGAATTTTAGTGAGTCAATACATTGGATGCTCATTAAACTGGTACAGATTAAAATTTACAGTGTTTACAGTGCTCATCTACCAAAGCAATTTCAAGGATAAAGATACTGACTGTGTACAGATTATAGTACAGTAGAGGACACTACAGTGAGTACACTGTAAATACCTGGTACCAAGGAGAAAAAGATCTCACCTGTGACCTTCAGGACACAAAATACAATAGCGCGCACCCACTGCATTACTATATGTTCCATTCGCACATTCTTGAGGGGCTTCCATTCCGACACTTGGACACTTAAACCCAGCATCACAGTCTGTACAATTATTCTGGCCTTCTGAACTGGAATATGTGCCATTAGCGCAAAGAACATATGTCGACAGTCCGTTTGTTGGACAGTAGGCTCCTTTAGGGCACGATTGGCATTTGATGCTTCCATCTGCCGCATATCTACCAGCTGAGCATTGGACTGGACTATTTGCTTTATTTTCACAACTGAAAATGACAGACATTATTGACAATAGCATATAGGGATGCAAGCTTACAGGCGCCACATGAGTGCTTGACTGATGTATGGTGCAGACCCAAGTGCTTACATGCAGCTTGACATCGTGATCCTTAACAAACACATTTACAAGCACAAGAAGGCTGTATAGACTACAGTGCAGTACAAAGCAATATTTACAGTGAGTCAATACCTGGGGTGCTCAAATTAGTGGAGGCACAAGTGCTTACAGTGCTTTAGAGAATGTTACAATGAGTCACTACATACAGTGCTTGATTGGTGCAAACACGTGTGTTTACAGTGCAGTGCCATCTACTAAAGTATTTTGAAAGAAGAGAATGATACTGTACAGATTACAGTGCAGCAGAGAAAGTTGCAGTGAGTCAGTAGCTGGGGTGCTTAATTGGTGAAAACATGCACAAGTGTTTACAAGGCAGTGCCATGTGCTAAATTGAAAACGTTCTGAAGCACAAGAATGATCCTCTATAGATTGGAGTACGGTAGAGAACAATATGTATAGTGAGTCTCTACATAAAGTGTTCAGCTGATGCAGACACAAGGGTTTACAGTGCAACATCATCTACAAAACATTTTTATGGATGTGTATGATACTATGAAGATCACAGTGCAGTAGAGAATGCTACAGTGGGTCACTACATCGGGTGCGCAGTTGGTGCAGAGACAAGTGTTTCCAGTGCAGTGTCATCTATCAAAGCATTTTTAAGGACAAAAATGACATTGTACAGATTACAGTGCAGTAGAAAACATTACAGTACGTCATATAGTATTCTACTTCCTGTGCACAGACTTGTGTTTATCAGTAACAATACAGAAGATGGCAGATCAGAGCAGTTCAGATTGTAAGGCAACGACTGCAGTGCTTTATTTTTTTAACAAAGATTTAATTTAAAAGGAAACAGCATTTTTTATGCATACATAGATTAAAGGTAAGCACTAACATTCTTTTTAAAATTAACATTCTTATAGATTACAGTGTAACAGAGAATTTTTGGATGCTCATTAAACTGGTACAGATACAAGTGTTTACAGTGCTCATCTACCAAAACATTTTCAAGGATAAAGATACTGACTGTGTACAGATTATAGTGCAGTAGAGGACAATACAGTGAGTAAATACCTGGTACCAAGGAGAAAAAGCTCTCACCTGTGACCTTCAGGACACAAAATACAATAGCGCGCACCCATTGCATTACTGTATGTTCCGTTCGCACATTCTTGAGGGGCTTCCATTCCGACACTTGGACACTTGAACCCAGCATCACAGTCTGTACAATTATTCTGGCCTTCTGACCTGGAATATGTGCCATTAGCGCAAAGAACATATGTCGACAGTCCATTTGTTGGACAGTAGGCTCCTTTAGGGCACGATTGGCATTTGATGCTTCCAGCTGCAGCATATGTACCAGCTTGGCATTCAACTGGCTTTGCTTTGTCTTCACAGCTGTAGAAATTGTTTAGTATCCATGGATTAGTGAAGACCACAATAATCTAATTCATCCCTTTTAAGTAGCTCCTTTGACATACACTGAAAGGAAGGTGTTCAGTTTAGTCCTACTTTCTTCACGAATGAACACAGAATATCATCACTATAAACTGTTTTGAACATTCATTTCTTTGCAAACACTCCAAGTGTGGCAAAAATAATAACAAACAGTACTACATGTACTTGTAATAGTACGCAGATTTCGTAAAGACGACAAACACAACTAAAGAACAAAGAAATGACTGAAGGCATCTTCCACAGGGGTTTCAAAAAGAAAAAAAGTAACAGGAAGATATTCAGAAGTACCCGGAGGACTATTGTGCCGCAATAGCAGCACAGTGCGGCGGAGCCGAGGTTTATGCCAAAGTATCAGGTGCAAACGCTTAAAGTAGCTGGTGACTTGTGTTAGGTGCCGACTTGAATTGAAAACAGTGCTCAATTTGCTGTTGTCTTAATCTGTAATGAACAGAGGAGGTTGAGGTGTGTGTGTACATGTTGCAGTTAAATTCTATCCCTGGTTTAAATTTTATTTTCCTTTGTTTGAGGGTGTGGTAATGTGTGATAATGAGTTGGAAACAAAGAAAAATCAAGTTTAAACCAAGGATAAAATTGAACCACAACAAGCATACCTGAATCCAGGAGGACACAGAGAACAGTTGGAAGCTCTGCCTTTACTGAAAGTTCCGTTTTCGCACAAGACTGGTGATTGTGCTGGATTTTGGCACACATAGCCTGCAGGACATGCCAAACACTCTGTCAAGGATGTGTTGTTAGCGTATGATCCTGGAGCACAGGGGGTATGGGTGGAGGAAGCATTGGATGGACAATGGGAACCAACAGGACACTCCTGACATTCCAGGCTTCCTGCTGGTGCAAAGTTTCCTGGTGTACATGGCACTGGATTGGCTGCTTTGTTGGCACAACTATGGAGGAACATAATCCAATGAAGTTAAACTAATTGGGCGATTTTAACTAGGTGTAAGGACAAATGTTTAGTACAGGCTGGGTCTAGCTGAATCATTCAGTAGCAAATTTAAGAATATTCATTCATGTAAAGGATACAGGTTGTTCAGAGGCAACCTGTTAACACTATCTGTTCAAGACATAATTACTTTCAAGAAGCCATTTTAGAACCTACCAGGAGAGTGACATTATGGGATGTTTTCTTGGCAGTACAGGGCTTAAATATATACTGTGGTGCAATTTAAGCTTCTTTTATGCTGACAATGATGATGCAGGGCTGTAATTAAGGGCCAGGGACCTGGGATTTTCTCCTCGTATTTTGAGGTATATCCCCGGCTACTTTTATATATGAAACCAGCATGTTAACTTCACTACAGCAACTCGAATCCCCAGCTATTTTTTTGTATACCCCCATCTACTTCAAAAATTAGTAACATCCCTGGATGATGATGATGGTGATGATGATGACGACAAAGACGATTATGATGAAGGTGAAATCTATCAACAAAGTATTGATGATGATGATGACAATGACGATTATGATGAAGGTGAAATCTATCAACAAAGTATTGATGATGATAATGATGATGATTATGATTATCACCTGTGTCCACCAGGGCATTCTGTACAGTGGGTGGCTCCAGCTTTACTGTATGTCCCATTCTCGCATTCCACTGGTCCCACTGCGGGATTAGGACATTTAGAACCAGCTGGACATTGTGAGCAGCTGGTAGAGTTCTCGACAGCTGAGAATGATCCATTGGTACAAAGTTGGTGGTAAGCAAGTTTATCTGATGGGCACTGAGATCCAACAGGACACGCATGACAATAC
The DNA here is from genome assembly GCA_948470475.1 of Galaxea fascicularis. NCBI lineage: Eukaryota > Metazoa > Cnidaria > Anthozoa > Scleractinia > Euphylliidae > Galaxea > Galaxea fascicularis. The sequence goes on along the minus strand of OX419344.1, from coordinate 1,217,377 downwards.
ATACTCCCTTCTGGAGCAAATGTTCCCTTTCCACATGGTACAGGGTCAGCTGACTTAATGGGGCATCTGTGAAAAGCACAATAATTATTACAGTTTTCAGGGCAAAATTAGAGTTAGGTATAACATAAAACATGACTTCCTTACCCAGCAATCTACTATTAGATACCACTTATTTTCAAAAGAAGACAGATACTCACTGATGGCCCTTCGGACAAACAGTACAGGCGACTGTCCCTCCTTTACTATACGTCCCATTTGGACAGCTCTCTGGTGCTTGCCTTGGATTTGGACACCTATGACCAGCTGGACAGCTCTGGCAGCTGGTTTGGTTGACGTCGCCTGTGTGAAGATAGGTTCCATTAAAACAAGGAACAAATGTTGCCAGTCCTGGTGTTACACACTCAGCACCCTGAGGACATGGCAGACATGCTTGGCTCCCTGACGGCGCATATGTACCACTTGGACACTGAACAGGATCAGCACCTGGATCAGCACAGCTAAAAACAAACAAATAATGAAGAGAATTAAAACCAAGAAATGTCAGTGAATTAAAGCTAATACACAGAAGTACTGGCAAATTTGAAATTTATACTGAAAAATAGCAGCATGCAGTGAGCATAACTATGTAGTCACCTGGACAAACTCTTCACAACTGTTGTACTTAAAGTGCATATAAAGTAAAACAATTATTTTTACTTATTTGAAAGGCCTTCAAAAGTGAGTAATGCACCTATCAATGTTTAGACGGAGAGGGGGGGGGGGGTACGGGCAAAGATGCGGCATTTGAACACTTCTGTTGTCCCCTCTCTGGGGAATTTGACCACTTGTACTAATTAAAGTTCAAATAATTATTATAAAGGATTGTTAAACTATTTCCAGTCCCAAGGGTCGGGAATTTGACCAAAAAATTGCAAGAAAATTCAAATGACGCACCTTTACCCGTACCCCCCCCCCTCTCCGTCTAAACATTGATAGGTGCATAAGAATGACATTTTCTTTTTAGAAAGATTTTTTTCATTCCCAAGATTTTCAAGTGTTTGCTTAAAAATGATTGATGATGTTCCAAATAACTTAAGTAAGAATATAAGTCACAAGATCAAGAACATCTCTGGAAATATTTGAGCGATGCCATTCGAACTTAAAACCATTAATGAACATCAACTACATCTAAGATGCAAAATGATACCTACCGTGATTTTGCCATGGCAACAATCTAGGCGCCAGACCTTGTTTGCCAACAACTGATTAATATACATGTACACTGTAGATCTCCATTTTTGACCAAACAAGCAGTGACAGATGGTCCAACTCATTTGTTTCAAATTATGGTAATGAATATAACTCATACGAAAATAAAAGTTAAACTCAGTGGTACAAAGAAATTTTAAACCAAAATCAAATTAAAACCATGACATAAACATTAAGTTATGCCACTAAACACTAGTTTTATGTATATAAACTTCCTTGCCTTTTACTTTTTTGTAGGAGACTCAATTTTTGATCATTTTTTCTTTGGTTAGGAAACTTGATCATAACTCACCTGTGCCCTGATGGACACTCAGTGCAGACAGATGATCCACTCCTACTGTACGTCCCATTTTCACAAGGCTGCTCTCCTTGAGAAGCAAATGGACAAAAATTTCCTGCCGTGCAAAGTTTGCATTCTGTTTGTCCGACAGAGTCTGTGTATGTCCCATTGAAACATGGCCTAGGGCTTGCTAATGGCACATCTGGACAATGAAATCCTTGGTCACACTGTGAGCAGTTTGTCTGTCCAGCGGGTGCATATTCCCCAGGATAACACCTAACAGGACTGATGGTCTGGTTGGAGCATCTGTTAACAAAAGAACAATGTAACATTTCCCACTGATCTACAAGCTGAATGTTGAAAACCTCTGAGATGGAGTGGAAAAGACTTCACTGACTATGTCAAGAGTTGAATGATGCAAAAGGTATGATATACCTACATGTACATGAACATGTATGACATTAACTGCACTGTTATTTCATGTTTGATGATATCTTAACACTGGAAAACTCTAATAAAAAGACCCTCTGTTGAGTTACTACAAAATTAATGTAATAAACTACATGTACATGTATGAAGTTATAGTTATCACACTTACTGGTGTCCAGCAGGACAGATAGTACATTGGTCTTGCCCATCAAGACTGTAGCTTCCAGAAGCACACATTTGGCATGATGTTCCATTATATGAGAATTTCCCCGCCTCACAAGGATTACATTTTGTCTGCAAAACATCTGGTTCATACCCTCCTGGGCAGTGCTGAAAACAACAACATTGATTCATTGGGTTGTCAGAATCATAAGCCTAACACTGAATGTTACTGAATAGCAAAAAGGCTTGGTAAAACAAGTAGCTATTTTGATGAAAGCAGATAAGAACTTACAGAAGAAGTAAAGGGCATGTCAGATAAACATACTTAATTTTGTGACAAAGTTCAATATGACATGGTTTGATGCTACTCTGGTTTGAAATTTGATGAATGTAACTTAAAAAGTTACAATTCACGACCCAATGTTTCGACACTCCTGTCTAGTGTCTTCATCAGGGGTGATCTAGTGTTGCAAAAAGGAGCCCCTGATGAAGACACTAGACAGGAGTGTCGAAACATTGGGTCGTGAATTGTAACTTTTTAAGTTACATTCATCAAATTTCAAACCAGAGTAGCATCAAACCATGTCTGATTGTCCACCTGGTTGCAGTGTGAACTTGAACATACCAAAGTTCAATATATAATCTCCTTAAACATATGAAAAGTGAACAAAGAAACATAAAACAATGAATTAACAGTGCCACTAAAAACACCATGAGAATGGGTACACTACCCGCCTAGATTAGCCTACGCTATTTGTGGGTTAGTGCATTTTTTGTTACTTTCTAAGTAAATGTGTGGTTTTTTTAAAAAATAAATTTGAATTTGAATTTGAACTTTGTGTGCATTTTCAAACATTCCATGGGGTTGACTAATGAGCTTAAGTCTGATGGGTTTGTTTTTCTGTCTGATATTGACAGTAAAACAAATGCAATACTATGTATATAATTAATAATACCGGTAGTTAATGTTTTAAGTTGTTGTTCTTTTACAATCTATACTGCACTCAACCACTCAAGGATACATACACATGCACTGAAAGGAAAGAAGAGGTCAACTGTACCTGAGGTTGTTGTGAAGGATCCATACAAACTTTGCCACTGGGACATGGGTGGCATATTCCTTCTCCATAATTAGAATAACTTCCAGACGCACATAATGAAATATTCCCTGGTGATGTGGTGCAGTCATAACCAGCTGGACAGGGTGTACATGATATTGACCCTGCTGTACTGTTGTATCCAGTTGCACATGGCTGTGAGGATTACAAATCAGTTGAAAAAGTTGGAGTAAAACACTCAACTACTGCTACACTGTATGTATATTGGCCTTCAAATCCAGATTTCCCAAAATACGGTAAACTTAATTCATCTGGATCATATTGTAAGAAATAGAGTTATGATGTATTACCAGATCCATTGGGTCACAGATGACATACTTGCACAATAAGGCCATCCCCCTATTTTTGTTTACTTCTTCAAATGTGTTTCATAATTTTGAGTCGGCCGGTTGAAGTAAAAAAAAGACACCCCAAAAAGGGGGATGCCCTAACCAGTCTAAAATTTTAAACGAGAGCCAAATAATGAATGTTTCTTTATTATTTCTGAGTAGCAATTTTGGAGTCAATTATTTCCAGTCTGGTCAATATCTTAAGTATATTTGCTATTTCATCTGCCAAGAACCAGATGAAAAACTACTACAGAAAAGAGATTCCTGGATAATACTGTTTATCATTCGATGGATATTTCCCCCCTTTTCATTGGCTGAGAGCCCACCACGTGACCTGCAAATAACTGCCTACAAATAATGATCTGCTCATGCGTAATATCGTCTAAATGCATTTTTGCTGCAAATAATATTCTGCTCATGCCCAATTGTAACCACGCTAGAATAAATTATTGATTTCTGCTAGCAGCGCACGCTTACTGCTTCCCAAAAAAAGTATCAAAACAAACTTGGTGATCGAATGATAAAACAATTATTGAACTCGGTTATCGCAAAATATCGTGACTTGCCAGTGTCTCGCAGATCAATTATTTGCCTCAGCCTTCGGCTTCGGCAAATAATTGATCTGCTCGCCACTGACAAATCACAATATTTTGCTCAACCTTGTCCAATAATTGTTAATTATCTGCTACCTTAGTTAAGTCATTCTAATAAATTATTGATAATCTAGAAGGTTTCAATCTGTACAGTATAACATGCTGCATAAGAATTTGCTTATGTTTAGGCATGGGTAAGCATTTCCTGTAAAGTTATTAATAAGTCACCAATTGATGCAAAACACTTGCCAGTGCTGGTTTTGGGTAAGTCAAATTTATGCTCTGGAATGAGTCATTATTGTCTGGACAAACTGTCAGTTAACTTATCCAATGTCAGTCACAGGTGTGTCTAATTTTAGCCTATCTTACGTAAATTACCAGTAAAATTTTTAGAACTTTTGCACCACCCCTGTGATCCAGGGGATGTTGCAAAAATTGAAGGCAAACTTATCATTCGATTCCTGACTTCAAAGTCAGTCTCTGGTTATTCAATCAAATGATGACAGTGCAATATATACTGAAGCTGATCGTCGAGTAACTCAACAGAGTTTAGTGTGAAACCATAAATGTAAATGGTACCAAGATTACTTAAACAATGCCGGTACAAAGATAGCCAGTTAATGAAATTTCTACCTTTTATAACTCTAATAAAACACAAGTTTGTGAGCAAATAAATATCTTACCGTGCAAGAGGACGAATTAATTGCACCAGGGCTCGAATTTTCCGTTCCTAGCGGACACGGCTGCGGAGCAGTTTCATTTCCCAGACAGCTAATAATAAAGATATCATATTGGGCATTATATTCAACACGATACTACAATCCAATTGAGATGAAAACAAGATATTACGCGACCACAATATTTAATACACCCTAAACACCTGAAAAACAGCTGAACGCAACATAAGATCGAAGTGAGCTTATTGGAACCATTAGAACACGAACTAGGAATTTTGGCAATGCGAATAGCAATCCAAATAAACGCAATTCTACAACACAAGATTCCTTTTCTGTTTTGTCATTTGGATCTCTTAATTCCGATGTGGCCTCAAATATATGAATACTTATCGCAGGAACAGTATATACTTACAAGTGACCTGCCGGGCATTGCACACAGCCAGCTCCTGAGAGCCAATATTGTCCTGCAGTACAGTTACTTTCACTACAAGAACAATCGGTCTCGCAATCACATGCTCCTTGAACAAAATCTGTGAAATACATAATACAGATTTGATTAAAATACTCTAGCAAAACAAAGACGTCGTTCGTCGATGATCACAAAAGCCGGGACCAAACTTTTGATCTTACCTGCGTAACACACAAGAAGTAATCCGAACACAACGGGAAAGCTGGCCCGCAGATTCCCGCCTTGAAAAATATTGCAGTTTAATATGTTTAAAATCCACATTTTAAGGGCTCGTCCTGATCCTTGAGCGAGGCAGATGCCTCAATGAAAAGGCAGTAATAAAGTTGTCCTCCACAACTATCGCTGTCTGCAGAAATTCCAGCTGCACTCAGGAAAAGTTGACATGTTGAATAATAGAAAAATCTCCACACAAGTCAGTCGGCTTTTACAATCTAAGACAAGAAGTCGCAGATTTCCGCAAAATTCGGCGTTTCAAAGTCAAGAATTAATCATGGATTGCCTCTCTTGGTTATGGGACAAAGTATTCCTCAATTAGAAGAATAAATCCAGCTGAAATGTTTTGTAATGAAAATTTGTGCTTTACGCGAGATCACGTTGATTTCCATACCGTGACGTCACGTCTAAGCCGTCGTCCCAGTAACGACGCATTTGTTTGGGACAAACTTCCCTCCTGTTTCACTTTTAACAGCAGTGATTGGTTCAAAACAAAAAAGAACTGTTGAGAAGTCGTTTCGGTCATTAACCTCATTGTCCAGTAAACACAGTAAGTGAAGCATTATCCCATCGCTAACAAACAATTTTCTCGTAGTTCTCAGAGACTGTGGAATGATGTATTGCATAATCGGATTTCTAATACCTTTCTGGTCAAAACAAGTTTAATCTTTCACTTGACATCAACTGCTTTGACTTGTTGATGAGTTTGTTTTTAAAGTAACTGACTTGGTTCTTCCGCAATCGGCAACTCAGGAATTAGTCATCATATCGCCTGAGGCTAATACAGACAATACAAGACATACAAAGCAGGGTTTTTCAACTGAAGTAAAATTGAGGCCAACGTGACGGGAAATGCTTCACTGCGTGGGAAACTGATCATAAAATTCGGCCATCCCCAGTTCAATTTGATTAAAAACGAAAAAGAAAGTAAACTATCCTAGAGTGTCCCTTACATGGTAACTCCAAGTCAGCTTTCAAAACTATTAAGAAATGCGTTTCTGGTAGTATCAATTAAACGTATGGTTTTGGAAGTTCTATGAGGAACTCGATGGCCGCAGAAGAAACTCTGTTTAACCGGCCGTTCGGCCGATCTATGTTCAGTATTTTTCAGAGACGTTTGCTAAAAAAAACTGTGATATAAACGCAATTAAGCCTTTGTCCAGACTGGTCTACGAGTTTTTAAAGGAATCGGTCCAATTTTTTAAAGAGAAACTATTTGTAGAGACAGCCATCCATGTAGGAGTTGGTCCGAAAACTAATTAAAACTCCGAAAAAAACTAAGAAGTATTTTAACTCGACTGGTCAAGCCTTACTTGAGGACCCACCCTTTTTGATGGTTTGTCATTTTTCTGCATTGGGTCTTTGTTTTCGTAATTCAGTGGGGGCAACTACGAAAACTAAGAGCCCCCATTACCGAGGAAAGAAATGGAAGAAATATATGCATGCAACTGGGTACTTTTCAATTTAGTTTTTGCTTCCCCGCTTGGGTCTTTTACCCCCGGTACATTACGAAAACTGTCACGAAAACGGAGACACAAGCGGGAAAGTGACAAACCATGGAAAAGGTTGGGTCTTAGCTTTCGGGGTCCTAGGTCTTAGCTTTCGGAACAACCTCCGTGTAGGCGGACACTTGAATGCCAATGACTGAACCATCACAGAGGCGTCAAGATAAAATTATTAGCTATTATTGCCAAGTGCACGTGCAGGGGAGCGGGGGATGGGGGAAGGTTGTTGCGAGGCGATTCAAGCCCGAAGACACACTGGAGAACTAATGACGACGGCTCGCTTCGTTACAAATTACACTAGAGTCGAAGCTGGTTGACACCCTGTCCTAACGACACCAGAATGTGAGAAATGCATTGTAATTCCCCAAATACGACCTGATCGTGATGTGTGTGTCTAATTTCGTACCCCGTAATAAAAAATGACAGGTAAAAAATCAAACGGCAATCTTAGGGCAAAAACGATAACCAAATCTCCGTCCACTGAAAACAGTATACAGAAGATAAAACGTTTTTACACGACTTTTCTTCTTTTCTCCATTTATCACGTCAAGTACGTGCACGACACCATTACTTGCTGCAAAAGATCATCCTCTGTTTTCTTTTCTCTTTCTACCCAACAACAAAGAATCGTATTGTCACAAAACACTTATGTTATTCGAGAAAACCCAAGCGTCAAGTGTCCACCGAGTTGTGTTAGACAATAATAACAATATCATACGCAGTTTTGTTTTTATAGTCTTATTTATATGCCTTGTGCCTTTTTTTAATCACTCCCCTATAACTGGATAAGATATTCTCCCTCTCAGGGCCGCCCTTATGAAAACAATGAAATTATTGACACGCTCTTAATCTCTTAATAAAGTCATGATTTTTAGCCTAATAAAGAATGTGTTCAATCTCTGTTTACTTTTACTGATCACACGCATTAAACAAATCCTTCATATTAGAGAAAACTGACTGATGGGATCAGTCAAAGCAAGTTTTTAAAGTTTTTTGAAACTTTTAACCTTACTGTCACTGCAAATAGTTTGTATAATTTAAATTACTTCAGCATTAACAATTTGGTGTAATCCTTACGCCTCCAAAACTTTTTTTAAATGGATAAAAAAATCAAGAAGCCCTTCATGTAAACATGCATCTTCTTATTGGGATAATCGTATCTACAGATTATTAATTTTCTTTTCATTTTTCTTTCCATTTCTCAATATCTTCACTTTTATGGTCACAGCAAACATGAGCTCCAAAAGCTTAAGATTCACACTGTGTACCTCAGGGGCTACAGTTTCTTAAGACATGCCTCTTTAGTTTACTGGAAACTGTAATCAGATGTAACGCCTATTCCTAACGCTCAGATTGTTAGAGTACAATTAGCCTCCCAGCCAACAGGTGCTGTACAATCATGCCTGGTTGCCCTTGACAATCATTATTACTGAGATAATTATGGAAGAACCACTTATCATAACATTGATCAATAATTTTTGAATGGCCTCTCCAATGCTGTGAGAGTATTTTAGTGATAAAAAGTAACAGCACATCCATGGATTTACACTACACAACTTCCATTAGTGTTGGTAGTGCAATTTAGTTTTTTTCTCTGTCTCATCCATCCATTTCCAGTTGAAACCCATCCATTGTCAGCACAAGTTTCCCAACTGTTTGACCAGATTCCAGATCACTGTGTGCCTTGCCAGCCTCCTTCAGTGGGTAAGTCGTCACTTTGCTGACTTTAAGCATGTCTTGCTGTACCCAGTGGAGAAGCTGTGACATACTTTCCACCAGTAAGTCTCCTCGATCAAACAGGAAGCTCAGGTTAAATGCCATGACACTCTTATTCTCATTTGTCATCTACGGAAATACCAGAAATGCTGAAGTGTTTTCATTTCCAAATCAGGCGCGGATCCAGGGGAGGTGAAATGGGTGAGTTTTCACCCCCCCCCCTTTTTCTGACAATTTGTCAATCATGCTGATGCACAGACCTCAAACACCTCAACCAGGCTTTGATTCTATTACATTATTACAAAAATTCACCCCCCATTTCAAAATCCTGGATCCGCGCCTGCAAATGTATCTGATCACCAGAGGTTTCAATAACTTTTTAAAAAGCTGTCTTAGCTAACCAAAGTAGGTTGTGGCCTGATAATTTTTTTTTAATTATTTCAGTGAGAATCCAGACAAAAGTAGGTGGCAGTGAGACTGACAAAGTAGGCAGCCGTTTTTGCCAGTTTCTGGCTTCTAATGAAACCCCAGATCACTTCCAGGGGTTTCATTAGGAGCCGGCAACCGGCGAAAATCGCCGCCTAGTTTGTCAGAATTTGCCTCTCACTGCCGCCTACTTTGTCTAGATTTCACTAATATGATTTAAAAAAAATTAATCAGGTCGCCGCTTATTTTAGCAAGCTCAGACGGCTATTTCAAAACTTATTGAAACCCCTGACTTCAGTAAAGTGGTGCTTAGAAACAAGTGCAAGTGAGATTCACGCATGTATCAAGGAAACACTCACTATATTTCTAACAGAATGACAAACTAAACACCTATTGAACAGGCTGAAACACATGAAATATTCAGAGTTTGAGTCAGGGTAAAATGTTTTTCCTTACTCTGTCTAAAACAAGAGTGTGATGAAAATAATAGACTGAATGAATGAAAAGTACATTGCACAGTTGTAGAAAAGATCTGTACAGTTGAACTCCCCCCCCCAAGGTCAAAAGAAATTCCAAGGGGGAGGGGGTGGCAAAAGCAATAATTAGAATTTCCAGAGGAGTCGGGGTCACAAACCAAAACACCTTCTATGGAAGGGATAAAGGGGGGGGGGGAGGGGTGAAAGTTATGGATATTTTCTGGAACCAAACATTCAGAAGCCTTGATAAACCCTTCAGGTTATGACTGACATCAAGTCCAACATGGACCAAAACAGATGTGGACTCTAAGTTTGGCTTGTCCAAAAGGAATGATAAATGATTACCTGCAGGGGGTTGAACATGGGTGTTGATTTGTAATTCCAGCCTACTTTTAACCACTGCCACAAGCCAATTACACCACCACTGCTATGACTGGATTTTGGCAGCATTGTGTGAAACCCTGCAAAAAAGGGACAAAAGTAAGGCATTGAGTTAAGTTTTATTAAATAAGGGACTTGTGGGAGTCTCTTCTTACAAAAGCCCCAAAGCCATAGTTTTTCACAAATTTAGATTTTTATTATTGTCCTTGTTACAAATACAAGCTAATTTGGATTGAGAATCTGGCAATTTGTACCCTGGGTTCCAGAGGATATTTTTTTCTTATTGGTACTGATGGTTCGTGGCGAAGCCGCTTTCACAAGGCGCAAAGCGCTGAGGAGAAAAAAATAACCCCTGGTCACAGGAGTACGCAACCTCGTTTCCATGCAAGAAATCAGTTCAGAATTTGAACTAGTTCGTTGATTGGCTCTTCAAAGGAAACAACAATTGTGATTGGCTTACAAAAAGCGTGGTTTTCCAGTCAACATGAAACAAGAGCTATGATTGGCTTAGTAAAAGCATGGTTTCCCAGGCGACAGCACAGCAAGGAAATGAGGTTCATTATTCGTGTGACCAGAGGTCATTTTTTTTTCCTTTCGGCACTTCACGCCACATAATTTCCCGCAACCAAACAAAAAAAATAACCTGTGGCACCCAGGGTAGGCAATTTGGGGCTTTTTCCTGGCATCCCTTCATTTGTAGCCTCCTGTAAGTGGATGCCTTTTGTAGCAGACACCTATATTCATCCCAAAGATGTCTCCTCACAGGACGTTTAACTGTAAGTACATACCATATACCACCAGCCGTCCCCCAGGTGCCAAATGATTATAACTCTCCTGCAAAGTTTCCACTCCATTAGCATCAAACACAGCTTGGTAACCTGTGGGTGAATGTGACTCAACAGCCTTCCATAGATCCTTCTTGGATTTGTCAATGACATGGTCACAACCTGATAGAGGGAAAAAGAACTAATGAAGGAAAAACAGAGAAGAATAGAACAGAGATAAAAGAACGTTAATAAAAATAATCTAAGCCACTGTTGCCCTTCATAGTGAGTTGTGTGAATACAGGGTATGTATGTGGGGTTCAAAAGTATTGGGTTGGCTAAGCGTGGTTTGATGATAATTATTGAGGTTGGGCAAAAAAGGGGACAATGGGAAGAAGGAGAATGAGAGAAACATGGATAAAAAATGCAAACAATTTCACTCACCTAACTGTTTGACCAGATCAACTTTATGACTAGCCCCCACCACACCCACCACGTGACAACCACTAATTTTTGCAAGCTGCACCAGCATACTCCCCACCCCTCCCCCTGCAGAGTGTACCAGTATCCAGCTGCCTGCCCGGGGTCTTACAAGTTCAAACATCGCATACCAGGCAGTAAGGGCCACTGTCAAGAACCCTGCTGCTTCGTACTGATCAAGTTTTTCCGGCAACGTGAATATCTGATGTTTGGGAACTCTAATACGCTGTGAGTAAGCTCCAAACAGCGAAACACCGAAAACCTTCTGCCCAATCTCGAATTCCTTCACATTTTCACCCTTGCTCTCTACCTCACCACTGAATTCAAAGCCAGGGGTGATTGGCCAGCCCACGAATTTTTTAGCAGACTCGTACAATCCCCATCGGATGCACACATCGGCGTAATTAACACCACAGGCGTAGGTTTTTACGATCACGAGATCTTCATCCTTGATATTTTCGTTGAGTTTGATGTTTGCTCCCTCTGTGTATTCACCCTCAGATAGAGGCGTGTATACAAGCTTATCATAGCCGCCAGCTGAAGGGATTCTGATCATTTTTTTGCTACCCAAAGGCGAAGAACGGCACCACGGCACGGGACCACTCGATCCACCAGTAGATACGTGGTGTAACTATCATATAGTGGTTTAACGTGCCTCAATAAGCTAAACTATTTATAGTCTTATATATGACCATGCATGACAATACACTGCAATACGTGGCTATACACCGGCGTACATAGGGGTACACGACAATGCAAGGGCATGCACGCGCATGCATGGGCATACACTGGCCTACATAGGCGTACACAGTGATACATGAGCATAAACGAGCATACATCACATACACTGCTGTACATAATAATACACGGTAATACATGGGCATACACGGGCATGCATGGACATACACTGGTGTACAAAGGCGTACACTAGTGTACACGGGCATAGATGGTAATACACGGGTGTACATAGGCATACACGGTAATACATGGGCACAAACGGGCATACATGTCCATACACTGGTGTACATAGGCGTACACGGTAATACATGGGCATAAACGGGCATACATGTCCATACACTGGTGTACACGGGCATACACTGGTGTACATATGGGTACACGATAATACATGAGCATACACGGGCATCCATGGACATACACTGGTGTACATAGGCGTACACTAGTGTACCTGGGCATACACGGGCATACATGGGCATACACTGGTGTACACGGGCATACATGGGCATACACTACTGTAGATGAAAATACACTGGGATACACGGGCATACATGGACATACACTGGGGTACATAGGCGTACATGGTACGTAATACATGGGGATACACGGACATACATGTCCATACATTGGTGTATATAGGCGTACACGGTAGTGCATGGGGAACACGGGCATACATGGACATACACTGTGGTACATAGAGGTACATGGTAATACATGGGGATACACGGACATACATGTCCATACATTGATGTATATAGGCATACATGGTAATACATGGGCATACACGGGCATACATGGACATACACTGGGGTACGTCGAACTTCACATGTGCCAAATCTAATGCAAATGAGAAAAACCTATTTTTTTTCCCTCATTTGCATTAGATTCGCACATGTGAACCGTTTAAACCGGGCCCTCTTGATTAATTATCCAAGGATAGAATGTTTTCGCGACAGAATTGCGTGAACCCAGTTTACGTTAAATTCCAGACTTAAACATTTCCGATGTCGCTACCAGTGACTTTGGAGGAACTTCTGACAGCGGCATGCGAAACTTCTGAAATTGAAGCGTGAAAGGGTTAAAAACTCAGACGGCGGACAAAAAGACACTCCATAAATGAGGGCCTCATCAACTCATTTAAAGTATGCCCATGTAAACCGGTCTATGGCCATGTATACCCGTGTATGCCTATGTACACTGGTGCATGGCCATGTGTGTACCCGTGTATGCCTATGTACACCGGTGCATGGCCATGTATACCCTTGTATGCCTATGTACCCAAGTGTATGGCCATTTATGTCTGTGTATGCCCACGTACCCAAGTGTATGGCCATGTATGCCCGTGTATGCCCATGTACACAAGTGTATGGCCATGTATACCCATGTATGCCTATGTACACCGGTGTATGGCCATGAATACCCGTGTATGCCTATGTACACCGGTGTATGGCCATGTATGTCCGTGTATGCCTATGTACCCAAGTGTATGGCCATGTATGTCCATGTATGCCTATGTACCCAAGTGTATGGCCATGTATACCCGTGTATGCCTATGTACACTGGTGCATGGCCATGTATGTACCCGTGTATGCCTATGTACACCGGTGCATGGCCATGTATACACGTGTATGCCTATGTACCCAAGTGTATGGCCATTTATGTCTGTGTATGCCCACATACACAAGTGTATGGCCATGTATGTCCGTGTATGTCTATGTACACCGGTGTATGGCCATGTATGTCCGTGTATGCCTATGTAGACCGGTGTATGGCCATGCATGTCCGTGTATGCCTATGTACCCAAGTGTATGGCCATGTATGTCCGTGTATGCCCATGTACACAAGTGTATGGCCATGTATACCCGTGTATGCCTATGTACACCGGTGTATGGCCATGAATACCCGTGTAAGCCTATGTACACCGGTGAATGGCCATGTATGTCCGTGTATGCCTATGTACCCAAGTGTATGGCCATGTATGTCCATGTATGTCTATGTACCCAAGTGTATGGCCATGTATGTCTGTGTATGCCCATGTGCACAAGTGTATGGCCATGTATACCCATGTATGCCTATGTACACCGGTGTATGGCCATGAATACCCGTGTATGCCTATGTACACCGGTGCATGGCCATGTATGTCCGTGTATGCCCATGTACCCGAGTGTATGGCCATGTATGTCCATGTATGCCTATGTACCCAAGTGTATGCCCACGTACACAAGTGTATGGCCATAAAACCCGTGTATGTCTATGTACACCGTGCATAGCTATGTATGTCCGTGTATACCCACGTACACAAGTGTATGGCCATGTATGCCCGTGCATGCCCATGTACACCGGTGTATGGCCATGTATGTCCGTGTATGCCCATATACACAAGTGTATGGTCATGTATGTCCCTGTATGCCCAGATACACAAGTGTATGGCCATGTATGCCCGTGTATGCCCATATACGCCGGTGTATGGCGATGTATCCCCGTGCATCCCATGTACATTGGTGTATGGCCATGTATGTCCCTTTTTGCCTGTGTACCCAAGTGTATGGCGATGTATGCCCGTGTATGCCCATATACACCGGTGTATGGCCATGTATGCCGGTGCATGCCCTTGTACACCGGTGTATGGCCATGTATGTCCCTGTATGCCTATGTACCCACGTGTATGGCCATTTATGTCCGTGTATGCCCACGTACACAAGTGTATGGGCACGTATGTAAGTGTATGGCCATGCATGGTCACTTCTAAGATTATAAATGGCCTAGCTTATTAAGGCACGTTAAACAAGTATATGACAGTTACACCACGTACCTACCTAAATATATAGGTTATTCACCGAACTGGTGGTGGCTAGTGGTGGATACCAAGCTGCAAAGTGCCAAGATGAATATCTACCACTAGCCACCAACACTGAGGTAAATAGTTCTTTTAGTATATATCACAACAGAGACATAATACAACAACAACAAAAAAAAAAGAAACTCATTCATCCTTGCACACCAGACCCCCTCAACACTTGCACACCAGACCCCCTCAACACTTGCACACCAGACCCCCTCAACACTTGCACACCAGACCCCCTCAACACTTGCACACCAGACCCCCTCAACACTTGCACACCAGACCCCCTCAACACTTGCACACCAGACCCCCTCAACACTTGCACACCAGACCCCCTCAACACTTGCACACCAGACCCCCTCAACACTTGCACACCAGACCCCCTCAACACTTGCACACCAGACCCCCTCAACACTTGCACACCAGACCCCCTCAACACTTGCACACCAGACCCCCTCAACACTTGCACACCAGACCCCCTCAACACTTGCACACCAGACCCCCTCAACACTTGCACACCAGACCCCCTCAACACTTGCACACCAGACCCCCTCAACACTTGCACACCAGACCCCCTCAACACTTGCACACCAGACCCCCTCAACACTTGCACACCAGACCCCCTCAACACTTGCACACCAGACCCCCTCAACACTTGCACACCAGACCCCCTCAACACTTGCACACCAGACCCCCTCAACACTTGCACACCAGACCCCCTCAACACTTGCACACCAGACCCCCTCAACACTTGCACACCAGACCCCCTCAACACTTGCACACCAGACCCCCTCAACACTTGCACACCAGACCCCCTCAACACTTGCACACCAGACCCCCTCAACACTTGCACACCAGACCCCCTCAACACTTGCACACCAGACCCCCTCAACACTTGCACACCAGACCCCCTCAACACTTGCACACCAGACCCCCTCAACACTTGCACACCAGACCCCCTCAACACTTGCACACCAGACCCCCTCAACACTTGCACACCAGACCCCCTCAACACTTGCACACCAGACCCCCTCAACACTTGCACACCAGACCCCCTCAACACTTGCACACCAGACCCCCTCAACACTTGCACACCAGACCCCCTCAACACTTGCACACCAGACCCCCTCAACACTTGCACACCAGACCCCCTCAACACTTGCACACCAGACCCCCTCAACACTTGCACACCAGACCCCCTCAACACTTGCACACCAGACCCCCTCAACACTTGCACACCAGACCCCCTCAACACTTGCACACCAGACCCCCTCAACACTTGCACACCAGACCCCCTCAACACTTGCACACCAGACCCCCTCAACACTTGCACACCAGACCCCCTCAACACTTGCACACCAGACCCCCTCAACACTTGCACACCAGACCCCCTCAACACTTGCACACCAGACCCCCTCAACACTTGCACACCAGACCCCCTCAACACTTGCACACCAGACCCCCTCAACACTTGCACACCAGACCCCCTCAACACTTGCACACCAGACCCCCTCAACACTTGCACACCAGACCCCCTCAACACTTGCACACCAGACCCCCTCAACACTTGCACACCAGACCCCCTCAACACTTGCACACCAGACCCCCTCAACACTTGCACACCAGACCCCCTCAACACTTGCACACCAGACCCCCTCAACACTTGCACACCAGACCCCCTCAACACTTGCACACCAGACCCCCTCAACACTTGCACACCAGACCCCCTCAACACTTGCACACCAGACCCCCTCAACACTTGCACACCAGACCCCCTCAACACTTGCACACCAGACCCCCTCAACACTTGCACACCAGACCCCCTCAACACTTGCACACCAGACCCCCTCAACACTTGCACACCAGACCCCCTCAACACTTGCACACCAGACCCCCTCAACACTTGCACACCAGACCCCCTCAACACTTGCACACCAGACCCCCTCAACACTTGCACACCAGACCCCCTCAACACTTGCACACCAGACCCCCTCAACACTTGCACACCAGACCCCCTCAACACTTGCACACCAGACCCCCTCAACACTTGCACACCAGACCCCCTCAACACTTGCACACCAGACCCCCTCAACACTTGCACACCAGACCCCCTCAACACTTGCACACCAGACCCCCTCAACACTTGCACACCAGACCCCCTCAACACTTGCACACCAGACCCCCTCAACACTTGCACACCAGACCCCCTCAACACTTGCACACCAGACCCCCTCAACACTTGCACACCAGACCCCCTCAACACTTGCACACCAGACCCCCTCAACACTTGCACACCAGACCCCCTCAACACTTGCACACCAGACCCCCTCAACACTTGCACACCAGACCCCCTCAACACTTGCACACCAGACCCCCTCAACACTTGCACACCAGACCCCCTCAACACTTGCACACCAGACCCCCTCAACACTTGCACACCAGACCCCCTCAACACTTGCACACCAGACCCCCTCAACACTTGCACACCAGACCCCCTCAACACTTGCACACCAGACCCCCTCAACACTTGCACACCAGACCCCCTCAACACTTGCACACCAGACCCCCTCAACACTTGCACACCAGACCCCCTCAACACTTGCACACCAGACCCCCTCAACACTTGCACACCAGACCCCCTCAACACTTGCACACCAGACCCCCTCAACACTTGCACACCAGACCCCCTCAACACTTGCACACCAGACCCCCTCAACACTTGCACACCAGACCCCCTCAACACTTGCACACCAGACCCCCTCAACACTTGCACACCAGACCCCCTCAACACTTGCACACCAGACCCCCTCAACACTTGCACACCAGACCCCCTCAACACTTGCACACCAGACCCCCTCAACACTTGCACACCAGACCCCCTCAACACTTGCACACCAGACCCCCTCAACACTTGCACACCAGACCCCCTCAACACTTGCACACCAGACCCCCTCAACACTTGCACACCAGACCCCCTCAACACTTGCACACCAGACCCCCTCAACACTTGCACACCAGACCCCCTCAACACTTGCACACCAGACCCCCTCAACACTTGCACACCAGACCCCCTCAACACTTGCACACCAGACCCCCTCAACACTTGCACACCAGACCCCCTCAACACTTGCACACCAGACCCCCTCAACACTTGCACACCAGACCCCCTCAACACTTGCACACCAGACCCCCTCAACACTTGCACACCAGACCCCCTCAACACTTGCACACCAGACCCCCTCAACACTTGCACACCAGACCCCCTCAACACTTGCACACCAGACCCCCTCAACACTTGCACACCAGACCCCCTCAACACTTGCACACCAGACCCCCTCAACACTTGCACACCAGACCCCCTCAACACTTGCACACCAGACCCCCTCAACACTTGCACACCAGACCCCCTCAACACTTGCACACCAGACCCCCTCAACACTTGCACACCAGACCCCCTCAACACTTGCACACCAGACCCCCTCAACACTTGCACACCAGACCCCCTCAACACTTGCACACCAGACCCCCTCAACACTTGCACACCAGACCCCCTCAACACTTGCACACCAGACCCCCTCAACACTTGCACACCAGACCCCCTCAACACTTGCACACCAGACCCCCTCAACACTTGCACACCAGACCCCCTCAACACTTGCACACCAGACCCCCTCAACACTTGCACACCAGACCCCCTCAACACTTGCACACCAGACCCCCTCAACACTTGCACACCAGACCCCCTCAACACTTGCACACCAGACCCCCTCAACACTTGCACACCAGACCCCCTCAACACTTGCACACCAGACCCCCTCAACACTTGCACACCAGACCCCCTCAACACTTGCACACCAGACCCCCTCAACACTTGCACACCAGACCCCCTCAACACTTGCACACCAGACCCCCTCAACACTTGCACACCAGACCCCCTCAACACTTGCACACCAGACCCCCTCAACACTTGCACACCAGACCCCCTCAACACTTGCACACCAGACCCCCTCAACACTTGCACACCAGACCCCCTCAACACTTGCACACCAGACCCCCTCAACACTTGCACACCAGACCCCCTCAACACTTGCACACCAGACCCCCTCAACACTTGCACACCAGACCCCCTCAACACTTGCACACCAGACCCCCTCAACACTTGCACACCAGACCCCCTCAACACTTGCACACCAGACCCCCTCAACACTTGCACACCAGACCCCCTCAACACTTGCACACCAGACCCCCTCAACACTTGCACACCAGACCCCCTCAACACTTGCACACCAGACCCCCTCAACACTTGCACACCAGACCCCCTCAACACTTGCACACCAGACCCCCTCAACACTTGCACACCAGACCCCCTCAACACTTGCACACCAGACCCCCTCAACACTTGCACACCAGACCCCCTCAACACTTGCACACCAGACCCCCTCAACACTTGCACACCAGACCCCCTCAACACTTGCACACCAGACCCCCTCAACACTTGCACACCAGACCCCCTCAACACTTGCACACCAGACCCCCTCAACACTTGCACACCAGACCCCCTCAACACTTGCACACCAGACCCCGAGTTTTTTTTTGCCTGCTGAGAATTGTGGTTTTGGCTTCTAGTTATGAGTATCGGAGAACTGAGTGTTTAGCAGATGGTTAAACCATATTCAAAAGGAAAGATGTTTGGAGGCAGCTTCTGATGGTTGATAGTTCGTTTTCTAATTTTGTTTTTTGGTAGTGATTAGTTTTGCTTGATATGAATTTGGTTTAGTTTTTTTTAAGCGTTTTCGGGTTCGGTAGACTTTGTTTACTAAATGATCCTTTTAACTGGTAAGGCACATTTGATGGAAACTGGAACCGGAGCTTAGATGCCTGTATAGTTTACATGCACCTGCTCTGACAGTTTCTTTAATTCGTTCAGTATGGCTTGCTAAGGAATCTCAATGGGTTTTGTAGCCCTACAAACGTCTTGCAGTGAATAGAACAACTCATTCGTATCTCTATGAGGTGGAACATTCTTTTGCTGTTCTTGATCAATAAGTATCAATGGCCGGGAATTTGAAAATCAGCCACCAATTGTTCTTCAATGTATATGTCAGTGACATGGCCGAGGCTCCTTTAACACTGATTGTTCAACCTGAAAAGCGAAAACAGTCGTTTTAATTACAGGTGACTTACATCTACGTTAACGCGCGGGAAAATTGAATGGCAAAGGGAAAAATTATACGCTTTAACATATGAGTGTGCTTGTGTTCAAGAATGCCATTAATTTTGTGACGTTTTCAAAAATGCTGTAGGTTTTGGTGCGGTAAAGTGAACTTTTTACTCCATTATGGAAATGTTCTAATGTTAGATTTAATGGTATCACGTGTATATTCAAGGTACACATCAACTAGCTTTATTCAGCAATCACCTCTAATTTTCAAGCAGTTTTAAATACGTGTAAATTCACTTCAGAGGCAAATGTGCTACATACATTGTATTCTTTGACGTGGAGACTGAAACCTCAACTCTTTACTGTAAAACTAATTTCTTCAAAGTTAATGTTAAGAAATTTTCGCCATTTCAGGAATGATTCTAACGGAATGAGGAAGTTGTTTTCCGCCAACTAACTTTTTCTGTACGTTGGTTATTTCGGGAGGAATTGCCCCAAATGCAAACAAGGTGCAACATTTAGAACATTTAATATTTCTTACCTTCTAACATTTAAAATTAGTAATACTAAGAGTCGAAAAGTAGACTGGGGTCAGTCGGAAGAATTTAGTTTTGCCGCTCTTATAGGAGACGAAAATCCTTGTCTAAAGTAAAACCGGCCGAAAGAGCAAGTCACGATAGACCACTCAATTTCTCGAAATAAAATATGGGGATTTGATTTGTATGTTCTGAATAATAATCGAAATATCGGAGACGCAGAGCGTCCGAAAAGGAACGACAACCGTGTGACGTGAGTCCGGCGATGTTCCCGGTACGCACAACGAAAGGAGGTAGAAACAAAGCGAAACAAACAAACACCTTCCCACAATCTCCCAACAGACCATGAATTCAATTAAAATAACTAATGTTTATTAAATGGGAAAGTATTAATAGTAAGTAACACAAATACTAAATATTAAACTTATGTTTACAAATTATGGTCTAAGACAACGAATACTAAATAAATTAAATTGATTTAAAACTGACTTATTTCTAAACTGATTCAATTCCTAAGTAACTTTAATGAGAATAACTTTACGACTTAAAAAACTAACTACGAAACTAATTTACAGTTAATTATTTGCAGTTCAGTTCTTTTTTGAAATCTTTGACCTTCCGAAAACTAACACCACAAAACCAGAACCAACTCCACAAACCTCCTTTTCTTCGGTTCAAACCAAGCCCCACGTCCTGCTTTGCTTTATCGACGTTTCCTACTCAGCACGTAGTCTTTTAACACTACTCAAGCTCAAGCTCCGCTCTATGGCCACCAATGACAAATGGTTTTTGTCAGGTTATTTGACCGCCGCCTGTCAATGACTCTTGGCAGTGAATTCTCTTCTCTTCTCCTCCTGCCCGCTGCCCTTTAAATTCCTCTTTTTCCTTGCTTACTTCCTTCACCAAAAGCTACTGCACACTATGTTTGCTCGACTAACATTTATACATTCATGCTAATTTTGTTTTTTACAATTAACACTTAACCTACATATTGTTTAAACACGATACCTTACACTCCTACGATAACACTTTACTAAATCGACACTTAAGAACAATAAACTTATTGGCTATTCTTACAAATCCTAATTACAAAACATCCCTATTAACAAGATCTAAACACCACAGACAGTGAATAATTAACACTAGAACGAAAAGCTTGAAACAAATAGAAACAAAATCATCACAATACGGTAAGGAGATTCTTCGACTTGCATCGATTG
This sequence comes from Galaxea fascicularis, assembly GCA_948470475.1. Taxonomy (NCBI): domain Eukaryota; kingdom Metazoa; phylum Cnidaria; class Anthozoa; order Scleractinia; family Euphylliidae; genus Galaxea; species Galaxea fascicularis. The sequence continues at coordinate 1,195,617 of OX419344.1, read as the reverse complement.
CTATCGTTAAGGACTTAAAGCTCAAACGTTTTTGGCATGCTGATACAATTTGGCGGTAGTCGACGGTCCACATTTTGGAACCGTCGGGTTTCATAATGGCCCATCCGTTGAAAACATTTTTCATACCGATTACCCAAATGTTTCTAAGCCTTCCGCAGATATGGACGCAAATTAAATACATAAATTTTTCCCTCCTTGTTATTATTGTTTTGTTGTTATTTTTGTTCGATGTTGTTGTTGTTGTGTTCTATGCTTTTGAATAACAACCCAGAAATAGTTTTGTCAAAGTTTGATTGTCATTGATAACAATGACAGTATGGATAGATCAACCAACTAAGTGATACTCGAATTAAGCGCTCTCTCTCCTTCCCTCCACCCTGACTACATTTTTTTCTCCGAATTTGATTGCCATTGATGACAATCACAATTTGGATAGATTAATTTGATTTTCTCCTGCTCTTGTGTTCTAAAATTTGGCAATGGCAGTAGTTGATTTACAAGCTCAACCGGGAAAAGGCGCACCCTTAAGTTTTCACTCGAATTTGAAACAAAACCTGTGCGCTTGTTACCACAAAATCTTCATGGATCAGTGTGCGACTGTATCATTTGCATTTAATTCCCTTGTCCTATTAAATACATCACTCGATGTAGGAACTCGTATAAGACTTATCTGAATTAGCTGGAACTGCAGTCGCAGAACGGAATGTTGAATATTAAGCGCTAGCGTTCATTTGATGTTGCAACCAATAACTCGGAAACACAAACTCATACTTAATCCAAATAATAACTTAGTGAGAACTAACCTGCAGAGTCTCAGTCTGATCTTTGTTGTTCAACAAGAAGACACCTCGCCAAGGGCTTCAAAATGAGCTTTCACAGTATGTGGCAAACACCACAAGAACTTTGGGCTCTGCCGTATGTATCACCTCTTTTTATACTGTACCAAAAATTCACAACCTAATCTACGATGAAAAAATGTTTGGATTAGCCTGAGAACTCCATGCAATTAACACCTTAATACAGCTCTCTTGTCAGAATCATCCATATTGCTTTCGGAATTTTTTGGCAGTTGAGTGTTATTTATTTCACAGGGCGGTGAGAAGACTAAGGCGCCATGTTTTCAGTGGGTGCAATTAGTATCACATTTAACAAAGTGTTCTTAGTTTTCTCAGCGAAACAACACAAACAAATAAATAAAAAGTATGCAATTAACACGTTAACGCGGCTCTCTTGTCAGAATCGTCCCATGTGCATTTGGGTTCATTGTATTTATGTTTCATGAGGCGGTGTGGAGACCAACGGGTACCTTGATCTCGATTTATACTAATTACATCTTGTGCATGCATCCTCTTTTGATCATGAAAATGCCGACTTCCTCATATTTTTAAAAATTCAAATTCCCTTGTTCACTTATAATTATTTGAGGGCAAAAATGTTTACCTTTTGCAAAACCCCAGTCTTACTTCCTCCAGCTAGAAACATAACAGTTTCTCGTTTTCAACAAACAAAAACTGATAACTCTGTTTTCAAGAGTGACGTTAATCAATCAAAATCTTTATAATAACACGGTAAAATTCATCAGGTGATTACAATATAAGATACAACTACATAATAATTCTTAACAGTTAATAACAATAACGTTACTTCCATGTTGAGAAAAATCAAAGGTCAACTGTTTTATTTTCCCCTTTCCCCGGCTTGGTACTCAAAATTCGTTTTTCTGCAGACATAAAAAGAAAATTTCCTATCATAGAGAAGCTCTTTTCCAGGCACCATGCTTCAGCCTTCTTTTATTATCATGGAGTAACATATGTTATGCCGAGGCGACCCTGCTTCAGAGGTGAGTGTACATATTGATCTGTGATTGTATTTATAATCAATTGCTTGAAATATTCATTTCATTTGCAAAACAATTTCATCTAATTTTTTAAGGCAACAACCGAAAAGTATTCCTTTTTTTCCGAGAAATTATGAAAATTATGAAGAAGTCGACATTTTCATGCTCAAAAGAGGGTGCACGCAGCATTCGGTTAAAACGATCAATCGCACTTACTAATAAGATGTGATTAATATAAATCGAGATCAAGGTACTCTTGGGTCTCCACACAGCCTCATGAAACATAAATACAAACCAGAATGCACATGCAACGATTCTGACAAGAGAGCTACGTTAAAGTGTTAATTGCTTGCTTAGTGTCGTTTCGCTGAGAAAACTAAGAACAATTCGTTAAATGCGATACTAATTACACCCACTGAAAAAATGGCGCCTTAGTCTTCTCACTGCTCTGTGAAATAAATAACACTCAACTGCCAAAAAATTCCGAAAGCAACATGAACGATTCTGACAAGAGAGCTGGGTTAAGGTGTTAATTGCGTAGAGTTCACCAGCAAATGAACAAGGGAACAAGGGAATTTGAACTTTTAAAAATATGAGGAAGTCGGCATTTTCATGATCAAAAGAGGATGCATGCACAAGATGTAATTAGTATAAATCGAGATCAAGGTACCCGTTGGTCTCCACACCGCCTCATGAAACATAAATACAAACCCGAATGCACATGGGACGATTCTGACAAGAGAGCCGCGTTAACGTGTTAATTGCATACTTTTTATTTATTTGTTTGTGTTGTTTCGCTGAGAAAACTAAGAACACTTTGTTAAATGTGATACTAATTGCACCCACTGAAACATGGCGCCTTAGTCTTCTCACCGCCCTGTGAAATAAATAACACTCAACTGCCAAAAAATTCCGAAAGCAATATGGATGATTCTGACAAGAGAGCTGTATTAAGGTGTTAATTGCATGGAGTTCTCAGGCTAATCCAAACATTTTTTCATCGTACAGTACGTTGCGAATTTTTTAATACAGTATAAAAAGAGGTGATACATACGGCAGAGCCCAAAGTTCTTGTGGTGTTTGCCACATACTGTGAAAGCTCATTTTGAAATCTTTGGCGAGGTGTCTTCTTGTTGAACAACAAAGATCAGAAGACTCAGCAGGTTAGTTCTCCCTCAGTTATTATTTGAATTAAATATGAGTTTGGGTTTCCGAGTTATTGGCTGCAACATAAAATGAACGCTAGCGCTTAAAGTTTTCTTCAGAATTTGCAATTGATCACTGACCTTGAATCTCGTTAGCAGACGATTTCCGGCAGCTTCAATTGTTTCGAGACAAATGAGAACATGACGTGTACTTCGCACGATTTTGTTTGACCGCAAAATTAAGCAACATTTCTTATCGAGACTAGAGTGCACATATACAAGTAATTGGTTTATTTCTGTATTTCCCGTTGAATGTTGTCAAGGATGGGTGAAAGTTACACGATGACTGGCGCCTCCAAAGGCGTCCGGTAAACATCACTGGGTTTAGAAGGTACTGCCTGCCAGGGTTTGTCTTCATGTGTTTCTTTGAACGATACACGAACCGTAACCCCGGCCCGAAACTTATTATGTTGTTATAGTGACCTCACGCATATGGCGTCAAATTTATTCCTATCACTTAAAATGCAGTTCAATAAGTGGTGAAGTGACCCTGCTACATATGATTTTTATTGTGCTTGCCTGACAAATTGCTTTTCTATCTTTTTAGGTCAAAATCAGAAGTTATGAAGGGTGTGCGACAAAGAAACGCGAAGCACAAGAATTTTCCACTCTGCGACTCCAGCCCCAGCTGATTCAGATAAGTCTTTATACACGAGTTATTACCTTGAGTGATGTATTTAATAGGACAAGGCAACTGATCCATGAATATTTTGCGATAACAAGCGCACAGATTGTTTCAAATTCAAGTGAAAAATTAAGGGTGCGCGTTTTTTGCAGGCTCCTCTAGGAAATCGGAAATCTAGAAAACTATAACATTGAAATGGAGATGGAGACAAGTATATTCCAGCTGACAGGAATTGCTAAACAGAACAGCTTTTGGGGTTTTCCTTTTGATTTAAAATCGCGCAAAGCAAATTTCAAGTTAGTACCAAATTCAAAATATTAAGTTTAGATTTGTTTCAGAACAACAACTGCCATTGCCAAATTTTGAACTGTTATAAAACGCTTCCTTTTTATGTGGGTGCCTCTCTGTCCACCCAATCACTTTTTGCATTTGTCCGTATGTTTATTATTCATTCCATTAGCAAAATTATTTTACGTGGCACAGCCTCAAATATTGATTTTGTTTACAGGCTTGATTTAATTAGCGATAGCCAATGTTTCTTCACCACATTTTTGGTAATGGCATTTGCCAGTGAAATAAGAGGTACAGGCCGCCTAGAAAATTTTGGCACTTCGCCCCAATATATCAATACCATTTGTTTTGACTGATAAACACCCAACACTTGTGTAGTCTTTACATAGCAACCAGTATTGAGGCCCGGTTCAAACGTCGCACTTCACATGTGCCGAATTTAATTCCTATTTTAGTCGACTGAAATAATTAAATACGGCGTTTGATTCAGACGTCGAATTTAACTCCGTCCCCCGCCAATATACCTAGTCTCCTCTCGGACAGCTTGTTATCCAATATGGCAGACAACAACGTGGTTAGTGTATGAAGTCGACGAAGACTCAGTTCGTTTTTATTCCGTGAAATGCCTGTGGCAACCACGGTGAAAATTCGATCGGGTTTCTTTTTTTACTTCATTGTAGTCCCAAATAGAGTTCTAAAGTGATGACGTCACAAAAATATTTCTTGAAATTATGGGATATGATACCATACTCGTATAGAACATCCTAAAAGACGCCCGCATCCCAAAAATTAGCTCTGAATTGCAATTGCCGGTAGAGATATAAGGGAACAAAGTTTGTTTCAGTTCCGTCAGTTTAGAACTGACTCAAATTAAGAGAGATTTGTATGGGGCAGTATCAAATTTTAACCCTTTATATTTCGGCTGGGAATCACAGTTAAGAGCTAATTTTTGGCAAGGACCCTTTTTTAAGGATGCTCTATTCCAAAATGGCGCCAAATCCCATAATTTCACAAATTTAATTTTTTGTGACGTCACACTTTATCAACTTTATATACAGTGTTTTCCGTACCCCGTTTCCTGCAGGAAGTATTAGGTGTCGAAGCAGTCAATATTCTATATTTATTTCTATGGTCAACTTACTTTTTATATGGTCAACTTTACTATTTCTATGGTCAAGTATTTCATAGATGGTCAACTTGATACTTTTTCTACGGTCAACGATGTCCAGAATGCATTGCGCCCAAACTCAAACAAAGATGGCCGGGTTAGAAGTGGGGTGAATTATGGTTAAACTCCGCATAGCAACCCGACGAACACGGGTAGTTTTCATTCTTCATTCCGCACATTCATTTCCGTGGAAACCTTTTGAAAAAATTTATATTTTGGCTCTAACGCCTCTTATGATTTTGTTTATGACATGTGTCTGGAAACACATTTCCAGTGTCCTTGGTATCGGCCATGAATTTAATAGTGCTTTCCAAATGGTCTCGAGGGCCCACGTAAATACACATTTTAAACCAACGGAAACCTTTTAGGACACACATTAATTTCATCTCGATTACCCACCAAGTGTTAAAGTTCGATTCGTGAAAGGCAAAGCCTAAGGATCCTTGGAACGAAATCCTCGGAAGCTACTTTCGCGAAAACACAGCGAATGTTTCAAGCAGCTTTTGCTAAACAGACGCTACCGTGTCGACGCAATCTAATGGAGAAAGCCCTATCAGGAATAAAATTTACTGAAAGGATCTCTGTACTTACACAAAATTCAGTAAACAACAAAGCAATCTTGCCTTTGGTAACACCATACCAACCGTCAATGTCAAACTTAAAAAAACTTGACGGGCAAAAAAATTGCATCTTCTAAAAAATCAGCTGTCCAAATTTAAACAATCGGACACCAATTCTTACTTATAAGAAGGCAAAGTCTTAAAAAAAATTACTCAGTTATAGCAAGTGCCCCTTGCATTTTCTCAGAATGAAAACAACGCACTGAACATCGATGACCATATAAATTTATAAAGTATCAATTGACCATTTAAAAAGTAAGTTGACCATAGTAGAAATTAATATAGAATATTGACTGGTTCGTCACCCCAAAATACATCTCCCTTTTCAACTGCCGCGTTCCGAGATTTGGACCCGCACCCTTTGGGTCGAGGCGCGTGCGTGCTGCCTTTGCGTTACTAAAGCATCTGGCTTTCCAGCGGGGTGTCTGTAAAACGAGGACCGGATAGCTGCTGGTGGCGGATGGAAAAATGCGGATAGAAAAAAATTATGAAAAATATTTTAAAGAAATTAAAAAAAAAAAAAAGAAATCAGGATAGAGATGTTAGGTAATGACTGAATAAAAAAAAATAAAAACGGGAATTCCAAAAAAAAAGTACTGAAAAGAAGAAATTGCCAGCAAAATATTCTGAAAAAGGCATGTTGGATGAAAATGAAACAGAAGTATGAAGAAATGCGGCAAAGTATCGACAGGAATACTACTGTTTTTTTTCTGGAACTGAAGTCCATGCCCTATTTATATCAGATGTTAAAATTGTTGACAAATCCAGAACATAAACCTCTGTTTTTCTCGACAACTGGACCTCGACGCGAAAACAATAACTGGATCAAGACTAATAGCTCCCGTTATTCAACAGACTAGAGCGGAAAACGATATAAGGATTGAAGAAAGTAAATACAACTCTGTTTTATGAGTAAAATGACCCTAATCAGTTAAGGTGTTTTTTCCAGAACATAGGTTATTATCAATATTGAACCACGAATTACCAAGCTTACAAGAACCCCAGTTTACTTGCCATTCTACTCTGATTGGCTTCCACTTTGTTCCATTGGTTTGCTTGTGATTAGCTTTTATAAATTTTGTTGATAAGCGCAGCAATAAAAAAAATAATTGCAAATTTTATCGTTTAACTGATTGACTCATAGTTCATAACTCATTGACACTTAACTTTCATTGTTGTTTCTTGGTTGCAAGTTCCTGTTGTTGTTTATCACAACTTGTTATTGTTCTTGATCACATCTTGCTGTTCTTAAACCATTAAAAAGATAATGGGCGAGATGATCACACCTCCTCATCATCAACCTCAAAGCACCAGAAAACTTGAGATAGAGCTAAAAAGCTTGGAAATTTTAGTAAAAACCTTGATCAACTGGCATACAAAAAATATTTAAACTGCCCAAGTGCTAATCAAAAGAAATTGTTTGTTTCCTGTTTATAAATACCCTTTTTGAATCTAAGATAACTCTGAAATATTTGCCCGCGTTATGTGTAAGGGCATTAAATTTGTGTAGATCATATAAATGGCAGATCATGTAACTAAGGTTGCTTATGTTTCCAACGCAACAATTATCAATTCATAATGATGGTGAGGTTGCAAAGACTACATTGCACTGACTACATTGGGTACTGAGTAAAAACAAACAACAACAACTAAACAGCAAAAAGAGCAAAAGCTGATCAACATGCGGCAGTCTAGTAAGCAATATTACAGGGCTATATTAATAACTATATTCGCTAAAGGCGAGAACTGATCTTGCCTATAACCCCAGTGTTACTTGATCTGACGTCGTTTGATTGACTTAAGCGTTGATTGACAATGCTCCTTGCCCCATCCAATGCCACACCTCTTGCCCAGGGTTTACTTGGGAAATTTCCTGAATGTTCGCCAAGCATGGCAAAGTAGGGAATGGTAAAGAATGCAAAGTGGCTGAAGGCACACAATAACAATTGTCCAAACGGTAACCTAACAACATCAACAACAACAACAACAGAAATAGTCCTGAGAATAGTAACCACTGACTGCATTTATCAGGGAATGCTTCTAGATCTTAGATTATCTAAATCTACGCAAATAATTCATTGTACTTTGTGCAATCCTTGTCAGATGGAGGACAGTTGCTTTATGTCAGTCGTTATGCCAGTTTATTCTCACTTCAATGAGTTATGCCTCATTAAAGGCTTTTCCCACTCTTATAATTATGTCCCATATTTAAAGAATCGTTGAAGAGTGTTCAATTTCATGACAGGGCATGGATTGCGATTGCAAGAACAAACCAAGCAACGTCTCCTGTGAAGGCCTTGGAGCAATTCATCGCAGCTGCTCACATTTACCTTTTGTCTATAGCCTTTGCCAACCCAAGGTCAAGAGAGAAAGTTCCATGGTCATGAGATTAGCTACACCAGAACCAGGGAGTTTATTAAGGTAGCTTTTCGGGAGCTATAAGCAATAGCAATATCAATTTCTAGCAATTTCAGTTTCATAATCATTATACTAATCTTTTATACTTATGATTGTTTTCAAATATGATTTAATAACAAATATTACCTACGATCGTAATTCAGATTAATATTATACTTATTTTCACAACGAAAACCGAATTTTTTAAAAGTTAACATGTTGTTGCGTTATTAATCTGTTAATCACTGAAACGCCTATTTTCGAATTTCAGGTTGAAGAATCAGTTAAAGGAGCCTCAGGCGCGTCACGGCCATGTGCTTTAGATAATAATTGGTGGCTAATTGTCAAATTCCCCGCCAGTGATACCTACCAATCAAAAATACAAAAGAATGTTCCATCAAATGGAGATAAAAACGAGATGTTGTATTAAACATGTTTGTCACCCTACAAACACAGAGTTGCATCAGCAAGCAACGCCAAGAAAATTAAAGAAACTGTTAGGGCTGGTGCATGCAAACTAACAGCCATGTAAGCTCCGGTTACAGTTTCGATCAAATACTTGTTAACATTTAAACGAACCGCTGATTAACAGACTCAGAGTAGACCGCTGAAATTAAATGAAATTCTAAAAAAATATAGCAAAAAAATTAACTTAAAGAAAGAAACTGGAAAACGCACTGAAATTGCTTTCGTTTTCAATACCATTTAAATATCAGATTCAAATAACAGTTAAAGAAAAGGCCACCAGTAAATATGCAAACATATTATTTAAAAAGTAAAAAATAACATATGTGCAAGATCACAAACTGTACGAGCACTCCCTACGGACTATTTAAAAAACGGACATTTTCCTCAGACTCATTTTCACCGGTACTCAACCTGATAAAACAACCACGACAATACAAAACAAATACCTATTAAATAAAAACTAAATAACTTCCCCTTCCATTATAGCAATATACCACGCAAATGTGAGGGAGTGGTTGCAAGTGTGAGGGAGTGGTTGCAAGTGTGAGGGAGTGGTTGCAAGTGTGAGGGAGTGGTTGCAAGTGTGAGGGAGTGGTTGCAAGTGTGAGGGAGTGGTTGCAAGTGTGAGGGAGTGGTTGCAAGTGTGAGGGAGTGGTTGCAAGTGTGAGGGAGTGGTTGCAAGTGTGAGGGAGTGGTTGCAAGTGTGAGGGAGTGGTTGCAAGTGTGAGGGAGTGGTTGCAAGTGTGAGGGAGTGGTTGCAAGTGTGAGGGAGTGGTTGCAAGTGTGAGGGAGTGGTTGCAAGTGTGAGGGAGTGGTTGCAAGTGTGAGGGAGTGGTTGCAAGTGTGAGGGAGTGGTTGCAAGTGTGAGGGAGTGGTTGCAAGTGTGAGGGAGTGGTTGCAAGTGTGAGGGAGTGGTTGCAAGTGTGAGGGAGTGGTTGCAAGTGTGAGGGAGTGGTTGCAAGTGTGAGGGAGTGGTTGCAAGTGTGAGGGAGTGGTTGCAAGTGTGAGGGAGTGGTTGCAAGTGTGAGGGAGTGGTTGCAAGTGTGAGGGAGTGGTTGCAAGTGTGAGGGAGTGGTTGCAAGTGTGAGGGAGTGGTTGCAAGTGTGAGGGAGTGGTTGCAAGTGTGAGGGAGTGGTTGCAAGTGTGAGGGAGTGGTTGCAAGTGTGAGGGAGTGGTTGCAAGTGTGAGGGAGTGGTTGCAAGTGTGAGGGAGTGGTTGCAAGTGTGAGGGAGTGGTTGCAAGTGTGAGGGAGTGGTTGCAAGTGTGAGGGAGTGGTTGCAAGTGTGAGGGAGTGGTTGCAAGTGTGAGGGAGTGGTTGCAAGTGTGAGGGAGTGGTTGCAAGTGTGAGGGAGTGGTTGCAAGTGTGAGGGAGTGGTTGCAAGTGTGAGGGAGTGGTTGCAAGTGTGAGGGAGTGGTTGCAAGTGTGAGGGAGTGGTTGCAAGTGTGAGGGAGTGGTTGCAAGTGTGAGGGAGTGGTTGCAAGTGTGAGGGAGTGGTTGCAAGTGTGAGGGAGTGGTTGCAAGTGTGAGGGAGTGGTTGCAAGTGTGAGGGAGTGGTTGCAAGTGTGAGGGAGTGGTTGCAAGTGTGAGGGAGTGGTTGCAAGTGTGAGGGAGTGGTTGCAAGTGTGAGGGAGTGGTTGCAAGTGTGAGGGAGTGGTTGCAAGTGTGAGGGAGTGGTTGCAAGTGTGAGGGAGTGGTTGCAAGTGTGAGGGAGTGGTTGCAAGTGTGAGGGAGTGGTTGCAAGTGTGAGGGAGTGGTTGCAAGTGTGAGGGAGTGGTTGCAAGTGTGAGGGAGTGGTTGCAAGTGTGAGGGAGTGGTTGCAAGTGTGAGGGAGTGGTTGCAAGTGTGAGGGAGTGGTTGCAAGTGTGAGGGAGTGGTTGCAAGTGTGAGGGAGTGGTTGCAAGTGTGAGGGAGTGGTTGCAAGTGTGAGGGAGTGGTTGCAAGTGTGAGGGAGTGGTTGCAAGTGTGAGGGAGTGGTTGCAAGTGTGAGGGAGTGGTTGCAAGTGTGAGGGAGTGGTTGCAAGTGTGAGGGAGTGGTTGCAAGTGTGAGGGAGTGGTTGCAAGTGTGAGGGAGTGGTTGCAAGTGTGAGGGAGTGGTTGCAAGTGTGAGGGAGTGGTTGCAAGTGTGAGGGAGTGGTTGCAAGTGTGAGGGAGTGGTTGCAAGTGTGAGGGAGTGGTTGCAAGTGTGAGGGAGTGGTTGCAAGTGTGAGGGAGTGGTTGCAAGTGTGAGGGAGTGGTTGCAAGTGTGAGGGAGTGGTTGCAAGTGTGAGGGAGTGGTTGCAAGTGTGAGGGAGTGGTTGCAAGTGTGAGGGAGTGGTTGCAAGTGTGAGGGAGTGGTTGCAAGTGTGAGGGAGTGGTTGCAAGTGTGAGGGAGTGGTTGCAAGTGTGAGGGAGTGGTTGCAAGTGTGAGGGAGTGGTTGCAAGTGTGAGGGAGTGGTTGCAAGTGTGAGGGAGTGGTTGCAAGTGTGAGGGAGTGGTTGCAAGTGTGAGGGAGTGGTTGCAAGTGTGAGGGAGTGGTTGCAAGTGTGAGGGAGTGGTTGCAAGTGTGAGGGAGTGGTTGCAAGTGTGAGGGAGTGGTTGCAAGTGTGAGGGAGTGGTTGCAAGTGTGAGGGAGTGGTTGCAAGTGTGAGGGAGTGGTTGCAAGTGTGAGGGAGTGGTTGCAAGTGTGAGGGAGTGGTTGCAAGTGTGAGGGAGTGGTTGCAAGTGTGAGGGAGTGGTTGCAAGTGTGAGGGAGTGGTTGCAAGTGTGAGGGAGTGGTTGCAAGTGTGAGGGAGTGGTTGCAAGTGTGAGGGAGTGGTTGCAAGTGTGAGGGAGTGGTTGCAAGTGTGAGGGAGTGGTTGCAAGTGTGAGGGAGTGGTTGCAAGTGTGAGGGAGTGGTTGCAAGTGTGAGGGAGTGGTTGCAAGTGTGAGGGAGTGGTTGCAAGTGTGAGGGAGTGGTTGCAAGTGTGAGGGAGTGGTTGCAAGTGTGAGGGAGTGGTTGCAAGTGTGAGGGAGTGGTTGCAAGTGTGAGGGAGTGGTTGCAAGTGTGAGGGAGTGGTTGCAAGTGTGAGGGAGTGGTTGCAAGTGTGAGGGAGTGGTTGCAAGTGTGAGGGAGTGGTTGCAAGTGTGAGGGAGTGGTTGCAAGTGTGAGGGAGTGGTTGCAAGTGTGAGGGAGTGGTTGCAAGTGTGAGGGAGTGGTTGCAAGTGTGAGGGAGTGGTTGCAAGTGTGAGGGAGTGGTTGCAAGTGTGAGGGAGTGGTTGCAAGTGTGAGGGAGTGGTTGCAAGTGTGAGGGAGTGGTTGCAAGTGTGAGGGAGTGGTTGCAAGTGTGAGGGAGTGGTTGCAAGTGTGAGGGAGTGGTTGCAAGTGTGAGGGAGTGGTTGCAAGTGTGAGGGAGTGGTTGCAAGTGTGAGGGAGTGGTTGCAAGTGTGAGGGAGTGGTTGCAAGTGTGAGGGAGTGGTTGCAAGTGTGAGGGAGTGGTTGCAAGTGTGAGGGAGTGGTTGCAAGTGTGAGGGAGTGGTTGCAAGTGTGAGGGAGTGGTTGCAAGTGTGAGGGAGTGGTTGCAAGTGTGAGGGAGTGGTTGCAAGTGTGAGGGAGTGGTTGCAAGTGTGAGGGAGTGGTTGCAAGTGTGAGGGAGTGGTTGCAAGTGTGAGGGAGTGGTTGCAAGTGTGAGGGAGTGGTTGCAAGTGTGAGGGAGTGGTTGCAAGTGTGAGGGAGTGGTTGCAAGTGTGAGGGAGTGGTTGCAAGTGTGAGGGAGTGGTTGCAAGTGTGAGGGAGTGGTTGCAAGTGTGAGGGAGTGGTTGCAAGTGTGAGGGAGTGGTTGCAAGTGTGAGGGAGTGGTTGCAAGTGTGAGGGAGTGGTTGCAAGTGTGAGGGAGTGGTTGCAAGTGTGAGGGAGTGGTTGCAAGTGTGAGGGAGTGGTTGCAAGTGTGAGGGAGTGGTTGCAAGTGTGAGGGAGTGGTTGCAAGTGTGAGGGAGTGGTTGCAAGTGTGAGGGAGTGGTTGCAAGTGTGAGGGAGTGGTTGCAAGTGTGAGGGAGTGGTTGCAAGTGTGAGGGAGTGGTTGCAAGTGTGAGGGAGTGGTTGCAAGTGTGAGGGAGTGGTTGCAAGTGTGAGGGAGTGGTTGCAAGTGTGAGGGAGTGGTTGCAAGTGTGAGGGAGTGGTTGCAAGTGTGAGGGAGTGGTTGCAAGTGTGAGGGAGTGGTTGCAAGTGTGAGGGAGTGGTTGCAAGTGTGAGGGAGTGGTTGCAAGTGTGAGGGAGTGGTTGCAAGTGTGAGGGAGTGGTTGCAAGTGTGAGGGAGTGGTTGCAAGTGTGAGGGAGTGGTTGCAAGTGTGAGGGAGTGGTTGCAAGTGTGAGGGAGTGGTTGCAAGTGTGAGGGAGTGGTTGCAAGTGTGAGGGAGTGGTTGCAAGTGTGAGGGAGTGGTTGCAAGTGTGAGGGAGTGGTTGCAAGTGTGAGGGAGTGGTTGCAAGTGTGAGGGAGTGGTTGCAAGTGTGAGGGAGTGGTTGCAAGTGTGAGGGAGTGGTTGCAAGTGTGAGGGAGTGGTTGCAAGTGTGAGGGAGTGGTTGCAAGTGTGAGGGAGTGGTTGCAAGTGTGAGGGAGTGGTTGCAAGTGTGAGGGAGTGGTTGCAAGTGTGAGGGAGTGGTTGCAAGTGTGAGGGAGTGGTTGCAAGTGTGAGGGAGTGGTTGCAAGTGTGAGGGAGTGGTTGCAAGTGTGAGGGAGTGGTTGCAAGTGTGAGGGAGTGGTTGCAAGTGTGAGGGAGTGGTTGCAAGTGTGAGGGAGTGGTTGCAAGTGTGAGGGAGTGGTTGCAAGTGTGAGGGAGTGGTTGCAAGTGTGAGGGAGTGGTTGCAAGTGTGAGGGAGTGGTTGCAAGTGTGAGGGAGTGGTTGCAAGTGTGAGGGAGTGGTTTTTTTTTGGATGGGTGCGAGAACAGAAGTAAAGTCAAACACTTTCGGAAGCTGAAGCGTCGCTTTCGTTTTTTAGCTGCGCGAGTGGGCTATTTTTATGGCAATCAGAGTAGTTTTACGTAGTAGTTACTACAGGAGTTTTTTCGGACCTTTTTTTAAACATTTCAATAAGTTTTGCCTGGCCATTGAGAAAAGTAAATTTTTTTACCTTTATTCATATTTTTGGGCTTTTTTTCTTTCCAATTGTTGTAATATTTTTTGGGTATTTACGCCTTTTTTTCCACACGCATTAATGAGACATGTCGGTCCAAAAGTGTGTTAAGGACGTTTGTTTAAATCGTTTTTTTTTGGTTGCCGTTTGACATTAATCGCTTACACTCTTTATCTAAATTACTTCCCAATGTTTGAGAGAGCTCTTCGTTCGTGAAGCTTATTTGCAAGACTTTGTCCATTGTTACGTTTTTTCTTACACCCATTCATCGAAGATCTAAAGTTTGCAGGGCAGGTGGATTGAATGCGGCCAGATTTCAGTCGGTAAGGCCGAGGTCAAACTCTGTACTTCACATGAGCCGAACTAAACTCAATCATTAACTTCATGTGAAGTACGGCGTTTGACGGAATTAAGTTCGATTGATTTCATTTGGATCGACTGTGGCGTTCTTCACGGCCGGCCACGCTGAAGATAAAGTTTTGGTCAAACGATGATCTTCGCATGAGCCGAACCGAATGCATAATCATGTTAATGTATATCAATGTATGAGTTAACCTTGATCGGTTTATTTTCATGATCTAGTTAAGTTCGGCGCTTGACTCAACAGGCGATTTTAACTACTTTGGGTCGACCTAGAGTGCAAATAAGTTCGGCTCGTGTGAATTGCAGCATTTAACGTGGGCCTAATTCTTTGATGATGGGCGGCGTAAACAAAGTCCACAATACAGTTTGTAGCTGGGCACAGTACCAATGAAGGTCGTTTTCCGAACCTGTGCATTATGTCACTGTATCGACGAGGGTATGTCAGCCTCTTCGGCAGCATGCATAGCGCCTCCATTCCTCCAACAACACTTCTTTGTTCCATCTGCTCAGGGATCCCTAAAACCTCTGCGAGAATAGGAAGGTCGTTTTATGGACCCTTAACTCGGGCAAGCACTCCTCATTTTGCATTTCTTCTAGATCAAAAAGTGGATACTGCTCGTAAGGAATATCTAACTTTGTTGACCTATTCACATCATACAAGAATAAATACTCCTCATCTGTAATTAAGCCATCCTCGGATGCATAGAGTAACTGCTCTCTAGTCTCCTTTAGGGATATTTTTTGCCTAGATTTTCGCTATCTTGTTCAGCTTGTTTCACGCCGTAGTGACGCTTTGTTGTCATTGTTAAACTATTTTCATTTTCGCGGGCTCTCGCACGGACGGAGCCTGGTTTCCCCAGTCCCCGCGCGATCGAGGTCGCTGTAGCCGTCCACAAAACTGTCGTGCTAAAAGTCCCTTTTGACTCTTGCAGGGTTTAAAACTCAGACGGCGGACAAAAAACACTCCCTAAATGACGGCCTCATCAACTCATTTAAAGTATGCCCATGTAAACCGGTGTATGGCCATGTATACCCGTGTATGCCTATGTACACCGGTGTATGGCCATGTATATCCGTGTATGCCCTCGTACGCAAGTGGATGGCCATGTATACCCGTGTATGCCTATGTACCCAAGTGTATGGCCATATATGTCCGTGTATGCCCACCTACACAAGTGTATGGCCACGAATACCCGTGTATGCCTATGTACACCGGTGTATGGTCATGTATGTCCCTGTATATCCGTGTGTGCCTATGTACGCCGGTAAATGGCCATGTATGTCCGTGTATGCCCACGTACACAAGTGTATGGGCATGTATGCCCGTGTATGCCCATATACACCGGTGCATGCCCATCTATGCCCGTGCATGCCCATGTACACCGGTGTATGGCCATGTATGTCCGTGTATGTCCGTTTATGCCTATGTACACCAGTGTATGGTCATGTATGTCCGTGTATGCCCATTTACACAAGTGTATGGCCATGTATACCCGTGTATGCCTATGTACACCGGTGTATGGTCATGTATGTCCCTGTATATCCGTGTGTGCCTATGTACGCCGGTAAATGGCCATGTATGTCCGTGTATGCCCACGTACACAAGTGTATGGGCATGTATGCCCGTGTATGCCCATATACACCGGTGCATGCCCATCTATGCCCGTGCATGCCCATGTACACCGGTGTATGGCCATGTATGTCCGTGTATGTCCGTTTATGCCTATGTACACCAGTGTATGGTCATGTATGTCCGTGTATGCCCATGTACACCGGTGTATGGCCATGTATGTCCGTGTTTGCCTATGTACCCAAGTGTATGGCCATGTATGTCCATGTATGCCCACGTACACAAGTGTATGGCCATGTATGTCCATGTATGCCCATATACACCGCTGCATGGCTATGTATGCCCGTGCATGCCCATGTACAGCGATGTATGGCCATGTATGTTCGTGTATGCCCACGTACACAAGTGTATGGCCATGCATGCCCGTGTATGCCCATATACATTGGTGTATGGCCATAATTATATGTCCGTGTATGCCCAAATACACAAGTGTATGGCCATGTATGTCCCTGTATGCCTATGTACACCGGTGTATGGCCATGTATGTCGGTGTATGCCCACGTACACAATTGTATTGCCATGTATGTCCATATACGCCGGTGTATGGCGATGTATGCCCGTGCATGCCATGTACACCGATGTATGGCCATGTATGTCCCTTTTTGCCTATGTACTCAAGTGTATGGCGATGTATGCCCTGCATGCCCATGTACACCGGTGTATGGCCATGTATGTCCCTGCATGCCTATGTACCCAAGTGTATGGCCATTTATGTCCGTGTATGCCCACGTACACAAGTGTATGGCCACGTATGTACGTGTATGGACATGCATGGTCATTTATAAGATTATAAATGGTTTAGCTTATCGAGGCACGTTAAACCAGTATATGACAGTTACACCACCTACCTACCGATCCACCAGGCGTTAATCGGCATCAGGATCGCTGGCTCACTGTTTGTTTGTAAGGTGGCTCGTACCAGTTTCCTCGCGTGGAGAGCGGGACCATCAGCGCTCGCGACACCTTTTCGACGCGCGAGTTGGGAAATGGCGACTGGGGGGCTTTCTTCGCGGTAGCTAAAAAGATCTTTTTGACCTGAAATTCGCGTTTACCCAAGGCCGCATCTACTCAGGATTGACTTCATTAAATTCAAACGATATAAGAAAATTTGTTTTCAACGCTCAGTGGTGAAGTTTTGATGATAAAATTCTTATCTGTGCTGCGATCATCGAGATGAAAATTACAACTCGAGTCGCGAAACAGGAGGACATGGAGTCGGAAAATGATCAGTAAGACTCGCTTAAATTTGAGATACATGGATTAAGGCTCTACACAGCCACAGGCTAAAAAGAAAATCGTGTTTCACACCCAAGACAACTAACGCGACAATAACAAAACAAGCGAGACTATTTTAAAATTAAAATCTAACACTAAACCAAAACCTTCTCATTAGTTACTACGCAGCGAAACTAACACCAAGACGACACTACAGGAAACACGATGAAAGAAACAATAAAATTGTTGACAAAGCAAACGAGGTGTTGATACAAGCTCAACATCCTACGTCTCACCACCAGAATGTTTTTTCCTTGATGTGAATTTCATCTGTTGACATGTTCAGCGAGTAATGCACCTATCAGTGTCAAGCCCGAGGGGGAGGGGGTCGGGCATAGGGTGGGGATTTTGACATTTTCTGAAAAAAATTATAAAAATCCCCACCCTCGGGCAAAAGTCCCGCTTAAAAATGCTAAAATTGTTACCATTATGTTATTGGCACGAATATCGTGACATCTGCTTTTTCTATAAGTGCATGCATAAGTACTACAATATCAATGTTAACGAATATATCAATATAATCACTGGTTGTACTAGAAATGCCAACAACTCTAATTTACGACCTAATCGTGTCCGTACCTCCTTATTTCGTGACTCGTTTTTCAATCGCATTGTTCCTTTATGGAACAATATTCCGTTTGATATTCGTGAAACCAAAGCTCTCTCTACCTTTAAAGATCGCCTATTTAACTACTTCTTCAATAAATTTATCGCTAACTTTGACACTTCTAGGGTTCGAACATGGAAAACAGTCTGCCCTTATTGTCGCTCATTTAATAGAAGGAACTGTTGTTAATTATTAGTCCTTGTTTATGTATGTCTTAGTTTTAGTATATAGTTATGGGGCTGACCTCGCTGGGACTTCGAGTCCGTTCGTTAGTCCCTCATTTAGTGTTTTTTTTCTTTTTATGCCTAAATGGAAGCTACTATAAATAAATAAATAAATAAATAAATAAATAAATAAATAAATGAAATAATTGTCAAAAGTATCAAAATCTCCTTCAGTCCTTGTTGCACACAAGAGGAAAACAATAAAATTCCCCACCCTGGGGCCATGATGTCCGATCAAAATCCCTACCCTGGGGATATACGTGACAGTCAAATCCCCGTGGGTTGTCCGACTCCCCTCCCCTCGGGCTTGACACTGATAGGTGCATAATTTAGTCACTTTTACGCTTTTGCTTAACACTTGTTCGGCAAAAACATGCTTAGTCATGCCACATGTTGTGAATAAAGCAGTAAAAGTGCAATTAAAGACGAAATCTGTCGTAGTAAAAGAAATTCTACCTACTGAATTAAAAGGTCGAGATCATCACGGAGGTTCGCGGAGGCTACAAACAAAACAACAACAGGTGCCCGCGCGTGTACACGTAACGGTCGGCGGTAATCAGAAAAGAGCATGAGTAAATATCGATCTTTTAAAATCCAGATTTTGAAAACGCGCGTGGATTTGTTGACCTCGCGAAGGCTTTTGCGAAAAAACAAGCTCGGTGACTCCCCTTTTTTATTGCTTGAATATTTTAGTCCTATGGAGAGGAAGCGTCACACAAAATTTAAGAAAATTCTATCAGACGAATTGTACGCTACACATAAATTGCCTTTTCACGCGTTTATAAAAAATCTGTCTGATAGAAAATTTTTCAAATAATTTTGCACTTTCCTTTTCAAATGCTTAACGTTATCGCGTTAAAAAAATAGGGGGTCACCGTGCAAAATTTCAAGTTATAAGTGCCAAAAGTTAAAAGGCAGGTCTGAATAACCTTCGAATACTGTTGCCATGGTAACAGCTGATGACGAAATGATAGTCAATTTCCAACTAAATGTGCAATAGGCCATTTCCGAGCTCATGTCTGCCTCCTCTTCAAAGCGAGTCTAAGTACGAAGTTTTTGTGATGGTAATTAGTTCTACTTTACATATGAATGAAAACTAATTTTCATAACAAAAACTTCGCACTTAGACTCGCTTTGAAGAGGAGGCAGACATGAACTCGGAAATGGCCTATTTAATCATGCAAAAGTGTTTTTATGGCGTCGGTTTTGCTTTTTGTTCTTTTGTATCAAAGTTTACAGGGTGAAAAAGCTGAAAACTGGTACGAGAACGCTGCGGAAAACTGAAATTAGAACAGGAGCAAGCTCTTCAATTGGCCATTCCGAAATTCAAAAGGGAACAGTTGAACAGAGACCAAGTTATGGACCTTGAAACATGGCTCAAAATCCATACAAACGTCTCTAATTTTGAGGCTGCGTCCCCAAAAACCATGGTTTTTGGGGACGCTGTCACAAAATTAGAGACGTTTGTATGGATTTTGAGCTATGCTGCAAGGTTTATAACTTGGTCTCTGTTCAACCTAAAAGAATCAAACTTGGTCAAACGACTAAACTCAATGCTATCTTTCATGTTATGGTGTCAATTTATCGATTACTTCAAAATTTGAAAGTCGTCCTAGTTCCCTTTTGAATGTCGGAGTGGCCAATTAGATTTTTGCGTCGATTTGCTCTCGAATGGCGCGCGGTCAAAACGGGGACATTGAGGAGAGCTACAGCGCGCGAGCAACGACGTTACCACCTCTCGGAATATCCAGGAAATCCTAACGGGACTCCGGTAGAATGGGGGGGGGGGGGTGGGGTGGGAAGGGTACGATAGGAGCCGAATGAGGGAGATATGAGGGAGGGACTCCGGAGAGAAAACAATCATGACGAAGTGGGGAGAGGGTTGGGGGCGAGAAGGTGAAGGAACGCGAAGAAGTGCAGGGAGGCCGGGTGTGTAGGAATTGACCGGTTCGGGCGCGGGAGAAAGGGGTACGGCAAACGGGAGGTTTTGACCCCCACTGCCATCCCATTTCTCAAGAATGCAGCGAAAGCCGGTTAAAAAGACAACCACTCGCATCAGTTTATCATACTAATCGACCTTTTGTAGATCACTCTACATGAAATCAAGACACTCAAAAGGTGCAATAATAATTTATTTACACTGTTTATTCATCATCCTGATGTAAATATATTATTACAAAACTTCTGCACTCAGATCTTATAAATAATCTATTCCCTCAAAATACAGTACATAGACTAAACAATTTTCAAACTTTGCACTTTAGCCAACCTGTTTTATGACTTATTTTACAATATTTACACTTACTGAAAAAGAGGGGACCGCAGGCATCTTTATAAGACTTTCTAACAGGAATTTCTAACATCTTTCATGTAGAAGAACACAGTTTCATAACTCTCTCAATTTAGTCAGTAGTTCTCGAACGGTGCTTTTCTCGTCGTAATAGTTAACTCAGTTATTTTTTATCTCATGTCCTAGAGAATGTAAAAGTTAATTGGTTAGAAATTTGTCAGTTTTGATTGCAACCACAAAAGGTGAACTAAATTAAGTGTCTTTAACACCGTCTAGTTTGTTCGTAAACATGAAAATAATTAACTACCTTCATAAACGGGAAATGTCGTGTCACATTTTTAAAAATACGAAATTGAAAAAATATCTTTATTTGTACAATGGTGAAAATATCTTTTAATTTCATATTAAGTGTAAAATAAACCCATTGTTATACAAAATTGCCACACCAAACACCAACGGCCCTTCATACCCAGCTTCTATTCACAGAAACAGTTTCATAGAAACGGCACCGCTACCTTTTGTGACCACATCTAAAGCTATTGTAATTTCCTGTAAAAATGCACCGAAATGTCACGTAATAAGCGAAACGATTGTGTGATGCAATTAATAAAAATGCCAGCATTTGTGATCTGACTGGGTGTCAGAGAGAAGACTTTGGGTTTACTCTCTCGTAGAACAAGATGTAGGCTTGATTTCCTCGAACTCTTGAAGAAGGAATGGCCTCCACTCTAGAAGAAAACGATATATTACAATTTTCAGCACACTGGCCAAAACAACTTACTATTGACAATACGTGAACAACACAGCAAAGCACATCAAGGCCCGGGGGAATCCTCAGAATTCGTGGTAGGGGTGTGCTGCCCGGTTCTCCAAATCCTGACCCTATTTCAGACCAAAACATTCTATTTCCCACACCCGTTTTCAGACCTGACGTTGAAGTTATAAATTTTCCTACTAGCAGTGCCGAAGCCAAGAATTGGTAAAATTCAGCTGGAATGGCATACCTGTATTTGGGTTACTTCTCTTTCTCTATTATCCATTTGGAGTTAGAAAGACAAATACATTTATAGGCTCTCCTTGTTCCCTAGAAAACTACCCGTTTTCAGACCAAACCGGCTCAAACACAATACCCTTTATTTATTTAATTGTTTTTAAGCATTTCGGAAATACATCCACAAAGGAACAACAAGAGGACACGAAGTCCCTTACAAAGGTCAACCTCCAGTGGGCAGACAGGTCGCCACTAGGGGTGGTCACAGCCAGGGTTCGTTACGTCCCTAGTGGTTCTCTTTAACGTCCCACAGAAGCAACTATGAAGAGCTGTGAGACGGGACCTCCGGTTTATCGTTCATATCCGAGAAGACTAGTCGGCGGTTGGCTGCTTTGGGGCAGGACATACCTATATAGCTTATCTAAGGGAGTAAGCCCCCCGGGCATCAAAGCCTCTGATATAATCGTATTGCCTGCTTGGCGCTAGTCTTACCGTGAGTCATTAAAGCAGTGCCAGTCGTTGCTGATTGGGTGTTTACAGTAAGCTGTGTAATGACCACCATATGTGCTTCCTGAGTGATTTGACACAGCATACAGAGAATATCGCACTGCAAGACCTGAAACGACAAACAAAATTCAATGGTTACTTTATCTCCTAATTAACCGTCAACAGGAGTCGTACACGTTTTCACGCCAAACATTCAAGGGCTTTTCAAGGACTTTCCAGGACCCTATTTTAGAAATTCAAGGACGTCTCAAACCGAGAGCACGAAAACACGTGAATAGCATAGACATGCGCGATGTACTTCTGGTTTTGCGTAAATGCGCGCGAGAGTGGACTGGGGATACTGTTGCACTCATTACCCTAAACCTAAGCATATAAAAGTGTTGATCTTTTAAGATATTGTTCAGTAAAAAATCAAGGACTTTCAAGGCCATGAAATCGGACTCCTAAAATTCAAGGGTATCCAAGATGCGTACGAACCGTGCTTCAAGAAAACTCACTTTACGTAACAACAATTACTTTTTTTTAAAGAAACCGACAAAACTTTTAACTTCACAAAACATTTTTCGACAGAAACTTCTGTCATCTTCAGTTGAATAAAATACAAAGCATTGGGAGTGGAATTCATAAGTAGGAGAAAGACTAGCATAATTAGCACTTTCTCCTACTTATAAATTCAACTCCCAATGCTTTGTATTTTATTCAACTGAAGATGACAGAAGTTTCTGTCGAAACATGTTTTGTAAACTTAAAAGTTTTGTCGTTTTCTTTAAATTTCTGATTTATCTGCTAATATAAAGACCCTTTGGAAACAATTACTTTGTGATATATCTCTCCTTTGAATTGTTATGAAAAAACGTTGCTAGGGTAGATTGATGACAAAAATATATCTGGCATTTTTGTGCTGCCATTATTACTGTTTTTATAGCCACAGCCAGGTTTGCTGTCGGTTCTTTGGCGACTCTAAGTTCGTTACTATAAAGATTTGAGCAAACAAATGGCCCCTGGTAAACTGGTATCGATAGGCCATATTTACGCGATATATGTACAGGCGATATTTCTCACATGAAAGTATCGATATCTTTTCAAGAATGCTACTATATGTTTGGTAGCAATACGAACCTTCACCATATGCTTCATTCATTTAAGTTTAATACACTTTCGCTACCTTTTTGAAGTCATCGTTCTCTAAAAACATTCATTCTACTTACTTTGAGGATTGTCGGAAAACTCCGCGAGATCAAGCTTCATTGGAAAATCCACATTGGATTGTAGCTTTGAGCGAAAACTGAATCCGGAGAAGCGTTTCAAGTCTGCAATCAAGCGTCAAGGACAAAGCTTTCCACGTAATTCACAGTCAAACGAAATTTAAAAGACATTAGGACACAACTGAAAAAAGATGTGTGTAATACACCTCGACCTTCACATTAATTTCGCAAGTCTCTTGATGCGCGGAAAAACTTCACAACATATAGACAAACGTATCAACCCTGTGAAAAGGATACGTAGAACAAGTATTGACGGAAATCTTTGGATTGAAAACTTCTTTGTTGCTTTTCCCTTGGCTTTACACTTGTCACATGTCTAGGAAGGAATATTAAAACTAAGGTCAGATTAAAGGGGGTAGTTTCTAAAGAAACCGTGGTGCTGCGTCAGTGGGGGCGTCGTACACAAAAATTAGGTTTTAACAACGAAGTTGATAATGTTAGTTGACCAACGTACAGGGATTCATCCGAGCGGCGAAGGGCTAACGTTCGAAAAGTCAGAATCCCTGTACGGTGGTCAATTAACATTATCAACTCCGTTGATAAAACCAAATGTTTGTGCAAGATATGATTAAACCTGTTACGTTAAACTGCTGGACTGAAAAAGACAAAAAGTACATAAACCTGTGATTTAATGCCGAGTAAATTATTCCCTATTATTCACAAAATACACATTACTTCTTCAAAGATGGCGCTGTATTTAGCGGGAGCAGGGTTGGAGAAGTGGTGAAAGCAATCGCCTCCCACCAATATAGCATATGGGGGTTCAGTTTGTTCTGTCACATTTGTAATTTAGTTGAATTGTAATTATCATCTTTAACTAATACTGTTTTATTGTATGATGATGTTGCTTCTCTACTCTGCTGCGAGAGGCTTTTCTCCGGGTACTCCGGTTTTCCCTCTCCTCAAAAACCAACATTTCGACATTCCAATTCGATCCGCATGCAGGACCTCCCTGAAAACCACTTCGGTGGGTGGTAAATTAACCGGGAAAAGTGCTGCTACTGGACCAGAAGCCAGCTGCTAAAGTTGGTAATGCCACCGGCAGAAAATGATTGAAATATAGAGAGAAAGGTTAAATAAAACACCACTCACAGGCCGCTCATCTCCATCCAACACTTCCTCTCTTGTGAAAGACAACATGCAGTCTCGGATGTCGACATTACCGTCATCCACTCCACTGTACCTTCTACCAGTGGAGGAAGACGTGAAGGATCCAGACTTCTGACAAAAGAAACAAAAAACACAGGAGCTGGTTAACTTCTATGCCGGAGCATGGTTTCAGTCAAGACAAGTGTGTTTTTCAGAACTGTTTAAAGAGAAACCTTCATGCGTGAAACACTATAGATTGAATGATGCATATGAAAGAAATCATATGTGAACTGCGGATATGAAATCAAATGAAGAATGATCGTCGCAGTTGTGATCGCAATTTTTACAATAGGCCATTTCCGAGTTCATATCTGCCTCCTCTTCAAAGCGAGTCTAAGTGCGAAGTTTTTGTTATGAAAATTAGTTTTCATTCATATGTAAAGTAGACCTAATTACCATCACAAAAACTTCGCACTTAGACTCGCTTTGAAGAAGAGGCAGACATGAACTCGGAAATGGCCTATTGCGTAAAGAAGCCTGAAAAAAAATCAGGACTTCAACGGGGCTTGAACCCGTGACCTCGCGATTCTGGTGCGATGCTCTACCAACTGAGCTATGAAGCCACTGACGTTGGGAGCAGGTCAATTTTGGGTTCATATGTTCCCGTGAAAGATATGTAAGTGAATGATGCAATTGTGAAAATTGCGATCACAACTGCGACAATCATTCTTCATTTGACACTATAGATTGACTATAAAATGCTAGTACATGTACATGTGGTTCACAAATAGATTCCACTCCACAGTACATGCGTACTATGAAAATGCACGGATCACGTCGAAACGTGGTAACAACAAAGAACTGTAGGCGAGTTGATATTCGTAGCACGTTTTGTCCTCACCCGGCTGTGCCTTATCAGAGAACACACACACTGACAAATCGCGATTAGCCTTTGCTATTTGTAGGCGGAGACGGACTATAACGTTTTGTATCTGTTTGATTGCCTGTTTGGATTTATTTATTGTGATTTATTAAGATTTATTTAACTTTATTAAACTTTTCTGATCTTTTTGTTTTTCTTTCCTTGACTGATGACATAACTTGTGCGTCTACACTTAAATAGCAAACTCATCTAAACCAATCAAAATGTGAGGTTTACACCATCCATTGCATGAAAGTAATTAATATATACTAAAACAGTTGATAGCGTTTCTCGTGCTCTCTGATTGGCTACTCAAACTCAGGATAGCAAGTGCTTTTCACCGCCGAGCAACGCGCGCGAAAATCGTCATTGTTGACAGGAATAAATGAGTTCAAAATCACCTTTTTAAGCTCTGTTATCTTACTATTTTAGCATTTATCATGCTTGAAAAAATACAGCCAATCAGAAGTCGAGAAATCCATTGCGTATTCTGCGGTATCCAACGAGTCTGCAGATGCTTCCCAACCGGCTTTGCGGCCTGTTTTTCCCGCCTCAAACTAGCAGTTAATTACTTACCCGTGGAATAGGCAATGAAAGGTCCCAGAAAGGATCATAAGTGACTGAAGTGTGATTACAAGAGGAGAAAGTCAACTTGCTTTTCAACTGTCCAACGAAAAGATCTGAGGAAGAAAGGACAATAAAAAAATGTGACAAATGAAACTCAACTATAAACGGCAACTGCATTACAAGCCAGGCTAGACCACACTGACCTGTCATTAAACTTTTGTCACGTGATATATAGCTGTCCCACGACTTCTGTGCGACTTCAAGTTCACTGAAAAAACACACACAAAAATGACTACGATTAATAACTTGGATATCTCCAGTTACACAAGAAACTCAAAGACTCTTTAAATATATAAGAGAATTAATGATACTTGAACAATAACTCCTCTTATTTCCTCCCAGTCATCCTGTTATTCTAAGAAAAAATATATATCCCGATTTGACTTTGGAAACTCTTGGAAACAATGCTAAAACAAAGCATAATAATGTTGATGATGATGATGATGATGACGAGGACGAGGATGACAAGGATGATAAAGTGACAATAACGATGACAAAGACAACAACAATGATGATGATGATGATAAGGATGATGATGATGATGAAGACAAAAATGATGATGATGATGATACAAGAGACAATTTCTCCCCTACTGCCCTCCACCACTCCCTATGGCCCTACTTGGCTCTTTTGTTTACCTTGGTTGCAAAACAATAAATGTATACGAGACTTTACTAACCTGAGGGAGTCTGAAAATTCACTCTGCATGTACCTTGGCTTGGATTTGACTTGATTCAAGTCATCATGTAGTCCTTCCAAAAGAAAACGTAAAAACTCCTGTGCATCTTGCTGACTGTAGACAGCAATGAGACAATTAATGACCTCAATTTATTTGAACAACAATCAACTGAAATTTTTCTGGGTGACTTCAATGGAGGACACATTGGTAGTCCTGCGATAGCTGACAAAGAGCAGCAAATGTCACACAAATACTTGCCTGTAACCCATAAATCGTGGCGCAAATCTTTGAATCTGAGTCTTAAAAGTATGCGGAGAAACAACATCCCTGCTGCCCGGCTTCCACATTGATTTCATCAAATCTGTAAATGCTGTCAAGCAAATCAAAATACCAATTTATTGAAGTTGTCAATCAAAGTGGCAACAACCCACTGACCTCTAAAAGACAAGCATGACAAGCATGAACATTTTACACATGTTAAAAATGAAGCTAAATTAAAGAACACAACTATGCGATAATTGAGAAGTGTCAAATTGCTAAATGAGGTATAGAAATACAATTCTATAATGCAGTGTTGTCACTAATCTTTGAAGTAGGTGGGATCCACAAAAATTAGCCAGGAGTCCAGTTGTCATGGTTAACATGTCTGGGGAAATCCTTGCTCCCTGCCTCACATAACAGCCCTGTTATAGTGATATTAACACATGTCTTGCAACAATTTCTACATTTTTGGTAAGGGAAGACATTGACATGAACATGAAGGAAACCATTACTTACAAACCTTGAATAAGCTTTCCCTTTTCATGACGGCCGCTGAGCAGTTGTTCAGTCAATGGCTGAGTGTGACTCAGGCATTGGAGAATAGAATTCATAAAGCACTGCAGAGAAAACATAATGAATTTTCAGATCTTGACTGGATGTTCAAAAGATAAACGATTTAATAAGATATTCTTAGTTTTCATCAATATAGTCAAATAAATTTGCATGTATGAATTCAAAGTTAAGTATAAAGAAACAACTTGGTATGATATCTGGCTTCATTAAGTGCTCTTCAGAATAAAGTAATAGTTCAAATGATTTTTTGGAAAAACTACGGTATATAAGAATTAGTATGTGTCTCCCATATTGGTGTCCCTCACCAATATGGCTGCCACGAAAGTCAGTAGAAGCAACAAACCAGATCATGCAACCAACAGGGATTTCAATAAAATTTGAAGTAGGCAGCTGGTTAGAGAAGAGTAACCGACTTTACTTTAATTTAATTTCAAAGAATATTTCTTTAATTACTTAAAATTAATTAATTAAGTAGCCGACTTCTCTAAGCAAAGTAGCCGACACTTTTAGTTGGCCATTGGTGCTTATTGAAAGCACTACAATCAATATTCTAATTTCTCTTTGAAACTGTTGAGTTAAAGTGCACCTTAACCCAAAAATTTTTTTGCTCTAAAAAATTTCTGTGCATTTTTTGGAGTATTTTGCCGCAAAAATTTTTTGATTTGGTTAAATCCTCGATTTTCTATGCACTGTTGAAGTTGAGCTTCGATGGCCCCATGACCGTGAAGTAGGAGTCTGGGGCGAGCGGAACGTTGTGACGTCAAATCGAGAACGATTCAGAAGATACACTGGTGAAATTCTCAGGATGCGAAGACTTCACACAACGAAATTGTTTCTATAGGAGCTTCATGGTCATACGAGTTGTCTTAAATTAACAATGTCGAACACATCCTCTGATTAAGAAATGAGTTATAAGTCGGAGGACCCGGAAATTTATTTTATCGCTGGATACGACGTTGAAGACCGCGTGAGTTCTGCACACTGTGCAACTCAGAGGCAGATCTTCGCCAACTTCGAGCGATGGATGTTGATCCCCATGCTGACGATCCGCTCGCAGACGAGGAATGGACAGCAAAGTATGAAAAGGAGTGAGAGCCGACGAAGAACTGGAAGTAAAACTTAAGGACCGGTATCATGGGAAGGTTGAAGTCAGCGAATGGTAAGCTTATGTACGATCGCAACACGTGTTCGCTTTGTTTACAATCAGATGCTTCTTCACACTTACTTTGTTGTTAGCATGATCTTGTGCTTACCTTAAAGCCTCCTTTTTTATTTCAACTGCTTGCATCGGCTTTCCTTAAATTAATGTAGTGTTTGTACGTTTTAGGTGCAAGTGTAGCGATTGCGGTTTTGTTTCCCTTCAATACATCAGCGAATGTTTAATTGCTGCAGTGCATAGAGTCAGTGAAGAGTGATCCTGGTCCTTTCGTCAAAAACATTTTTTTGCTTCCTGGACGGCAAATGTTGCTTCTCAGTTTAGCCACCTGAGCAGCAATCCCAAGGAAACAATGTTCCTAGTTTAGCCAGGCCTTAAGTCTGATACAATGTAGTAACAAACTTTTTTCCATTGATCTCTTACAGTTTCTTAGAGGTGTTTCCTCTTGAGAGTTGTCAAGGCTGGTGTATGGAATGTTGGGGGCGAAGAGGATTTCTTTACCTGCTCGCATATGCATAGCTCTCAAGTTAATTATTTTGTTGCCAAAGTGTGAGATCAAGGCAAAAGGCATCTCCTTTCTTGTTATGTGGGGGGGGGGGGGATGCTCCTCATTTTGAGTGTATTTTTCCACTGTTGGAAAGCGTTTGGCACCTCAAAGGGAAAAGGAAGTGAATTGTTTCCAGAATGATGCTTCAGTTGGTGTTTACTTAACTTCAGCAGAATTTTCCCTCGGTCCAAAGTAGCATCTTCTGTACTATATTTTATCGCTGAGTTGAAATAAAGTTATTTATTATTTTCTCCCTCAAAATGAACTGTTTAATTAAAAAACCTTCGATGTGTGAGAAATAATAGTTTCAGTGTGATAGTGCATTTGTTTGCATGAGACTTGAGAGCTCTGGCATATGTAGCCATCAGGAAACTCAATTTCCAGTCAATAAGGATGAAAGTTTCACAGGATTTGACCTTGATGAAGAAGACTAGAATGTCATTTTTAGTTACAATATTGTAATGCTCGGTTCATGAATAAACTTTACACATCAGGAAGTGCTTCATGCAGCTTGCACAATAAACATGGAATAACAATAACACCTTTATTAAAGTATCAAATCTTTGTAGCCAAGCACAGATGCTCTGCTAATTGAAAACATTAAATCAAACCAACTCTAAATAAAGTAGAATCAATTTTATTGTGGGGGCAGTCAAGAAATTTGCTTTGCCCCTTCATTGGTCACTTGCAAACTGGAGAGTAATGGGGCATAGATTATTTCTTGGTTTGCTGTCTACTTCCTGTTCTTTTGGTCGATCCTTTGCTACTACACTGGTGAGACAAAAAAAAAAGAAATGAATAAATAACTTAACTTAACCAAGGCCAACTCAACATGTCTTCAGGCACAGTATAGACATTAATTAATCTTATGTGTTGCCAATGCCATAAAAAAATAGTTCTACTGGACTTGGTTGCAGACAGAATGCCAATTATTCCCTGGGGGAGGATAACAATGCTTGTTGTAATAAATGCTTTTTACTGCTTGATGCTTTCACTGAAGCAAAATGTTTAATTTTACCTTACTTGGTTTTGTTCTAGTGTATGTAAATTCTAGGCTTAATTGTACATATTACTTTCTAAACTTTAATTTTGGAGGGCCACTGGTTCATCAGCATAAGCTGTTATGTGTAAACCCCTCTTTACATGATGATGCCACAAACTTCAATTTATTGGGCTACTCAAAAGAGCTTCTCGAAAATACCCAGTGTAGTAGTAGGGGGGATATCTCTTGTAACCATCTGACTCCTTGCAGCTCTCTCTTTTGTAGTGCCTGTTCTCTTGGCTGTTTGTCAAGCACTTACACTGTCTTATGTTCCCTCGTTGACGCTTTGACAAACCAGCTCTCTCTTTTGTAGTGCCTGTTCTCTTGGCTGTTTGTCAAGCACTTACACTGTCTTATGTTCCCTCGTTGACGCTTTGACAAACCAGGAAAAAAAGTGAATTTCACAGGCTAGAATCAGTAAGAATTTAGCAGGGAAGTTGTTGACTAATCAATTTTTAAAAGACAAAGGAAAGTCTCACCATTCTTCGTTCTCTGTCACTCGGTGGCTTGTTGTGTGCTTCGATCGCTAAAGCATGAACAGATGGGATAGCACAGTTCCCAAAGTGATCTCGCTGTTACTACGGAGTCAGGGGACCTCCTTGTCCTTCTATAATGACATTCAAACGTCAGGCAAAGTCTTCAGCTTTAAAATGATTCGAACAAATCACCGAAATCTCCGAAGGCTCCCACTATGCTTGATTCGTCTTCACAAAGCCTGCATTTCTTCCGACGCTTTCTGGCTTCAGGGCGATCATCTCCGTATTACGGTATGATATGAAGACCCATTACCAAGCTTTAAATTTCTGGTGTTGCTACTCGCTGCCACTACACATCTGGCTGGCATTTTCAAGCACAATTTGAAAAAACTCGCTCAAAGGAACAAGAGAAATGTGCGAAACGCAGATTTCTCGAGTTCTCGATTTGACGTCACAGCAACCACTTGACCCATGCCCCCAAAACTCGGCCGTGGGGCCAAAATGGCGGCGTTTTGGCCCAATTTTACGAATTTCGGCAGGGCGTAGAAAATTAAGGATTTAACCAAATCAAAAAATCTTTGCGCCAAAGTACTCCAAAAAACACGCCTCATTTTTATAGCGCAAAAAAATTTTTGGGTTTAGGTGCACTTTATCATACATGAAAATTAAAAACTACAGTGAAAATAACAGTTTTGTAACATTTTATGAATTATTGTACCCCGAGCTGCAACAATATGGATCAATTTACCTGTACGTTAAGCTTTAGAATTTTCATGACATCATATGAAAACAACCAAATGACATTTAAGTGCCAAGAGACTTGTTTCACATATTCCTGTATTAAAAAATGACATATGAAGGCTTAAACATTACTTACTGTGTTTCCTAAATTACGCAGTCCTACCAAGCCATCAGAACTTCCTCTTCCAGTTGGCTACAAGAAGAAACACACCAAACATCAGTGATAAATATTAGTATTTACATACATCTAGCTCATCTATTCTTGGATCCGAAATTTAAGGAAAGATTTATTATTTTTGACTTAAATTCTAAAGCTATTGGCCCTACCACTGCATATCGTTTGAGGTTGATGACAGTTTTTTGTTGTCCATTAACGTGAGCTTGTACATTTTTGTAGGAGTGAAAGTTTCGTTTAGCCAGCAATATCCACAAAATACAAAAGTAAACTCCTAAAATCAGAATTAATTCAGCCTCAAAAGCCACTGTATTTTGAAAACCCTTTTGCGCAATGCTTTCACAAAATATTGTCATCAAAGTCTACGATATTTCAGTAAAAGCAAAATCGACATTGTTTAATTGCTGTCAAATGGATTGAAGAATATTTAGTATCAAATCAGTTAATTTAAATATCTGATACATGTACCTGCTTTTATCTGGCAAAATTCCATAAAAGGCATCTGATGAATTCACAAATTATTTGAAAAACATGTTACAATGCACAGAAACATTCCAAACATTCCTCTAGCTTAAATGCTACATGGCTTGCTTGAGGAAAATTAATTAACAGTCTTTGCCCAGAATTTTTAAAATGTTCCTTCCAAATATATCCCAAAAGAATTGGAACTGAATACAAACAAGAAACAAACAGGAGGAGACCATCAATAATTCATCAGTTAAATAGATTTCTTTGTAACATATCAACTGTTTGTTTGTAAAACTGTTTTCAGTCAACAGAAATAATTCAAAATATTACTGCAAGTGTTTCAAAAATGAAACACAGATATTGGCTGTTTACCCAAACATAAACAACAATAATACCTAATTCAATGTGTTCATGACGTAAAATTTACATGAAATTATATGCATTACATTTACTGGTAACAAATGTGCTACCAAAACAATTTCTTGGATTTCTTAACCAACCCTAGGAACAAAGAATGTGATCAAGAAAGTGATTTTGTATAGTTACTAAATGTGTGATATATGAAGAACTGATTCTCATACACTTTTTTTGAACAGTGTGTGCAAATTCTGAATATCACATCCCTGTTTACCATGCAGGAAAACTCATCACTGTTGAAATCTCAGTTAATCACCATGAAATTTATACACCTTATACTGAGGGGCTGTGACAGAGATATAATGCTCTAATGTTGAGTCTTCTTAAACTCATCGCTGTTGAAATCTCAGTTAATCACGGCTGTGACAGAGATATAATGTTCTAATGTTGAGTCTTCTTAAATAGACTTAAAATAGGTTTCTGACCCTTTAAGTAGAACAAAGTTCAGTCTTACACTAAGTTTTTAAACATGACAGCTGTATATTATTCTCTTTCCTTGGACATTAGACTTGAGTCTGCAATGCCTCTTTTTTTTCTTCTCTCAAACAAGAAAACCCTTAATGGTTAACTAAACTTTTTCCTTGGCTCCTTCTTTAGGTACCGGAGCACAAATGATGGAAAACAAAAGAAACAAAAGACAGACAGCAAAAGAACGTCAAAGTAAGACTAATCCCAAGTGAATAAAATACAGTGTTCTCTGGTACCTGCAGAAAGACCCTTTTCCTCTTCCCTCCCCTCCCTTCTCTTTCTTTGGTGTCTGCTGTCTGCCATTTGCTGGTAATACTGTGTGACATGTATTGCACTTTATTATATCTCTCAGTTAGTATGCGTGCTGTGATTGGTCAATTTTGCAGGCCGTACTTTACTGTACGGCCTGCAAAATTTGAAAGTTTTCTTCCTCCTGCGCCCGATTAACCTCAAAGATATAATAAATATCTTACTAACCTTGTTTTCTTGGCCCGTACTGTAAGTTATGGATCCTCGTTTTTTCCCGTTTATTTATGGCCCATGCACTTTGCGCTAGAGCCATACGTGAACAGGAAAAAACTTGGTCCGTAACTTACAGTAAGGACCTCAAACTTGGTTAGTAAGAGGTATAAAAAACAGAGGCAGGAACAGGATATAATAACTATCTTGTTGGGAAGATTTCCGCACAGCCCATACATTAATAATTACATGCATCACTGTCATACTAACCCTGTTCCAAAAACCAGTAGAGTTTGATTCACAAAATGCATGTATAATAAAATTATTACTGTATGGAGCTGTGTGGCAATCTTGCCATCTTATCTATTGTTGAAAAACTCATTAAAAAATTATTATGCATCTTGATGGTAACTAAACCAATTATTTCAGTTGTTGATAAGTAAACAGTTTCAGTTACACTATTATTGCTGTCATAAAACTTGTATTCGCAATAAAAAAAAATCATATAAATAGCAAACTACGGTATCTTTCAGATGACGTATCCATGATTTTTTAAATGAATTTCATTTAGCAAATGAACTCACCGAGGGAGTTGAATTTGATGAACTCAAAGACGAATTTCCGGAACACTTTAGATCCCTTCCAGGTAATGCAGTTATTGTAGGCTTTCGAGTTTTGTCCACATCTATTAGACTATAACCGTTCTTGGCTGGATGACCGTTTGATAACTCATCAGACGCCATAGAGTGGCCATTCCTCTTTATCGGTTTCTTATCTTCCTGAGGGTCTGTGTAGTCCGAGTGCGTTGTTGATTGATAAACACTACCTCGTATATTTTGCGTGTGTTTGAAGTTTACATGTTCGTTTTTATGACTTGTCTGCCTGTGAACAAGCCCTGATTTCTGGTTATTAGATGAATTAGTTGTTCCTCTGCGGGGAATTGATAAATCGTTTCGTTCATCAACGGGAAGATGAGATAATGATTTCGATATTCGGCTACTTGAAACCAAATTTCCATATCTAAAATTCGAAGAAGTACTACCTCTCCTACCACTGCCATATCCAGAGTCGTTTGAAGCTTTCCTTTGAGTGGTTGGAGAGTCTAAATGAACAGGTCTTTGACTAAAGTGATCTGCAAGCTTATTTGACGGTCGCGTCCTTGCAGCAGCCGTTGCAGTAGGAGTACAAGGAAGAGAAGCCTTAAATCTACAAGTCCCGGTGTCCACTTTAGGCCGATTAGGCAAGCACGGTCCTGGGCCATCGGGAAGAGGTCGGGTACTCCTACTATTCCCTAGGTTTACCCTAGCTTCGAAACCTGAACTTGCCGGCCCATACCCATGGTTACTAGAAGTGCAATAGGATGACGTTTTAGTCGCTTTCATAGCGCCATTTCCCCGCTGCAACCTCGATGAAGATAATGCAGAGGTCTGATTCATAGCCAAACACATTTGTGTATCAATAGGAGTCCATAAAAAGCTACAATCAGGCACCTTTTCTCAACTTTTGTAGAGGCAAACATTGGTGCTCGCCGCCATGAGCGCTTCGTCACGTGACTACTGTTGACCTTGACAGCACAGTTCGTTTGTGATGTCATAGCAACCAAACTTTGCCATGGCTTGCCTTGCAGGGGTGAGCTGCGGAGGCAAGCCTTTCCCCAGCCCCTCCAATCAAGGATCGGGCCTAAGGATTTTGTGCCATTAGGTTTGGAAAATAGTGATAGGGCGAGGGAAGGGGAGGGTGGCGGGAAGATTATTTTTCTTCCTGGGAGCAGGAGGTTTTCTCCTTGGTGTTGGAAATGAAATCAAGTGATACAGTGCGATTGTTTGAAACACCATTTTTCATGTGCCTTTCAAGAACAAAAAATAGTGCGATTATGCAAAAATTTCGTTATGTCTAACAACCTATCAAAACAACGCCTTGACGCACAAATAATGCGTGCGGAGCACAAAAATTCTCTTTTAGCCTCTTCCCACGTTTAATTATAAATTAAAGGGACTTTCCCAAATCGCAACTACGGGTCTTTAAGCTTTGTTTCTCCGATTTCCTTTCGATCTCCTCGGTAAAAATCGCTACAACTCGGAAACTCCAAGTGGATACGAACACAGGAAGACACTGGAAAACGAAAGTGGGAAATTCCCTGCCAAGTACCAGCTTGATTCTAATTGGCTGACAACTTGCTCTGGCTAAAAATAACACTTACTCCATCCGCTGTTACCTCGAGGTATTCTCAACTTCTCTGACAACTTCATCAGCTTACAAAAGCCACTGTCCCCAAAGAAGCGATATTTTTGCTCACATAGATGGTGAGTGATACAAATAGAGGCTCAGGTCTGGTTAAAACGTATCAAATGGAGGTCACTACGATTGATTTTTCATCACACGGGCTAAATCTCACTTCCGCTTTGAGGACGAATTTCGCGGACTCTGTTCAGGAGACTGCGAAAGACGCGATCAAACGCAAGTTGACAGCGAGAGTTTCCCCTATGACTCGACAAATTCAGGACGTTTATGATCCAAAGATTTACTCGCAGGCATCTGGTGGGAAAATATCTCATGGCTCAATCGAAACTTTTGTCAAGCAGGAGAAGGTTGAACATTCTGCGACAGCAGCAAGTTGTTCACGTAGCCAAAAAGGTCAGAAAAGACTGCAAGAGAAGCGAAAATCACCGGTCACTAGTGTAATAATTCCTGCAAAATCTGTAAATTCGAACTCTACCCTACACTCAATCGGTGAAGAACCTACCCCGAAACGGAATCGAACCATATTGCCACGGACAAGTTTATCACAAGGTAAGATAATAAAAAAATTTAAAGAAAATTTGCCGTAGACATTTCAAGTAATTTTTTTTGCCAGACAAGCTCATAAACTCATTTACCTTTAAGTGTTATCGAAAATAAAACAACAAGAAGCCTCAGGACTGCACGAAGATGCATGATAAAGTTCTTGTGTAAATCGTCGTCTAGTGCTATTTCACGATGCGACATATGCCCTGATTTGCATACTCTGCAAAATATTCATTGCGTTCTTGTTAGGTCTCTGCATGTCTAGTGAAAGAACTATATTAGTTTTCGTTTTTTCATTTCAAATACAGCGGTTTGATCTAAAAACCTTTATGTTTAAAAAATTATTTGAAAAAAGGGGCAGCCCCTATTTTGTGTGATTTCTTCCTTATCCGGGAAATTCCCATTTGACACGCAATCATGTCGCTTTCGCAGAACATCTGCATACAACTCCGGTCTTTTAACAAAGCCAATCAACCACCCTTTCTGGGCGACGTTCTTCTCAGCACCTCAATGATCCTTAGAATGTGCAACCCTGCCCTTCTTGAGTTTGTTTTGGGTGCCCGTGTGGTTTGTCTAAATATGAAAATTTACAGTTAATTTAAAATTCCTTGCCCTCCCTTCTGAACAGTCCCAGAAGTGCAAACACCACGAACACCAATGAGCCCAGAACCCAAACTACTAAGCCTCTTATCAGCTTCTGAGTGTCACTTGGCTGCTCTTCAAGATGAAGATGGAGATACGTAAGTCCTCCCAATTATTTCAATTTTTCATTGCAATTTTGAATTCTCTGTGTCAAGGTTTGGAAGTTTGGTGTTGGTTCTACAGATGCCTTTCAAGAAAAGTAAAGTAAGCAAGAACTGTGTGATAATGTGTGGTTCCAGAAAATATCCACTTATACCTACCCCTGGAAAGTTTTTTGGGTTGCCCCCATCCCCCCCCCCAACTTCACATTTAGCTCCATACTTTTCTTTTGCCACTTTTGCTTTTGCCACCCCCTCCCCCTTGGAATTCCCATTGACCTTCTCTGGGGGAGGTGTGGATGTTTGCTGGAACTGCACAATGATAATTGTTGTTCTAAAATGCTGTCTATATTTTGCATTTGTATTTTTTCTTTTCAGGCCCCTTCACATAGCCATTGCTCATGGCAACACCCAGCTTATAGAATACCTTGTTAACCTCATGTCATGCTTGACACTGGACATTTACAACAATCTCAAGCAGACGCCTCTTCACTTGGCAGTAATAACTGGACAAGCTAATATTGTAGGAAAGTTGATAATTGGTGGTGCAAATGCTAACATGCCAGATCGTAATGGACACACACCAGCTCACCTGGCATGCCAGAGATCTGATATAGACTGTTTGGAGCAGCTTTTCTGCGTGAAAAATGGAGTTGATCTTGACTTAAAGAATTTTGCTGGATTTACTCCTCTCCATGAAGCTGTGTTTGCAAAGTGTGTCAGGGCTGTAAGATGTTTGGCTGAACAAGGTGCAAACCCAAATTGCAAGGTGGATAAACAAAGTCCTCTTAGCCAATACATAATCATGCAGTTTTCCAGTGGCGTAGGCGTGGTGTCTTAAAAGTCTTGGCTTCTGCGAGCTCCCACCTCTTTGGGGTGGGGGGGGGGTGGTTGGGGTTAAACAACCCCTTTGCATCCCAATAGTGGTGGATATTTACCGAGCCGCAAAGTGGCAAAGTAAATATCCTCCAAATTCACCAACACTGAGGTGAATAATACATTGTTTTAGTATATACCACACAAGCTGAATAACTAGCATTTATTCAAATATTTTCCTCTTCTGAAACCGAAACGGCAGGCTATTTTCTTTCTCTTATTCTGCTCAGAGGTGAATAGTAAAATTGCTAATCACTTCCGACTTAACCAATCAGAATGCATGAAAAGCACTATTCACTTGTGTGGTATATACTTAAGGGTTATAATATCACAGACATACTAAAAAATTTCGATTTTCTTCCCACTGCTCTTACTCTCAAATATGCTACCCATTATCAACATTCTGTTCCAAGCAGTACACAGGATGTATGGCCCAGCTCCCACATGTCTCCTTTAGCCTGCATAGCAAGCATTTCTGTGGGTTTTTCAGCTCTCAAAAGCCAATTTCTGAATTTTGGATGTCCAGGAAATGGAGTGAGAACAAAACAAAGATTGCTCCATTACCCATGCATCCGAAATTCAGAAATCAGCGTTCAGGTGCTGAAAACCCTACAGAAACACTTGCCAACTGGATGCCATGTCTCCTGTAGTTCAGAGAATGCATTTGATACGTAAAACATGTCTAAGTCTTGTTTATTTACTCCACTCTGTGCTATGTTTGGCAAAATAATAACTGTATCGATCATTCAATTTCCCGCTAGGATGGTAAAAGTGGTCAGACACCTCTGCACCATGCAGTGGAAATGCAAAGTGCTGAAGTCATAAATGAGCTGCTCAAGTATGGTGCCAATCCCAGTGAGTCGGCCTTCTCTGGAAACACTCCGTTCCAAATAGCAAGTGCACGGGGCATGCAATACATCAGGCAGTTACTTGAAAGCAGTGTCAAAGGAACTACTGTCAGACAAAAGGAGGTAAGAGATATTTCACGAATTACATCTCCACTTCTATCATTAATATCATTGATGATAAAGAACAAGAGGAGGGAAAGTACTGTTTAATAGCTTTCTTCATTGTGGTCAGGCTTGAAGATTTCATTCTTACTCAAATGTTAGAGATATGTGTACCCTATGCAGCATAGAGAAACCAACACAGCAAAGTACTGCCCAGCAGCTTAAACTCATAGATAATCTAAAGAGGAAAATATTTCCTAAGAGCATGATTAGCAGCAGAAGTGCTCCTCAGTAAAAACTTTCACCTAAAGATCATGACATAGTTAAGGATGTCATCAGACTATACGTTTGAAGCTGAAAGAGGCAATAGATCTTAGCTGGAATATCCATTGAGCTAACTTTAAGTCTATTGCTTCTTGGCAATTGGATCTTTATTAGTTAGATTAACTATTGATTTCATTACAGATTCCTCTCAGACAGCCTCTTCCTGTTATGGTGCCAAGTTATGAGGACAGAAGGCATGTCGTGGTGAAAACAACCTATGCTTGAATATACATGTAGATAAACACTTAGTCCTTTTCTTTGCAAGTCTTTTCTAAAATCAATCAGGTCAACAAAAATGAGTTAGACATGATAATTACATATTTTAGTGGCATGAGAACACACTCACGTCTGTAAATACACAAAAATTTGGTATTATGGATTCGCTCTGACGAAGGGCTAATGGTCGAAACGTCAGCTTTTAGAATCCCTGTACGGTGGTCCATTTGCATTTATCAACTCTGTTGATAATACTAAATTTTTGCGTACTACTTCTCCACCAACGCAGCACCACAGTTTCTTTAGAAACCACCCCCTTTATTCATGTCTGTAAATAGTTCATTTGAGGTAAACGTCTTTTCGAAGCAAGTCCTCACGCCAAAAACTTGAGCCCTGTTGTCACAGACAATAATGAATAGTTTTGAACAAAACCTTTTTAATATTGTAGTTACTGTCAGAGCTGTAAATTATGTCATTAATAGTTGTATACAGAGACTTTGGTCATGCATTAATGTTTCCTAGCATTTTTTTTATTGTAGCATCTCTTAATATTGTTGGATTCATGTTGTTTTATTGTAACAGAGACCAACATTGAGTTGATAACATACCATTGCTATGCAATGAAAAGTAACATATATGGATACCAACCCATAGTTTACAAAATTATGTAATTATAAGTGTTTATAGTGATGTTGTGTTGTTTTCCATTCCTGTAAAAAGTTCAATCTCTGAAAACTAAGGCCTAACCAAGCCTAATACGTTTTCTGCTGTTGTCAGCAATTTGAGCAAAAATAAACTCCAAACAAGATCAAAAGTCAAACCAAGATCAAACCAGTTTTTTCTGTTGTCTTTAATTCCTTTCACAAATTGTTTCTTGGACATCATCACACAGTCATTCTATCACAATACTGACACCATTCAAATTCTAACTGATACCAGCTGAACCAGATATAAATGATCTATCAAGCCCAGTTTTTTGGGAAGATGGGACATGTAGAGGTGATTGCAAATATTCCCAGTGATAACACCTGAATAAAGGTAATCAAAAGATAATTATTACAATCTTTTTAATGTGTACTTTTTCTCAGTTACATAATTCCTCTAAATGGCAGGTTACAATAGTCCTTAGTTTTCTGAAACTTTGTACAAACCAAGGGCTATGAAATGAATCACAATAAACAAAACTTTACCATCAGAACTGATATGTTTCAGGATAATGTTTAGTATTGTCCCTACATGTTAAACTTGTATTTTGTTGATTGAAGTAACTGTCATACTGAAAATCTCAAGTGTGACAGTGTATGAGCATCTGAGAAAGAATATGACCATAACACATAAAGGGCCTAAAATGTGACAAACATGTGAGTACCACACTTAGGACTGCATCGTTTCAGAAAAACATAAAAACCCTGAGATTTGATTATTATTATTATTACTGATCTAAGATATCTAAACTGCTCAATAAATAAAAGTCAAATTATTCTCAAATTCTATACATTTTTAAAAATGCTATTTGTAGTAGATAAATAATTGTTAAAAGAGCTTCCTCTTATACATCAATCCAGCTATTCACAAAGCTTGTGTTTAATAGGAGGATATCATGAGCTCTGTTTGAGAGCAGAGATAAGAGGAGTTTTACATTAACATCACACGTCACCATAACACCAACAAGAGTTGGTTATGGAAGAGTTATTTGTATACGAGATGTCGGAGTTTCAAAAAACATGTGCGCGTGTCGGGATAAAAAGAAGCACATAATTTTCTTCTTTTGTCATGCAATATACTTTCATGAATTTGCATTCAAAAACCTTTGTATTTTTAATTTTATCCCGACGCGCGCAAGTGTTTTTTGAAACTCTGACTTCTCGTACAGAAATGGTGTTACCCCTCCCTAATATCAAAGGGCACTTCTAAGTTGCCTGTCTTTTAGTTGCCATAATTTAAAATCGTAATAACTACGACTGCAGTGTGCATAGGGAATTCAAGCAAACAAGAAAATAAAAGAAAAAGCTTTGATCATGAATCAAAACCCTTTGTAATAAGAAATAAATGCAAATCACAGTTTTGGACCTCAAGAATGCATCTCTCTGGTAGTGTTTTATACTGTGGCATAACTCACATAATACACTGTCTAGGAAAGGAAATGTTTAATATCAATGCCAGTAATTTCCTGGGCTAGTTTGCTTTTTAACAACATGTTCATTGTGAAACTCAGAAAACCATAAACACTACAAATAAAAACTGTCTATTGTGTTGCAAAAGAAAATCAATCAGATACATGACAGCTAAACGGCAGTCTGTAACGTCAACCACTTTTTTTGTGGTTAGCGGTATCTTCTTGGGGGTTTCATCATAGCTCTGATTGGTTGAAGAACAATAAACATCTTGGTGTTCATGGTTTTGTGAGTTTCACAGTAACCATGTTAACGCATGTTAACGCATTTTAGATACCTTGAGATGCTGTTTAATTTAAGAAACCCAAGGTTCCCCATCCTTTTCTAACTTCCTACTGCTGGCACAATAAAATTAATGTTTCAAGCAGCAACTTTGTCAACAGTCAAGGTAATAACTTCACATTCTTCGTGAGAGTGGTTCAGTGTTGCATTTCTGTTGTTGTAATAAATTATTCATCCTTGTTGCTTGTCTTTTGAAATCCTAGGGCGCTTTCCATTTGTCAGAACTGGCCAGCCAGACCGGTCATTTTGAAAATGAAATAGGCTTCTTCAAGAGAGTTTTTGCTAAAAAAAACATTCCTGCTATGCATACTATGTAGAAATAAACTGATCTGTTTGGACAGTTCTTATTAATAGTGGAATTCTCTTTACAAATGGACTGGCCTGGCTGGCCAGTTCTGACTAATGGTAAGTACCCCTAGTTAACACAATCATGGTTTGCTTGAGCTCTAGTTTTGTTGTGAATTATCTGCCATTTGTGGTACATCCTAATAATTAAAGTAGCATACAATATGATCATCGACAGAGAGGCCAAAACTGTCAATGTTGTCATGGCAATGTTGGTGCTAAGTGACTGTGTGTAGATCTAACCTCATCCTCC
The DNA here is from genome assembly GCA_948470475.1 of Galaxea fascicularis. Classification (NCBI taxonomy): domain Eukaryota; kingdom Metazoa; phylum Cnidaria; class Anthozoa; order Scleractinia; family Euphylliidae; genus Galaxea; species Galaxea fascicularis. Next base: position 1,153,723 of record OX419344.1, on the reverse strand, counting down.
ACCACCACCAGCACCTAAAAGTTTTAAAATGCAAATTAAATGAAAGCAGATAAAAAAATTACCATTTTTATGGTTATCAGATATGATTATGAGTAAAACCAAGAGGTGGAATGAGTAGGCTCTAATCCAAGTATGTTTCATGGTCATTAATGAATGAATAAAAGAAAAAGGCAAAAATGCTGGTCATTAGCATTGGGTCATTAAAACCCATACTATGTTGGAAGGGTATTTGGTTGAGCTGACCCTTTAAGTTTAGGAAGGTATTAGCAGAGTATTCTGATGGACAAATGGATCAGGAAATTAGGCAAACTAATGCCAGGGGGCTGAGTGGTTTAGGGTGTTGGATTTCAATGCAGTGACCCGGGTTCAAATCCCACTCTAGCCACTGGCTGGTGTTGTTCTGGGTTCGTGCCTGGTTCAACTCCTCGGTCATCCTTGTAAATAGCCAACTAGTCTGCCTCCCGCCAGTTGGGACTCTTAACTCCATTGTGTTCATTTGTATTATTTGTTCTATTGTCCCTGAAAAGCCCCGTCTAGGGGAGTGGTCAATTAAGTATTTATTTATTTATGTGGCTGATGTGAAGCATTTGGTCTATGTTCAGGTTCCATCCTTGCTCTGTGACATTTACTATCCAATCTATGTCTAAGGCAGGCACAAAACAAGCCACACCCAAACCAGAAGTTTGGACTTTATTTGAGCCAATTTGCTGGTTCCATGAAAGGGATTTGGATCAAAAATTCTTCCAAACAGTCAGTTCAACCACCTCTAATAAATAAAATTGATAAATAATTGTGCTATGAAAAGTATCTTAGTCTAAGAGCATATGCACCTCTCCTTGGTGGCCGGTAACTGAATCCACCCCCGTCGCCTGATAAAGGGTTGTAATCTGCAAACAACAGAATGCCTATTTTTACTGACTCGTAATGTACCCTTACTATGAAAATCCAAAAACTGTGAACACCTGAAATAGTTATGTGTTTGAAGTAAAAAGCCAATCATGAGAGAAAACTAAACCGCAAACAGTAACAGTAATTAGTTTGCAGGGATGGAAATAACGGCCAGTGATTGGTAATTACCAATCAAATTTGCCAGCCAAAAATGAAATAAATAAAATTTCACAAGAATACAGTAAAAACGGTAACTGGACGAAGCTAGCTCCCAATCACCTATCAATCTATTTTCCCTTATTTCCATCTCTGAGTTTGTAGTTTCATGTTGCTTAGGATTGGTCGATGCACAATTGAGAATGTCAAAATCAATTAAAGTGTTCACGGTTTTTCGATTCACACAGTAAAGCTCCATCACGGCCATAACAAAAGGGGGGAGGGGATCAGAAGGCAGTAGGGAGTGATAAACTCTTTCTAATCTCCATTACTTGTCTTACCAGCCGAGAGCAGGAAATGAGACTGTATCATAGTGAATGTTTTGCAAATAAACACATGATCTACACATCAACACAAAACACCTCTGGAGGCATTTAAGGTTTAAATTGAATCAGAGAGGGGTGACTGGTTACAGCTGTACATAGCTGTTAATGTAAGCCAATAAATTGTCTGCCATAAAAATCTACTTCACACCTTAACTTAATAGATGATACTCAGAATATAAGTCATTGTAAAGCTAAGTTTAACAATAGCTAGTGGTTGGTACAGATTTTGGCGGTAATAATTAGGGAGTTGTTGGATGAAGAGTTAGGGGAAAAACAAAACTCTGTACCTGATCTTCTAAGAGGTTTCTTGTCTGGTTTCTTTGGTTTTGTAGAATCACTGGTTTGAGGTGACTCATCCTATAAACAAATTAACAGAAAAACAATATTATATACACTAAACGAATTTATGGTTTTGCAAAAAAAATGTTACTGCAAAGTTGTGCATGGTAAATGTGCCAAAAGTTTTGAGATTTGTATTTTTTTATTTGCAGATTTATTCACAATCTTACAACACTATTTATTTTTTCAAGGTGCCATTTCTCAATATGCACACTGCCACTAACTTAGACTGATGTGTCAAATTTTACCCATTAATAAATCCCCCCTGTATTGTTTTCATTGCAGCATATACATACATGTGGGATTGAGCATTACAATTTCAACATCCTACTTACAGGAGATTTGAATCTTTTGGACCGATAGCCTTTTCCTTGTTGATGTCGGTCCCAATCCTCTACCCTTTCTTTTCTTCTGTTTTCTTCTTCCTGAAATGGTAAAATTCACTACAAAAAATGAATTTTGTATGTGATTGTATTATGTTGTAGGTCAAAATAAAATTCAGGTTAAAATGATTTCAAGCTAGTTTAATTTGATTTTCAATAATTATAAATTTCTTTGTCTCCTAACTCTAATGAAAAGGAAATTATTTTAATCTGAATTTCATTTTGACCTACAACATAAATTAATATATTTCTTTTGAAGCGATGTATATTAAAGAGTGTAAAATGGTACCTCCAACACTTGCTAAAAGCCATGGATAAAAAACTATAAAGAAGAGACAAAGAACCTGTGCCTATGAAGTAAAAAACAAGTGTGATATATATTATATTATTGCTGAGTGTGTTTACTGACCACCATTTTGTCCTCAATAAATTTAGCAGCCTTGGCATCATGTTGCTCCTGGAGTCGTCTTCTTACATCTTCCATTCTCTCTTGCTGACTAGCAGCTTGTATGGGATCTAATAATAAATCAAAGCCAAAAAAAATGTATTGAAAACTGTATTGAAGAGGTACCCCTGCCTGACAATATAGTGAAAATCAGAAACAATTGCCATTTTTTTATATAACAATATGCAGGTTTGACCAGATTTATCACTCAACTCACCAAAGTTTGCAATATCTCTTTTCTGTTCCCATCTCCTCTGTAAATCTCTCCAATATGGCTTAAGTTTACTCCACAGGAAAATCAAAATGATAACACCAAAGACAATAAACCAGCCATAGTTCTCTAAGAAACCAACACCTGTTTGAAGAATACAGAAGACCAAATTATCAACAATGTATAGTTCTACAAGGAACATAATGACCCACACTTTCCCCATGGTATACACAGATCACTGGAAAATTTCAGAGGGGGCATGGGAATATCTAACAATGTACTTGTACAATAATGTGTTTGGATAAAAGCTGGACTTGTATAATTTTTTTTTAATTTTTTTTATTTGAACATTTGCTCCAGGAGCAACCTCTGCTCATCTAGGGAGCTCATTCCACATAAACATGTTAGATTTTCTTTACAGATTGTTATTATTTTAGTATTATATTATTTACATTTGCTAGGTGCAAGTGCAAGTGCAGATCATTGCGAAAAAATTCTACAGGGCAGATGGGACAACAGTACTTGTGTTGAATTGCCTAGCTTCTTTAGTAAAAGATTGCACATGATGAAATAACAACTTCGTTTCATTTGCTAAATTCATCAGAATTCTATAAACAGGTTTTATTTTATTTAACAAAATGTATTTATATACCGCACATATGACATAGGGTTTACAAACACTCTGTTGGATAAGATCTACTACCAGTCCATGTTCAATCTCAACCACCTACCCTACCCATGTATGGATGTGACGGACAGATGGAATCACAGATAGAGATCAGTAGACTTAACTACACAAGGGTCTACATCATCAGTGGAGGTATACTCAGAGATGAGAAAAAAATGTGAGTTCTGCCAAGAGGAGTTAAACTTAAAACCCGTGGCTACCAGTTCCAATGCTCTATCTACAGAGCTTAATAAGACTTATGGGTGACTTGCAGAACAATGCAAAAAAAAAAAAAATGCAGACTTCAAGAAAATGAAAGTACAATGTTATGCCATTATTGTCCTAAAAGGTCTTGAGGTCCCACTGCCAACTAAGTCTTTTTAATTTGACACTGTTGTAGGAGTTCAGTGATTAAAGGAATATCTTTTCCCATCGACGACACCTGTCGACATTCACGCTTAACCTGACGACATTCATGCTGAAGCTTATATCCCAAAAATTAAAAGTACGCCTCAGTATGTTTATCAAATTTAGCAGTTTATCACTTTGCAAATATTGTAGAAATACAGAGTGAAATATTTGCTTTTAGTAAGAACCTTACCGTATTCTATAACATGCAAGCAAAGCATCCTTCGAAAGGAGGCTTCCATAAGACTTACAGTACTGTGATGGCGTTACAATTCAAATTGAAAATGATGGCAATACTTTGATAATCGTTACTGCATGCCAGTTTTCAAAGGAATACAACCATTCGTTTAAGTGTGGAGGCCAAATAACTAAGTTATTTCAAACGTCCCAAAGGTATATTTGAAAACACTAGTCTCAAGAACTTAACTTACCCACGTAAAAAACGTCCACAATAAAAGCTGGTGCCTTATTCTGCGGAATATTGTCAGCAGGACGTTCTCCAGGGTCAGCACCCACTTCCATTTCAGTTAGTGTTGGGTGCACTTGGAACGCTGCATTCTGAACGAACTAATTCATCAGGAAGCAATTTACGAACTTTTGACGTGGAAAATTGCTATTGACTGGGTCATGAGAAAATATCCCATACATAACGTATCTATTGATTTGGGAAACAACCGCTGCTCACTATTGCTCGTGGATTCCTGATATTCGCGCGAGGGGAGGTCGTGCGTGATTATACGCGTGTGTACAGTCACGCAGTCTTCCACTTCGTGATGTTCGTGCACTTTTCATTATAAACGATATAGGACAACATGGAATGTTCAATGGAGCTTGTTATGAACCCTTTGATAGCCTATTGCAGGGCTAACACATAACAACAAACATTAGAGCTAGAGAAAAAAAAAACAAGCAGATCAAAGCTGCTCGGATGCGTAGCTATCTCTACAAACTTTTTAATTTCTTTCTTTTAGTGATAGCGCTCTGCATTAGCCTGGATTCTCGCCATTTTTTCTGTAATAGCTAAGACGAAACTAGAAAAAGCCGAAAAAAAAAAAAACAGCAATAACGAAGGAGGCTCACAATCGTGTATACGTACGCGGCTGTTGTTTGGTCATTTTTCAACAGCAACGGGGAAAACCCTTTTCTTGTCCAATCAGAGGAAACCAGCTCGATATTTGCATGACTGTTTCCTTTGCATCGCTTGCTTTGGTTGTATGTCAATTGCCAGCTAACAAGATGTGTTTACTGCTTTTCTCTAAAAGAATATGAATCATCTTCGCCTAAAAGTTGACATGGTGGAGCATAGCATCTATATCACAGTGTCAAAAGCTTCAATTCTATGGCTGGTAAGTACAGTTTTGTTATTGCACTAGAGATTGATGACGTGAAGATGATATATCTCGAAAACAGAGACATAATTTGCTAAAACGCTTCGCTCTTTTGAAGGGGAAAAATCAAGGCGTCAGCAAGCACATTCATTTAAAGAACAAGGGGAGATTTTGGAACGGCTAGAGCAAGATATCGATTCTAGGTCGGCTGTTCGCGCACCACCCAATGTTTCGTGCGTGACTCGTGCCGCCGAATCGACGACCGATGACTATGATCGCGCGCGAAAAGTACCCTCGGAATCTACTTCGTCGCCCAATCATGATGACCCAGGAAGCGCAAATGAAGGCGGAAGCGATGAGAATCGAAAGAGGAGTGCCACAGAGCACGACGAAGCAGAAGTCCAGGTTTTAGAAGCGACAAGTAGTTCGCGGAATGAATCCCTCGAAAGACAGTCACGCGAACTTGTGACAGCTGTGGCGACTGGTGGACAAATTGGCCATTGTGTCAGGACTGTAGCGGAGACATCACCGATGCCTGATTTGTTCGCCCAGGATGAAGACGGAGACACGTAAGGGTTAAAGCATGTTAAGTTTTTTTGCACTCAGCACAACTTCAACATATTTTTGTGGTTGCTTCATTTGCCTTAGTCGGCCACTGAATAAATGGCTTTGTTCTACAAAATCTTTTAATATCAAGAACAAAATGAAATCAAACAACTTTATCTTAGTTACGTAAGTTTCCAAACGAGAATTCAGTGGTTTAACCCCAAGCAGTTAATTTTTTCCTGTACCACTAAGTTTACCGTACGTTTCTATAGCGCCAGCTTAGCATCAATTCTTTAAACAATACTGAAAGAGTCCACCCACATGTTTAAAACAGAAGCGAATCACAAAAGAATTGCTAATAACAAGAGTTGTAACTTTGCTTGCTCAGCGCTTTAGCATACAGGAACGTTTAATTCAAAACTTACGAAACTTAAGCTCGCTGAAGTTGTGATTTCGAGATGAAGTGTGGCAAACTGGATTTTTCCGGCTTGACTAGCGGCTTTCAAGCGAAGAGTCCTAATTTCTTTTTAATGCGAAGGTTTGTCAAGCAGAGTGACATATTGCTGACACTGACTTTCTCAGACAAGTATAGTCTAGTTTTTAGAAACTTTAAGTGGCAGGAAGAGGCCCAGCCACACCGGAAACAAGCGGCCAGGTCGATTCATTGGCCGGGGATCTGAGCGGCCTACGTACGTTCAGACAAAATGAGGACCTTTGTTTTGACATTCTTTGAGTTTTCTTTCGGTTAACTGCATGAAGCTGCCATATATCACAGTACGCTCAGTAGACATGACAGTTTCGACAGTCTCAGTTGTACCAGTTAGGAACTTCCTGATCAAGTGGACAAAAACTACAGAAACCGCCTCA
>OX419344.1:1119599-1142099 GCA_948470475.1 Galaxea fascicularis | reverse complement strand
TAAAGTGGTGAGAACCAGTGAACAGGTGAATATGTTTTTACGGCGTTAAAACTTTAGTTTCGACTGGGTATCGTTAAACACAAAACACAACCAATCAAAGGAAATGGGAACAACACAAAACAATTGCAAGTAAATTATACCAAGTTTAATTTGAACACCCAATAAGATAGAGGAACAGTAAGACTAATCCCAGGGCCCGGTTGTTCGAAAGCCGATTAACGCTAATCCAAGATTAAAAATAAATCAAGGAGGTTATTTCCGCCTCTATCCCCAAACGTTGTTCAATGCTGATATTCTGCAAAATTTTAGATTAGGGGAAGTCAATCCTGAAAAACAAAGAGCAGCGGAAACAACTTTCATCCAAAAGTGAAAAACTAACGCTAATCCTGGATTAGGTTAATCGGCTTTCAAACAACCGGGCCCAGGTCACTAAGGGCTTCACACGCATTCCCATTCTCCGAAAACCTAGCACAGACGTAAAGAGTTCCTCATTGCGATTCATACTAGTTAACTAACTTCGTCCTGTTGTATACTTTCCGTTTTTAGGCAAAGAGGCAGTTCCAATCGAAGCACACGGACAGCAAAAGAAGAAAACGATAAATCTCTTGCTGACGACAGTCTAGTGAAAGATGTGTTCCACTGAACACCAGTGTGGGAGGAATGCTTGCAGAGCTGGAGTAAAGATTGCAAAGCTTACAGCTCTTACTAGAGCTGGCTTAATCTGGCCTGTGTTGAAACAAGTGGATGAATAATGGATTGCAGGGAAGGGAGGAAACTGATATTGAACTTATTTAAGTGAAGCTCGAAGGCATCATCTCAGGCCCGCCATCAAGACATCAACATTTGCGGCATTGTTGAAATGGAAAAACAGCAGGCTACAAGAATATCTGAAATTGCTTGAAAACATCTAAAACTGATCATATTGAGAAGCACATTTTATGCATTGAAGAAGTAGAAAACTACGCTTAGTATTTTTTCACGCAATCTCGTATTGGTTTTGCAGATAATGAATACCCCCTCGACTTCATAACGACGCTTGACCACCATTCCAATCAACTGTAAAATGTTAAAGTTCAAGGCACAGATCACATTAAAATATTAAGCAGCGAATAGCACAGTTGTAAAAGATAAGCAGCGTAGTCAAAGTTGTAATTGAAAGACAAACACTGAAATGCAACAAAATTGTTTGAATTTTATTTTCAGCAGTATGAAAGTATTTGTACTCAACAGATACCTCTTGGTATTACGATTCCTAAGGCTTCCTGGAAGAGAAACACCCGCGAGATTCGCGGTACCCCTATATTTTTCGTTCTTTCTTTTTTCAACAACTACAGTTTATTTATTTCAACAAAATACAACACAATACATTTTTATTAGCCTTCCCCAAGGGGTTTTTCAGGACTAATTTACAATACTTTTTTGGAGACTTTTGCCAGGCTGCATGGTGCAGTTTACAATCATTTAGAGAAGTCATAGATGTCCCAAGGTCACTAGGGGTGGTCACAGCCAGGGTTCGTTTCGTCCCTAGTGATCTTTAACGTCCCACAGAATTAATTGTGGAGAGTTGTGAGACGGGACCTCCGCTTTATCGTCCTTATCCGAGAAAACTAGAAAGTCTAACCATTTGCAAATATCACTGCAAAGGAAGCACTTTCTCCTCAGTTATTTAAAGACCCTGAGTGTTGGTCCGACCGAACCCACAACCTCCCGCACGGTAGTCCGGAACTCTACCAACTGAGCGAACTGGTCGGCGGAACACTACCAGTACTTACAATTGCTTGCGCTACTTACACGACTCTGCTTACATTAATGCCAATAAGATACTTGGACAACTGACAAAACGGTACCTACACTACTGAAAATGCAGTACAATTACATACGATATTACATTGAACAGTATACATATCTAACACCTATAAGCACCTATTTAACTTACTCGTGCGCAGCAAAGCGGGTGCCCACCATAATGCGCTCTCTAGAAACACAATTTTCACTATTTTTACCGTATTACACATGATGCAGAACGCTCACCTTTTAAAGACAGTTTTAAACTTTTTAATAACACCAAGAGATCGCACTCACTGAACTGATTCGCCTGCTAATTTCTTTGCACATAATAGAGTACGAAATGCATCACGGAAAGCCTTAACCCGCAACGAGTACACGATGGGATTAATTACAGATGCAAACAACACAAGTGTCGTTGTTACCAGGTATAACTGAGTTTGTCTCCATAAAGTTGGGGCAAGGAGATGAATGACAGCATCAATCAAACTTGGAAACCAACAAAGAGCAAACGATCCTATCACCATGGCAACTGTCATTGCTGCTTTATTTTCTTTCAGAAAACTCGACGGATTTGAACTGGCATCTTGAAACTTGATCTGTCTCTTCTGTTTCCTAGCTTCCTTAAAAATGCGAAAATAGAAATATCCTATAAATATGAAAGGAATCCCAAAGACCCCTGTTATAATAATAAAATGCCCTTGTGGACCGACCTCGCATTTGCTGCCCAATGTAGCGATCGCCGTCACAAATGACAAAATCCAAATTGCAGTAATAGCTTTTCCACATCTTATCGGAGTTATTTTTCCGGCATACTGAAGTGGAGAAGTGACACCGATAAATCGATCGTAACTTAGCGCCAGAAGGTTCAATGATGAAGAAAACAAAGTTAGCAGAAGCATGCATGTAAAAAGATTATGAATATTGGTCGTGATGATTCCAGCCTTGTGGAAAAGTTTTATGCACCAGACTGGCATGCCCATAAAACCAACAAGCAAATCCGCAACCGCTAAAGAAATTACCACGTAATTGGTGTTCGAACGCAAAGCGGAGTTCCTGTAAATTGCCAGTATCACCAGAATGTTTAACGACACTGCAGCAATCCCGCAAAGGATGGAAAATGTTACAACTGGAATCAGCGCGGAGGATGAAATTGCGTAAAAATCATTGAAACATTCGTCGTAGCGAGGCAGGCTAGAATTCTCCATTGCACATATGCTTTCTTTGAGACAGTAGACGAAGTTCACTTTGTAAATTGACAAAAAGCTTTGGAGATAACGTCTTTGTTTACAGTTGAAGCACTCGACATCCAAACTACAATGCAGCTGTCTTTTTTTCCCTAAAGGAAAAGAACAGAACTCTTAATTAAAGGTAACTTAACTTCCCATTTTTGCCAACGTAAAACGCTAGTAAAACATATATACGGGTCTTGAAGGACTATTTCTGGAATATTATTTGCCAACTGAGCAGTCTATTTGTTCCAGCAAAATCATAATTTTTACGCCTAATTACAACTTGAGTTCTTAATTTCCCGGAATCCATTTGTAGTCAGCATAGTCGACGCCTGCCAGTGTAAGTGAAAAAAATTAAGCGACTGCCAAAACAAATAAGCATTTTATTGTCAACAAATCAGAACAACATTTGATTTGTTTTCTGCAAACTGAGTTTCAGCTCCGGCGCTGGTCACTGGTGTTTTCTAATGTTCTTCAGTATAATCGAGAATGCTCTTTCTTATTTAAATTTTTATTCCAAACCATTCACATTGGCCAACAGCTTGTGCAGTGAATGGCCAATTCACTTTACATCCGAACCAGTGGAAAGCCATCTTTCAGAAACGCCACTGGATCTAAATTTAAGTGGTGAGGTCGATCTTAAGTCGTACATCCACACCAAGGAAACTCGTTGAAGCTTTGTGGTAGTTCCCGTTATAATGGTCATAAGGACTTAATCGATTGTGTACAACAAAGGCCCGTTTCAAACGTCGTGCTACTGCTGTGTCGAACTCAATTGATCGAATTAAATTCGACAGTACCACGACGTTTGAAACCAAGTCGTGCTACTGCCGTGTAGCATGGCAATCCTGTTTGAATGTGAATAGCATGTATAGTTATCTGTTTCGTTCTTCTACTGCCGTGCTACACGGCAGTAGCACGACTTGGGCTCAAACGTCGCGCTACTGTCGTGTCGAACTTAATTCATAAATTATAAATACATTTTAAAATTCAGCAAAACCGGTTTGTTATGGTTTGACGCATGTTAACAGCAACAGTTTTTAATTCGACTGAATTAAATTCGACGTCTGAAACCAAGTCGTGCGGGAGTCGTGCTTCACGTGCTAAAGTCGAACCAGGTAAGCCCGACGTATGAAAAGGGCCAAACTGGGAATAAGCAGGAAACAGGACGGCACCCTTCACTTACTTCTTACAGTAATCAAGCAGGGTTGTCAAAAAGCGCTAGCGACCGGCGATATCGCCAGCTACTTTCCTAGTTTCGCTGGCTACGATTCACCGGTAAAAAGAGAAAATGTGGCGGGAAAATGGTGTTGTTACCCCCCTATTCTACTACTACTTAAAACCTTTTTGAGAACCCTGGATGGTTATTTACCTTGCGCTCTTTTACCAGTACTTGGAGCCTTTCTTTGCTCTTCTTTTGCCCTTCTCTTGTTGATCAGGAGGTGTTTCCGATTCAATTGGTTTGAGAGTGACTCCACAGGGGTCAAAGCTTTCGAACTGGTATCACGTACGAAACCTAGTTTCGCTATCTTGTGAAAATAAGCATTAGCAACTGATATCGGAGGACAGGAAATGAAAATTTGGACAAATAATGTACAAAGCTCTATTTACATTTGAAGTAGATAGATAATGAGAGTTCTGGGCCAGTTTTTTTTTTTTCACATTTTCTTTAAAAAATTAAAAAAATTTTAAATGGAATTTTAAATGGAATTTTAAATGGAATTTCTTTTCCCACTCAATTATCGAGGATTAACCAAAAAATCCCAATAGGTAAATTGCCTATCGGGGATTTTACAAAGCCAAAAAAAATCCCCGATAGACAATTTACCTATCGGGGATTTTACAAAGCCAAAAAAAAATCCCTGATAGGCAATTTGCCTATTAGGGATTTTACAAAGCTAACATTTGTCTATCAAGCATTTTCTTTTCCCACATGGGAAACCCCCGTGAAATGACACATTTTCTTTTAAGAATTTTAAATGGAATTTCTTTTCCCACATGGGAAACCCCCGTGAAATGACACATTTTCTTTTAAATGGAATTTCTTTTCCCACATGGGAATGTGGGTTCTGGGCCAGTTTTTTTCCTAACCAAACTCACAGTAAAAAATACAGAAAAAATTATTTTTTTCTGTATTTTTTTTCATTACACCACACATTTTTAAATGGAATTTTAAATGAAATTACTTTTCCCACATGGGAAACCCCCCGTGAAATGATTGTCTTTTGAAGTAAAGTTTGTCAGCAAAGTTTGTCGGAAAAATCACCAAGCTCGGAAAAATAGTTTCCCACGCGTGGGAAAATTCTTTTGAAGTAAAGTTTGTCAGTAAAGTTTGTCAGTGAAGTTTGTCAGTAAAGTTTGTCAGTAAAGTTTGTTAGAAAAATGATTGTCTTTTGAAGTAAAGTTTGTCAGCAAAGTTTGTCGGAAAAATCATCAAGCTCGGAAAAATAGTTTCCCACGCGTGGGAAAATTTATTGTCTGTTACCCAACCGGACTTTTGCGTTCGTATTTTTGTTAGTGGTGAATTTGTCATTATATCTGCTAAGATACTTATCGATGATAGGACTGTTGTCTGTCACGTAATCGTCAATATTGCTCATTTTTTTGTACAAATAAGATGGTTGAAAATCACCACTTCTCATCATTTCTCTAATGTCATTTAACAAATGTTGATAGCTTTGGTAGGCGTATGTACAATTTTGAATTTTTAATTTAAGGTCTTTATGTTCCATCCAACCCTGGATTAAAAGTGCTGTTGTACTAATAGCAACTAAACTAACTCCACCAGTCGCCACTGATGAAGCTATCCCTCCAGATGCAAAGACTACTGATAAAGAGTTTCCCAATAATTCCCATTTTTTGAAACGTTTCATGGCTTGTTTGTAAGCCCAACACTTCTTATGATAGGTATGGTAATAGGTTTTCAATTCTTCAATTTGTTCCCCAGTCAATTTGTCTGAAATATGATTCCAGTCAAATATGCACTTTCTTGGTTCCACCATATAAATTGGTTTATATAAAATTTAGGAGATTACGGTTGGAAACGAAGGAACTCATTTTGAAAGTATCTAAACATCTGTTTCAACTCTACATTTGTCAAACTTTTATTATAGATCAAGAAAGCGTATAGATTCATTTTTGTACTACTTACGGGCGTTGCGTTGTCTACAATACTTCCGATGGAAAAAGGGTGGGAACTGGATGGTAAGAGATCTGTAATTACTGCTGACGCTATAGGTGACACACTAGCGGTTCCTCTGAATAGGTCTAACGTAGCCTGCGAGGGGTTGTGATCTTTTGTAACGCGAATAGTCCATAACTCTATTTTATCTGTTAAGTTTGACAGACCAGACTTAGTGAGTCTCCCAACTTGAGGCGTCCCCCAATCCACATACACTAAACCATCAGACCATGGTAAATGTGCACCGAATCCGTTATTATTATTATAATTTCCCCAAAAGAAGTGTGTTTGAGCATATTGGTTATGTGTATTTACAAGCATAAACGTTGTTGATGTGTTGTGAGAAGAACCACCAACATCTGTTGAAGGAAATTCATTAAACGCGAGAAAATCATCTGTACCGTCAAAATATGCGTGATACTTTCCAAGGCGTGTATCAAACTTTAATAAGGGTTTCCTGTTGTTGACAGATTGTGCAAACTTTCTGTTATTAACAGGGTCAGTCATCCCTGCTATCTTATCATTCTCATCAACATCTAAGAGAGTTAGCGATGGTATCAGACTGAGTGTTAGGTTCTCAAGAATAGGAACACTGAGTAGTGTGGTGTTATTACGTAGCGTTCTATCAACGTATAACTTATTACTGGCATCTGTGTTGTTAATTGGACTACCCACATTCTCGATTCTGTGAGTATCCATGTTGATGTCAGTCTGCATCTTCATCTCATCGTTATCGTTTACAAACAGTTCGAGGTTATAGACGCTCGGATCAACACTATCCACCCAATCTTTAACACCGTAGGCGATCATATGAGCATTTACCGGTGTCGACGTTGTTGTACCATGCATATCAATATAGATGTAATCGATAACTTGTAACTTGTTGTTGTTGATTTGCACGAGTAGTTTGCTGAAATTAGTGAAGTTACGCTGAACGTTTTTGTTGATGCCCGCACCAGAACTATTAGCTGACAGCTGAATATTGATCATTTCTGGTGGAAAGAATTCAAATATCATTGTGTATGTCCCACGAGGTAGAGGATTGAGATTGAAACCTATCCTGGATCGATAATTGTTTGTTCCTGAATCCTTTGTCAGAACAGCGCTATAAGCCTTCTTATACAGGTGAGGCGAACCGTTGAAATCAACAATCCCATTAATGGTGATGTTATTCTCAGAACTGCTCTCATTAACATCTCTCAGGTATAAGAAAGCGTTCTTCTTGTCAGAGGAGACAATGTGTGATTTAGAGATGTAGTCCTTATACTGCTGCGTGATATTTTGATTTGAAGCGTTGAGTTGGGTGTTGAAAAAGCTAACGTTGACAGCATGATCGTTCTCAAAAACCGCTGGCGTACCAACATTTACAATCTTATTTCCATCCAAATTCAGATCATCGGTCATAGCTACGCTTCCATCCTTTTTGAGATAGGGTGTTAAATCCACTGGTGATGCCACTTTAGCATCAACATATTTTTTATTGACTGCTTCTGAATCACCACTTGAGCTTGTTGTATCTTTCAAATTTATTATTTTGTAATTAGCCATATTTAAATTGTAAGTCATGGGATTGTTACCATCTGTCCTTACATAATCATACAATTGTCCTTCAAGGAAGCTTTTATTAACCGCATCTTGTTCGTCAACAGGATCCAACATGTTTATGACTTTTTGTTCATTCATATTCAAATCACCGGTCATAGCTACGCTTCCATCCTTTTTGAGATAATCCACTGGTGATGCCACTTTAGCATCAACATATTTTTTATTGACTGCTTCTGAATCACCACTTGAGCTTGTTGTATCTTTCAAATTTATTATTTTGTAATTAGCCATATTTAAATTGTAAGTCATGGGATTGTTACCATCTGTCCTTACATAATCATGCAATTGTCCTTCAAGGAAGCTTTTATTAACCGCATCTTGTTCGTCAACAGGATCCAACATGTTTATGACTTTTTGTTCATTCATATTCAAATTATCGGTCATAGCTACGCTACCATCTTTTTTGATATATCCTGTCAGATGAACATTAGTGACATGGTCGTCAATGTATTTTTTGGTTGCTGCATCAGCATCAGTTGTCGGCGTCGCCACGTTAGTTAATTTTTTATTATCGATATCATAATTTCCATCAGATGTTAATTTAAAACCAGGACCTGGCGGACCAACTGCTCCTTGAGTACCAGGATTCACTGTATGTGGATTATGAATATTATCATTATTTACCCCCATATACTATTAGATTATATTATAATTTAATTGATTCATATATTTCCATAAAAATTCCTTTTAACGGTTTTCTTTGGTTTGTCAACATATAGAAATGAATACGGTTTTTTAGTTGCCCTTTCATATTGATCTTTTGTGACATTCAATTCTCTTGAAATCGAATTTCTTTCACGATTACTTGGAAACTCATAAACAACATAATGGCTACAATTTAATCTTATATCTTTTGGTGTTTTATAGAAGCTCTGACTGAGATATATTGTTGAGCAGTTTTTATGTCTTCCCTGAATGAAATAATCAATTAATGGTTTTTGATTTTTTTCACAAATGAAATCATCAAATATTACTATTTTCTGAGAATCACTATCCAGACTATCAATGGGTTTTATTTCATTGTTATTGTAATGTATAACATCATAACCAACCTTAGAATGTCTACTGATATCATTCAGTGTTTCAATCATATGTTTATATTTTTCCTGTTCAAGATTTTTACCATAAAGATGAACCTGATCAAAATAAACTAATGGTGTCATAAGCATATGATACAATAAATTAGTTTTTCCTGAACCGCTATTACCACAAATCAACATTCTGAATGGTTTATCCGGCATACAACTTTCTATTTGTCTGAAATTGGTATTTTCATCTTCATTGAAATCGTAATTTGGTATTTCCATATATATATATATTAGATAAATAAAGATAAGTTAAGATAAGTTAAGATAAGTTTATATAACTATTATATAACTATTATATATAATGGATATTAAACAATTCAAAAAGCTTAGTAATTCCAAAATTGAAGCAGGAAGAAAAACCAGAACTGTGAGAAATGTGTTGAAACAGTATAATGAAGCAAAACAAGATGCTTATGAGAGAGTATCAGAAAGTTTACAACCTATCATTGATGTTGAAAAAAGTATTGATAAGAAACAGGATGAATTAATTGAACAACTCCAAAAAAATCAAAAAGCTATCACAAGTGGTTTAGATGATTTAATTCTTCATCAACAATTACCTGAAACCTCCGCACAAGATACAAAATTACCAATTGGTTATAAACCTGCAATGATGGATACATATAAATCGGATTTAGATAAAGGATTCGATCATGATGATATTCAAACATTAATGTATTATGATCTTAATCCACCATCTGATATATTGAAAGGTGTTCAAAATAAAGACATTAATTTTAATAATTATAATAAGAGTTTAGGTAAATTACTAAAAGATTTAGGACAGCGAAAAGGAGCACTATCAAAAAGTAAAAAGGCACGAGATGGTAATAAGGAGCAGATTGATGAACTAACACATCAAATCAAGACCATTCAAAAATATAGAAACAGAATTGCTATAATACCTGAAGGTCTGGAAACAATTGGGTCTGGGATATATACACAGAAAAAGAGAAATGCTTACAAAGTAAATCTACAAAATGGTCAGTATGGTGGTCTGATTATTGATCTTCCTAAACTGTATGGACATCTCAAAGTTATAGCTCATAAGGACGGTCAGAAAGTATATGATAAACAAGCTGACTTTGACACACTTGATCTTCTAACAAAGAGGTTCAACAGTAAAAAGAAATACAGTGATCTATCAAAAATGATTTTTAATGAATTAAATCAAATATCCCAGATTCCTATACATCGTACTAGTAATAAGTTTAAGAAAATGGGAGCGGGTGTCATTTATTTCAACAATACAGAAGATTTACTTTCTAGATTAGAATTACTTGGAGGATCGATTCAAGCAGGTAATGATGGTGTTACAAAAGAATTCACACAAATAGCTCATACATTGAATAAAATAGGAGTTATCAACAATAATCAATTAAATGATTTATTAAGAATTATCTAATATAATATATAATGGAAGAACAAGTGATTTATATATCATCTGTTGATAGAGAGAAAATTGGTGTTAGTAAAACTCACGATTTCAAAATCAAACTGAAAACGACGTATAAATTGGATAAAGATAAGAGGTATGAAATAGCTGTTGATACAGTGATGATGACATACAGTTGGCATAACATATCTGAAAAGATTGGAAACAATAAGATTAAATATAGTCATGATGGAGGTGAAAACTGGGAAACAATTACTTTTGTTGATGGTAGCTACAGTTATGAAGACATAAATGATTACATTCATCAGTATATGGTAAGAGAGACACATACAACAAAAGATAAATATCCAATAAATATCCAGTTCGTTCTATCTTCATTTAGAGTCATTATTGAATTGGATAATAATTATCAGGTTGATCTTAGAGGGACTGAATTTGGTAATTTACTTGGTTTTGATGAAAAAATAGTGGAATCGACTGAATATAGTGCTAGATTACCGAATATAACCAACAGCGTTGATAAAATAAATATCCATTCAGATATTATTGAAAATTCAATACTGAGTGGTTATTCTGATAATCTACTGGCAGTCATACCAACCGACAATTTAACCCGCTCATATTCGTTTAAATACGAACCTCGACGTTTGTTGTTTAATGAGGTGAATAAAACACAACTGAATGAGATGCGATTTTATATAACTGATACACTCGGTCGTCCTATTGATCTGAATGATGTCGATTGGTTTATGACATTAATTATGCGATCAACAACATAATAATATAATATAATCTAATTGTATATGAATCGATTTGAATACAAGAAACGATACGATCCCGATTTAGGAATGTATGTTAAGAAGCATGTTCATAGTGGAGAAATCCAAGGTGGAGCATTAAGTGATATTTTCAAATCTGTTGCAAGTAATTTATTTGGTAAAACCATGAAAGAGGCGGCAAAAACAGCATCTAAAAAGGCTCTTCAAACTGCAGCTACAAAGACCGGTGAACATGTTGGTAAAAAAGCAGGTGATAAAATAATTCAACTATTAAGAAAAAAAAATCAAGCTTCGCTAAATCAAGCTTCACTAAATCAAGCTTCACCAAATGTAATGTCACAAACACCTATGTCACAATATGAGATCAATGAGAGAGTTAACAGAATAATTTCTGGAGGTAAATTTGGAAAAATTATGTAATCAAATATTATATGTTTAGAAACTCAGAATATGTAGAACGATATGAAGACGTTGTTTTTGAACTAGAAACAGGTTTGGATACAACAGTGACTAGAAATCAAAAAAAAGATGGTCATAGATTCGTTGTTGACAATACAGGTGAAGTGACTCCATTTGATTGGTATAATTCACGTATTGTAGTAGATTTTAAAGTAGTATTAGCAGCTGATGGTGGCAACATTACAGCAGCAGATCATAACGGTATAGTAAATGGTTCTCATTCATTGATAAATAATTTCAAAGTTAATTTGAATGGAAAAAAAGTATATGATCTGAACGACGCTAACCATTGTGTAAATATCAAAAATCTCTTAGAGTATAGCCCATCTTATGCTGAAAGTACTGCTACTAATGAATTTTTCTATTTAGACACAAGTCGAAGCGCTGAAGAACGACCAGCTCAGGGTGCCTATAATAAAGGTTTTGCTACGAGAAAAGCTCTTCTTGGTACATCAACTACAGTCAGTACTGAAATACCTCTTAATAGATACAGTTTTTTCGAAGCACTACGTGATGAACTTCTGCCGAATACACGCTTAGAACTAAATTTAGAACTCGAATCGGATGCTAATTTAATTTGGCAAGCAGGTGCTGATTGTAGAGTTGTAGTAACAAAAATGCAACTTATGGTTCCTCGGATTACTTTCAATTCTGAAGGTCAATCATTATATACTAGTAAATTCATTACAAATAAAAAATGGACATATCTAAGAGAAGAAATCATGAGATCAAATTCTTCACAGCAACGATCCGGACATTTCAATATTACAAGTGGAATAAGCAAACCAAGGCATGTATTTGTTTTTATCATCAATGATGCCAATATTAGCGCTCAAACAGCTAATCCATTTTTGTATAACACTTTTTCAGTTAGTACAGACCCAAGAACTCTTTCAAATTGTCATCTTGTTGTTGCAAATGGTAATGAATACCCAGAAATACATTATACCCCTACTACAGATATGATCAGAGTGTATAGAGATGTTCTGAAATACGTCCATAAAAACAATGAATATGGTGAAGGCACTTTGCTTAATAGAAGTAATTTCAGTACAATCTTTCCATTTATGTATTTTGATCTCACAAAACAAAAACTGGATATCAGAGATGGAACAACTAAACTAACTTTCAGATATGAACTAAGTGGTACAACAGCAACCGCTTATAGTATCTATGCTTTGATTTTATATGAGCAGGAAGCCGAACTTGTTCAGAAAGATGGTAAACTCCTGTTCCGTTAAAGAAATTTCATATGAAATTAAAATTTCATATATTATATATGACACAATATTTTCCTTATGGTGTTAAACTAAGCAAAGGTCAAATGGAAAAGCTTTCAAGAGCTTATGCCAATCGATCAAAACCGATCACACTCAGATTAGGAAAATCTGATTTGAAAGGTAACCATGAACTTATGTTGACAAAAACACAGATCAAAAAGATTCAGAGGGCAATGGAGATGAATAAAGGAGTTGACATAAAAATATCAAAAAGCCAATTACGTAAGGTTGCAAGACATGGAGGTAGTCTATGGAGTTCACTAGCAGGTCTATCGTCTAAAGTGTTACCGATGGTGGTACCATTAGCTAAAAAGGCTATTGCACCTCTTGCAACAGGAGCAATGAGTGGTTTGGCTTCTCTCGGTGTTAATAAATTATTTGGAAGCGGTCAAACAGGTGGATTTCTTATCCCTGACTCAAAAGTAAATAGATTAATTCAGTATAAAGATCATCTAACAGCTAAACAAAAACGAGACATTCTTAATGCTTTACAAACAGGATCTGGTGTCCATATTAAGCCAACACAACGACAGATGGGATCAGGTATTGGCACTATTCTCGCTTCAATTGGAATTCCGATGCTGTTAGACGCTGTAATGGGTAAAGGCCTTCAAATCGATTCGAATAGATCAAGAAAATCACCACCCGTCAAACTACCCCCAAAACAAGGAGGTCTTGTATTACCTGTTGATTATAGAAGCGATCCATTCATTGGTACTTGGGAAGGTCCTATGGTGGGTCTTGGTGTAAAAAAAAAAGTGTTTAAAAAAAAAAAAAAACGGTGAAGAGGAAGAAAGGCAAGGGACTTTTAACAGGAGCTCTCGGAGTAAATCAGGATACAGCATTCAACAAAAAACGTTTGGTCAAAAATCCCTCTCTTAGGTCAACTCATATAAATCAAATCGAATTCATAGATAAACCGCTAAGCAACTTTGACCTGATAAATCTGGTTAATCAATTAGGTATAAAACATTTCAGAGGTGTATTCAGTCGAGATGATTTACCAGGTCAAATAAATGAACCTGAAGTTGGAATAATAAATTTAGATTCAAAAATAGGACCTGGCACTCATTGGGTTTGTTACAGAAATGATGACAAACACTTCAGTGAGTATTTCGATTCGTTCGGTTTAATAATGCCAACTGAAATACAAAAATATTTACAAACAAGTGGTGAAAAAATAATATATTCAACAGATGAAATACAAGAACGCGATTCAGTTTTATGCGGCTATTGGTGTTTGTACTATCTGTTGGAGAGACAGAAAGGGAAATCAATACTCCATATCATACATAATAAAGCATTTGATCCAATGGATAAATCAGTGAACCATAAATTTATAATTAACTATTTCAGAAATATCTAATTCATATATATAATGGTGAAATCATATTGTGTAAGACAAAAAAAGAAAACTGAAAATGCTCCTGGTAGTGAACAAATTGTTAAGACACCAAATGGTAGATTAAGGATGAAAGCTATTTGTGTTGAATGTGGTGCGAAAA
Organism: Galaxea fascicularis; assembly: GCA_948470475.1. Classification (NCBI taxonomy): domain Eukaryota; kingdom Metazoa; phylum Cnidaria; class Anthozoa; order Scleractinia; family Euphylliidae; genus Galaxea; species Galaxea fascicularis. Next base: position 1,127,789 of record OX419344.1, on the reverse strand, counting down.
AATCAATGTTTGTTAAGGGAAACTAGTGGAGCCCACCCAAAGCGGTGGGCAACTTAAGAAGACCACTCAAAGAGGTGAAGGTCTTTTCCATCCAGGCACCTTTATTCCAACAGATCCTAAGCTTTTGAAAAAATACCTTGAAATAGTTGGAGGTAGTCTTCCATTTCCCCTAGTTGACTTTAAGAAAGCATGGGATGTATTATCTAATCCAAATTTGTATAAGGGACCTGAAGTGTCTGCAAAAGAGGGAAGAGAACTAATAGCAGAATACAAAAGACAGTATGCTGATTATAAAAATAAAGGTGGCTCTCGTAGTTACGGTTCTTGGATTAAATGGAAAGGTTATGGAAAAGGATTAGGTGGTTCGCTTGATATACATAAAGCCATTGGAAAGCTTCCAAAACCAAAAAAAGGATTTACATTACCTGGACATAACTATACAGGTCCATATAATCCACTTGAACAACAGCTTAGATATAATCCAAAAACTGGAGAAATATTGGAGATATATCAACAACCGACTGGAAAGACGGATGCAATCGCCATGCAGCATGATGTTGATTATTCTGTTTGTAAGGATGACAAGAAATGTAAAAATAAGGCAGACCGAAAAATGGTTCAAGCTTTAGACAAGGTACCATACAATGAAAGACAATGGGGTCATTGGTTGGCTCGAAATGCAATAAATACAAAACAGAAACTAGGCCTTGGTGTTTCAAAAAACGGAAAAAGCCGTCGAGTGAAGAAAACTGGCAAGAAAAATTAGCAGATGAATTACATACACCTATAAAAAGGAACTTTACTCGGCGGCGTGTAATTGTAAATCATATCGATGAAATATGGGCTGCTGATCTGGTTGAAATGCAACAATTCAGTAAATGGAATAAGGGTTACCGATATCTTCTTATGGTCATTGATGTTTTCAGTAAATACGGTTGGATTGTCCCATTGAAGGATAAGAAGGGTGAAAGTGTTACAAAGGCATTCAGTGAAATATTCAAGGAAGGTAGAAAACCACAATATCTATGGGTTGATAAAGGAAAGGAATTCTATAACAAACATTTGAAGGATTTGTTGGAGAAATATAATATACAGATATACTCCACAGAGAATGAGGAGAAATCCTCAGTGGTTGAACGATGGAATAGAACAATTAAAACTAAAATGTGGAAGCAGTTCACTGTTCAAGGTAATACACAGTATTTAGACATGCTACCTAAAATATTGAAACAGTATAATAATACCAAACATTCAAGTATTAAAATGACACCTGTAGAAGCTAGTAAAAAGAAGAATGAGGGACTTGCTTACTTCAATCTTTATGGTGATATGAAAACATTAAAACAGAAACCGAAATTCAAAATAGGTGATAAGGTCCGAATATCCAAGTATAAAAGAAAGACTTTCGATAAAGGATACACTCCAAATTGGACTGAGGAAGTATTCACAGTTGATAAAATCCAATATACAAACCCAATCACTTATAAATTAAAGGATCTCAACGATGAAGAAATACAAGGAAGTTTTTATGAACCTGAATTACTGAGAGCTAAACAGGATGTATTCCGTATCGATAAAGTCATTCGGAGAGATTATAAAAAGAAACAAGCTTTGGTGAAGTGGAAGGGTTATAGTGATGAATTTAACAGTTGGATACCAATGGAGGATTTAAAAGATATATGAAATTGCTTCTTATGAAAACAAATAAATCTCACCTTATATATATGAATAAAGAGAGATTTAGGAAACTATTCAAGAGATTGAGGGATTTCATACTATGTTGTAAGAAAACTGTGGATGAAGTGAATAGCGTATTGGAAGATATTAATGAACTGCAATTGTTTCATGAACCAAAAGAAGTTGAAGTTGAAGTGAAAAAAAATACCATATAAAATATATATGGAAGTTAAATATGAAAGTGATAGGCTTTTGGAGGAGTTAAAGCTAGAATATGAATATGAATTGGATACTTTAGAGGAGATATATATGGTATTAATGGAAAACGTAGAATCACGCAGCCCTTCATTTGAGGAGATATTGGAAAATGTTAATGTAATGAAAGCTTATTATGAGGAGGAATTATATAAGGTCAAAGAAAAATTAAAAAAAATATTCAGAATAAATATATATGCTAAAAAGGAAAACCCAAACCAAAGCTGAAAAAGAACCCAACTTCATAATAGTTGATTTTCTTGATATTGATACCGACAAAATTACTTTTAACACTCCAAAACCAAACGGTTATGGTGGAAGTTATGTCTCATTACGTTATGATGGTAAGCTACTCTATGTACTCTATGATGCACGTGTCTGTCCCTTTGGTTTAAGTACCAATACTGTAGATGTTAGTAAAACTAAGGAAAGGGGAAGGTATCCCAAGGATGAAAAGGTTACTGGATATAGCACCTCCATTAGCTTGCAAAGTGATGACCCTTACTATGAAAAGGCGCGTGAAATTGATGAATTCCTAATAGGGAAATGTATCGAGAACTCAGTACTCTGGTGTCTTGGTGTTCCAAAACCACAAAGGTTAATCCCTCTTCCATAGCGGGATATGATGATAAAGGTGATAAGGGGAAATGGAAACGTATCTTAAAATACTCCTATAAGGTTGATAAAACCACCAAGGAACGTATCTATCAGGACTACCCACCACGTATGGATTTTGGTCTTCCAACATCATGTGCTGAAGATATAGAAGGTAGTGATGGACTGTTACATGCTAGTGCCACATTCAAGAGCCGATTTTTCGATGCTTCTGGTGTGCTAATACCTGAGGTTGACACAGACAACATAGATGAGGTACTACCAAAATGGAGTAAAATTAGCCTCATGGCTATGTGGGGGAGTATAGCATTGGGTACATACGGGGCTAGCATTAAACCTAAAGCTCAGCAAATTAGAGTCTTTCCCCCTGAAGGATTGGATAATGACGAATGCTTGTTGAATAGTGATAGTGAAGATGATGTTCTTGCTGCTCTTGAATAGAATTCAAAAATGAATAAAAATCTATTTAAAAAAAAAATAAATTATATATATATATAGATGGAAAATAAAAAGAGAGGAAGAGGAAGACCAAAAAAATTCACAGCTGAAGAACTCAAGCAACATAAAACAACATGGATGTTAAATAAAGAATGGTATTGTGATATATGTAATACTGGGCGTAACTACGGATATACAGGTAAAACAAATCATTTGAAAACACAAATGCATAAGAGAAATGTTGAAAATTCACAACCTCAGAAATCAAATTAATATCTATTTTTAAAAAAATAGATATTAAAAAAAATATTTCATATATTATATAAAGGATGAATAAAAGTGAATTGGAGAAATTGAGCAAATCACAGCTCATCGAACAGCTATTGAAGCAAGAGAAAAAGAAGCCTGATGTCAAAAAGGTACCAGTAATAAGGAAGAAAAAGGTACCAGTGCCAACACCTAAACGAATTAAGAAGGAGAGAAATATTCTCGATGAACCGATACCTGTGAATGAGATCCCGAGAGGGCAAACGATTCTGAAACCCTCAAAGGCAAAGAAGATTAAAAAGGTGGTCCGTTGGGGAAAGAGAGAGGTGGAGAATTGGGGTGAGTGGTTGATGAAGGTGGCCTCGCATACACCACATTTCGTGGTGCATGATGAGCTTGAGTCTTTCAAGAGGCATGTGAATGAGCTCTATAAGAAGAGACCACACAGTTTCGAACTTGTAGAGGAAAACTCAGCATTGAAAAATTTCGCTTTTCAATATACCATTGAGGGAGTAGAGGATTACACTCCCAAAACATTTCTGTTAGCTGTCAAATCGGTTGTTGTCAACTTCTTGAAAGAACATCGTAACATAAAGTTCAAACTCATTCTCATATGTAACATGTCAAAAACAGACATTTCAACAGGAGAAACAATGATAGTACCTGCAGCTTTCCATTCACTCATCGAGATTAACCTTGAAGCTACTGATGTGAGTGATCTCTACAATAAAGCGGCTGAGCTGATGTTGGAGAAGATAGCAACCTTTCAAAGGCAGGGGAGTAATTGGATATTCGATTCCATCATTTCGCTGGGACTTCATACGGTAAATTACATACCGTTGAATGGCACATCTTACATACCGCTACTGGATGTGCTCAAAAACAAGAAGGCGATAATAAACATCAAAAATGAGGATAATGAGTGCTTCAAATGGTGCATCTTGAGACATCTACACCCGACAAACAGTCACCCGGAGAGAGTCTCTTCCTTGAAGAAATATAAGGATGAGTTGAATATGAGCGGTATCGATTTCCCTGTCAAGCTGTTCGATATTGCTAAATTCGAGAAACAAAACAACATTTATGTGAATGTCTTTGGGTATGAAAATGGAAATATATATCCTCTCAGATTTAGCTGGAATGCTGATGGTGTGGTGGATTTACTCTTGATAACCACCGAAGACGATGATGGAACCAATAGTCATTATTGCCTGATCAAAGATTTGAGCAGATTGGTCTCGATGCAGGTAAGTAAGCATAAAGGAAAAATGTTTTTCTGTCGAAATTGCATGCAACACTATAATGCGGAAGCTGATCTGCGAAAGCATGAAGAGTACTGTTGGAAAAATGCGTCAGAGAATATCATTATGCCAAAGATCAAAATTACTGAAGATGGGGAAAAGATAATCCCATCGATTTTGTTTAAAAACTATAAACACATGGAAAAAGTTCCATTCATCGTTTACGCTGATTTCGAGGCGTTTGTTGAACCAACACATTCATGTGAGAATGATCCAAAGAAACCATTCACCAATCAGTACCAAAAGCACAAACCTTGTGGTTTCTGTTACCACATCAAATGTTTTGATGAAAGTATATATCCATCGAAGACGGTGCATTACCGAATGAAAAGCGAAGGAGAAGATGTCGCTCAGATCTTTGTAGATATGCTTGAGAAAGACATCTTCGCCATACACCAAGAGTTCGACTTCTCCAAACCGATGATCTTCACTAAGGCCGACAAAGCTAATTTTAAGAAAGCGAAGAAATGTTGGATATGTAACCAGCCTTTCGAAGAGAAAGAAAAGAAGGTTAGAGATCACTGTCATTTCACCGGAAAGTATCGAGGAGCAGCTCACAACAAGTGTAATCTCTCCTACAAAAAATCAGACTTCACCCCTATCATATTCCACAATCTCACAGGTTATGACTCTCATCTCTTCGTCAAAAATCTTGGAAAATCTGAGGGAAACATAAAATGTATCCCAAATAACGAGGAAAAATACATCTCCTTCTCAAAAACCATCGTGGTTGGAAAATACAAAGACAAGGCAGGGGAAGAGCAGGAGATCAAACATGATCTTAGGTTTATCGATAGTTTCAAATTTATGGCAACTTCGTTGGATAAGTTAGTCAAGAACCTGAGCACCGATAAACTCAAAGAGACTGAGAAAGAATTTGGTGAATTCAAAGATTTCGTCTCGAGAAAAGGAGTTTATCCTTATGATTTCATGGATAGTTTTGAAAAATTCAGACATGTGAAACTTCCACCGAAAGAGGCGTTTTATTCAAAGCTGAACGATGAGGATGTGAATGATGAAGATTACCAGCATGCGCAAAATGTGTGGAAAACTTTCAACATGAAAACGATGGGTGATTACCATGATCTGTATCTCAAAACAGATGTTTTACTTCTTGCGGATGTCTTTGAAGAGTTTAGAAGTGTCTGTCTTGAAAATTATGAACTCGATCCCGCTTGGTATTACACAGCTCCTGGGTTGGCTTGGGACGCAGCTCTTAAGGAGGGTGATGTGGAACTAGAGTTGCTCACGGATTACGACATGCTCTTAATGATTGAACAGGGAATAAGAGGTGGTGTTTCGATGATCTCCAACAGGTATGGGAAAGCGAATAATAAATATATGCGAAGCTATGACAAAAGTAAACCATCAACGTATCTTGAATACCTGGATGCAAATAATCTGTACGGGTGGGCAATGTGTGAAAATCTCCCGGTAAGAGGTTTTCGATGGATGACTGAAAAAGACCTGCTGAAATGGAGAAACTTTCCCTGCATTCTAGAAGTCGATCTCGAATACCCTACTTCGTTACACGATCTCCACAACGATTATCCTCTCACACCTGAGAGAGTTATAGTAAACGGAGTCGAAAAACTCATCCCAAATCTGAATGACAAGAAAAAGTATGTGATTCACCACAGAAACCTGAAACAGTATCTCCACCTTGGGATGAAGTTGACAAAGATACATCGTGGGATTAGATTTGAGGAAGAGCCGTGGTTGAAGAGTTACATTATGAAAAACACAGCTCTTCGGGCAAACGCAAAGAACTCTTTCGAAAAAGATTTTTTTAAGTTGATGAACAACTCCGTCTTTGGAAAGACGATGGAGAACATCAGAAACAGACAGGATGTGAAACTGGTGAATCATGAATTGCGTGTACAGAAACTTGTGGCAAAACCGAATTTTAAACACCTCACGATATTCGATGAGAATCTGGTGGCAATTCACATGAAGAGAACAAAGATACTGTTCAATAAACCTATTTATTGTGGGATGGCTATTCTGGATATCTCCAAGACTCTGATGTATGATTTCCACTACAATTACATCTTACCCAAATATGGAGGAAAACAAAAGCTACTCTTCACAGACACCGACAGTCTTTTGTATGAGATCGAGACTCAAGATTTTTACAAGGATATTGCAGACGATGTGGTGGCTAAATTCGATACAAGCGATTTTCCTGTGGATCACCCTTCAGGGATTGAAAGGAAAAACAAAAAGGTGATTGGTATGATGAAAGATGAAGTAGCTGGGAAAATAATCGAAGAGTTTGTTGGTTTGAGAGCCAAACTCTACAGCTACAAAATATATGATGGTGGTGTTGAGAAAAAATGTCAGGGAGTGAAGAAATCTGTGGTGAAGAAAAAGATAACACATCAAGACTATAAAGATTGTCTCTTCGAGGGTACTACGAAAATGAGTAAAATGAACGTAATTCGTTCACGTGGTCATGAGATGTATACTGAGACCATCAATAAGAAAGCTCTCGATTGGAAGGATGATAAGCGGATAATATGTGAGGATAGAATCAGCACTTATGCTTATGGTCATTACAAAATTGTACATACGCCTACCGAAGTCATGCAAAACTTTACTTCAAAAGACAAACTTTACTGACAAACTTTACTTCAAAAGACAAACTTTACTGACAAACTTTACGGACAAACTTTACTTCAAAAAAATTGAATACAAATGACCTTGAATACAATAGCTGTAGGTGATGAGACAATAAATATTCCCACGCGTGGGAAACTATCTTTGTTCCCTATTTTTCCGAGAAGTCACGCTTGATGATTTTTCCGAGAAAGTCACGCTTGGTGATTTTTCCGACGAACTTTACTGACCAACTTTACTGAAATGTGTGTGGTGTAACGGAAAAAAATATTTTTTACTGTGAGTTTGGTTAGGAAAAAAACTGGCCCAGAACCCACATTCCCATGTGGGAAAAGAAATTCCATTTAAAAGAAAATGTGTCATTTCACGGGGGTTTCCCATGTGGGAAAAGAAATTCCATTTAAAATTCTTAAAAGAAAATGTGTCATTTCACGGGGGTTTCCCATGTGGGAAAAGAAAATGCTTGATAGACAAATGTTAGCTTTGTAAAATCCCTAATAGGCAAATTGCCTATCAGGGATTTTTTTTTGGCTTTGTAAAATCCCCGATAGGTAAATTGTCTATCGGGGATTTTTTTTGGCTTTGTAAAATCCCCGATAGGCAATTTACCTATTGGGATTTTTTGGTTAATCCTCGATAATTGAGTGGGAAAAGAAATTCCATTTAAAATTCCATTTAAAATTCCATTTAAAAATTTTTTAATTTTTTAAAGAAAATGTGAAAAAAAAAAAAACTGGCCCAGAACTCTCATTATCTATCTACTATTTGATGAGAGTAAAAAACGTGGGACAATCTTAGGGAGTAGAGAAACGAAATCTATTTATTAAATAAGATAAGATAATAAGATATTTGTTTTCAAACAAACAAAGCTGTATTGAGGACAGGTGGCTAAAAGTAATGCTAAAAGCAAGTCAAATCTTTTTTCATTATTTATTGTTCATAATCACGTTGTATAAGTTGAGACCTTCCACGCTTTTTTTAATTGTGGTTATACCGGAGATCGAAAAATCATTTAAGT
>OX419344.1:994599-1114599 GCA_948470475.1 Galaxea fascicularis | reverse complement strand
CTCCCTTCCCCCTCTCCCTAAGTTGCCAGTTGTCAAGAATGGCAAGTGGGTTGTTTATGAGCCAAAAGATGAAAATGATGAAGAGCTCATTGGAGAAAATGTTGTGGTACAAAGGCAAAAGTAAGGGACTTGCAGAATTGTTCTGAAACAAGTCAAAATGTGGAAGCAACAGAACTAACATTGGTTGTCGTAAACTTTTGACCATTGCACAAGTCACATATGCAAGCTCTGGAATACAAAACAAGGAAACAATGTTCCACAATGGGCGGGTGCCATTTACACGATCCATTGCAGAGGAAATTTTAGGCATAAAAATAATATTTAATGCTGTAGCTTGTCCAAACCCAAAATGAATCAATCACAAAATGTACTAGTATCAGTTGGAAAACTAAAAAATAACAGAAAAAGTGAGTTAAGCCGATAACCTATAATTTCTGAAACATTCTAAATGGAATGGTGCATACCATTTGATTTTCCAACCAGAATTTCCTGGTTTTCTGTGGAAATGGTGAGTACCCAGTGTGTTAACAGACTGCAGGTTATTAGCAAGATCTGACACAAGTGAGAAAGACGTTTTCATGGTTTCCGAAGCTTGGGGGCAAACAAATTAATAACGAAATAGACAGGAAATGAATTGTGTTTTTGCCAAGTTTGAACCTCCGTGACGTTGCTCCAAAAAGATGGTGTCAAATGGAACTTACGTGGAATATAGTTAACGGATCCTTACATAAATAAAAGTACCTTTTCAAAAAACGTTTTTCAAAAGGTTTAATACATTCTATTAATACTATGTACATCTCAGAATTCAAAATACAATATTCCATCATAAATAACTCATGTTAAATTAAACTAACATAAGTCTTTCAACTATCTTCTATTGTCGGAGAAAAAAATTCATACACTCCGATCTCTTTTTATAAAAACGCATTTCCTTTGTTCCAATTTTCTCATTTAATCTTACATCAATTGCTTAATTGTTACGAACTTGCTTTGTACAATTTGGAGTTCACTGTTTGAGAACATGGAGCGTTTTAAAGACAGTTTGTATATCTTAGAAAACTTCGTGTTTTCCCCTTTCAAAACAATTAAGTGGCTGGAACAAAGGAAGCGGTACGTTGCAGTGGGAAACAGTGGGAAACAGTCTCTTCACAAGAGGTGGAGATCTCAGCGGGAAAGCTCCGTCACGAGGTCTTCACAAAAAAACTGTCTTGAGTCCGGGATCATGGGATGGCTTGAGAAGGCGAGGAACCGTTGTGAATAACCCGAGTATTATCCTGTCCTGAGAGGGTAAGGGGAGGGTCCCTCACCCCGCCAAAGAAAAGCCTGATACTCAGGGTACGTTGTGAATGGCAGTGATAGTGTATTCTGGGAAGAGGAAGTTCTTTTAGCAAGGGTTGAATCATTCCAAATCATCACTCAATCCCTCATTCGTCCCAGTCTCCTCTGTTTCTGGAGTGAAGAGTATCGCCGACAGTGCTGGTTTCCATGGAACTCGTATGTGTCACGGTCGTGTGTCAAGCCGACGATGCGTTCTCACAGAGAAGCTTCACTTTGCTTATGTCCATTTTCCAGGGCAGCATTATCTATTCCAAGGTCGATGCCTTGTACGCTCACCTCAGGGATCTGGGACTCCGAATGTGTTCGGTCTGGAAGACAAAAAAAAAAAACACGAATTTGTTACAAGTTATATCCTTACCCTCGCAAGAATAGTAGAAGACGGATACAACTAGTGTATTTTACTGAGACGAATTTCCAACACAGATTTAATCAACGCCCGATAAGCCCTGTACATCAACCTCTTTCCAAATTCCACTAAGTATATACTCTTGTTTAAGTCTAGTTTTAGCACCAATTCGCTGCGAAGCTGTCGCAAAAACTCTATGTTTAAGACGAAATGCATCCCAAATCTGATTGTCTCGATCGGAACCAATCAGTCGCTAAAAAAAATCTGAGAAAAATACGTCATAAGCTTGAAACGTTCGGTGTCTCTCATACACAGCTGTCAAACTTAAAGATGTGGTGTGGACAAAGAAGTGATGTCTATTGAGAGTCCTTCGATGGTATCGAAAAAATGTTTCATCTTTGCAGAGTTGTCCTTGGTCTGTTTTTGTTTTCTATGTCGGGAATTACGCTTGGGGCAATTATGCATAAAAAACTTAAACCTTGGAGAAAATGATGCGTAAATACTTCTGGCATGGTTCCTTTCTACAGCTTATAATTTTCGAAGTCTCTACATTGTAGTCAGTTCTCGGAAAATGGCGAACTTGGTTGTCATGCCCTGGTTTGTGTTTTTCTGAAGAGTTATCTTGTTTACTTTTAAATCTTAAGGATTTGGGAAGGTTGGGAACACATCAGCAAGAACTATTAAACAGCAAGTTGCAGACGGCCTGGTTTATTAGCATCAGTACTGAGATACAAAAGATTTCCATTAGTAACATTATTATCAGGAAAATTAGCGTTATTTCCAGTACATTATTATGAATAGTAGAAGTTTTAAAGGGTGGTAGTTATATCGTTTGCGAAATTCATTTAGGGCCCGATTACATGGCGAATTTCAGCCCGGGCTGAAATGTCAGCCCAGTCAACCGGGCTGAAATTTTGTTGCGATTACATGACGAACTTCAGCCCGGGCTGAAATATTAACGTTTCCTTCCTACCAGCAGCAGTCATCTTGTTTCCCGGAAAACAAAATCACTGCGCATGTCCAAGCTCACTGTTCAGCCCGGGCTGAAATTCCGTTTCGATTACATGAGCAAACCGGGCTAGGATTTTCAGCCCGAGCTGAATTGCGCCCCGGGCTGAATCCCTCTCCATGTAATTGACAATTTGATTTTAAGAGGATTTGTTTCAGAAGCCGGGCTGAAGTTTCAGCCCGGTTAACCGGGCTGAAATTCGCCATGTAATCGGGCCCTTAGTAAGGGCCTGATTACATGAGCCGGGCTGCTTCGGTGTGGGCTGGCCCGGTTGTCATGTAATCGCGAAGTTGATTTTTGTTGCGTTTAACAAACATGCCGAGATCCCGGCAATCTCAAACCAGCCCGGCTCATGTAATCAGGCCCTAAACCTGCTATCATTGGAAAAACTGAACTCTCCTTCGAAATCAAACCGCTTAACCCCCCACTCCCTCCCCCCTGGAATCACCGAGGCTGTCACAACCGGTTGTTCACACATGTTGTGAATAACGATACGTTGTTGGTTCTCGAAAGGCACTACATCACACTAACACAACAGGCCGTGTTCTGTGTCATCGCTGTGCAGTGACCCGAAGGGCCCTCAAGGCTCTTTGAGCTGTCCTCCTTACCTTTACTGTGATCAGGAGTGTCCTCTGAGCGCCAGCTGTTTAGGGACTTACCGCGGAGGTTCCTCGTGGGTCTAAACACTAGGATATAGACCTTAGGTCCAAAAATACACAACAGGAGAGTTGTGGCGTTTAAGGTTGTGTTAATACTGATGGTTATGGTCGCATAGTCTTTGTTCACTCCGAACTGTACAGGAAGAAACGCCACCCAGATAATGCAAGTTGTGTACATCGCAAAACCAATGTACCTAGCTTCATTGAAGTTTTCTGGTGTTTTACGTGTCCTAAAAGCGTAAAATGTACAAAGAAAAATTATTAAAGCGTTGTATGTTAACGCGAAGATCAGGTCATAGTTCTGAATGTTGCAAATTAGCAAGACATCCTTGTTCGTTGGGTAAGCAAGCACGGTTTCAGGCGGCCATTTTGCCAGACCTATGCTAGCGAACGCAACGTCAATGCTGACAAACACTGCAAGTATGGCGATTTGTGATGCTGGTTTGATAAGAATTGGTGGCTTTGTTGACCGCCCGCTCTTTTCGAAGATTCTTGCGATTCGATTGGTCCTGATGAGAATTGCAGCGTAACACAAGCAGAACGAGAATCCCAGGCCAAACCGCTGGATTGCGCAAATTGTAACTGAAGGCTCCGCCAGTAAGAAGAATGAAAATACGTAACATGACAATAAACCGAAAAGGAGAGCGCATGTGAGCTCTCTTCCAGAGGCCTTAACCAGAGGGGTGTCGTTATTGATGAGGAATAAAGTACTAACGAATATTGTGCACAGGATACCCAGGCCGGCGAAAACCATAACCATGACGAACCAGCTTTTGGCGACGTGGCGGCGAGGCAGAGATTCACAGCCGTTCCTCTCTGTGTTGGGCCTTTCACCTTGTTTGCAAGACTTGCAAGATGTTTCATCTGTAGATTTAAAACAGTAAAAGCTCATGAAACTTATTTCATATACAAAGTCGCAAATTGACTCGCGGCAGCCCTGCACCATTTGTAAGACCTCACAAGATTGGTTGAAAAAAACAATAGGCAAACAATAAAGACAATGGCACCTAGCCCTAAAACAATAAAGCTGCACACTATGAACAACGAGTGAAATTAGAGGTTTCAAAGAGGTGGAGCCCTATCCGGGCGACTCACAGCTTGGCCATCCCTTTCAGCTAAACTTTGTTACGTCTTAATAGCATACAAGAATTTGGTTTTATAAACGGAGGTTGATGAAGTAAATTGGCCACCGTACTGGGATTCTAAAAGCTGACCGGTTAGCCCTTCGTCAGAGCACTGAACACTCTGTAGCATAGCCTATCAGAAATGCCTTTGAATCATTACCAAAATTTTCGAGGAAATCAACGTTTTGTAAACTTCTACACGTATTTTACGCGCGTAAATAAATAAAACGTGAATTTCTGGATTCTTTTAGTCGTTTTTTTTACGTCGCTTCGTTGCGGTACCGTAAATTAAGATATTAGACTAAGGATAGTGTAAGAATCGGAATCAACATTTTTATGTGAACTCAAGCATTCTTATTTATACACTCAAAAACGCACGAAGGAAAAAGGTGAAAGTAGAAAATCAAGTTTTGCCCACTTGAACACTCACTACAGGATGATTCAAGCTTGTTCCTCTAGGGACTTTCTGAAGTTCAAGAGCAGGCAAGCCACAAACAAAGTAATCACTTTGGCCAAACACAACAAGCGCAAGGAGTCCAATGAGGCAAGCAGAATTCAAACGAGGTGAGTGTACTTAGCGCCAAGCGCGGGAAAATGTCCACACGCAAGTCACGATAAGTCATGGTGCTGCTTCTCATTGGTTGAGAAAGTGTTGCCTGTTTTGTTAACCATACAGAGCGTAGCAATGCAAAACCAAAATCGCACGTGAATTACTTACGACACTCAAATAAAAACCGCGCTAAAGCAAATGCCCAGTTACCTTTCACATAATAGTTCTCGGGGCATTCCTTACAAGTCCAGCAGCACGACCCCTCAAAATCATACAATTTGTAATAACCAGCGAGGCACGGAGCTCCGCACCGCGACAATGGTATAGTCCCATTCTTGCTACCACGATACAGTTTGGTTTCATTGTAGAGCCCATCATCCCAAGACGCTACTTTTTGGTATTCACCATCCTCCAGGCGATAAATGTCGTACCTCCCGGGACCGTTTCCATTTCGATCGAAAGTTACGGGTCCTGTAATTCCGGTAAAACTGACGTTAAAAAGTACATCTCTCAGTCTTTTGCGATCGAAGTTGTCGACCATTTCGGGGCACAGTCCTTCTTGAGCAGGGCAGAGACTTTTGTAGATCCTATTTAGGGCATGCGCAAAGGCATATACCGCGTCGATGACAAACGGTACTTTATCATCGACCCGCATGCTCGCGTTTTTGAGAGATAAACTCTTTGAACATGAGCTCGGGTTTAGTTTTAAGCTACAGTGAAAGTGTGTTTCCCAGAACTCATCAAACCACGGATTCACCATGCTGTGGTTTCCAGGCTTAAGAGAAGTAAAGTAATCTGTAAATGAAGAAGAATTAGCTTCAGTGAGGCTTACAGAGATGGCGCCTTCCGCGAATTTCTCGAGGCCGTCAATAGGTTTCTTTCGTGTTCCCCAGTAATCGCTTGCTACCCATATAAACCTTCCAGCGGCGTTCCTGCGCTGCGCTCCTTTCAGAATTCTTCCTGCGTCAGTATCTGTGCAGAACAGTACAATGCCACGGACTTCCGGGTGTTTAAAAAATTCACTGAACATGTTGTTAATTTGCTCATCGTCTTCGACCTTAAATGATCCCGCGATGCAAACGTTCGCAGCTTTTGCCCCCGTGGTAAACTCTCTAATGCCCCGCTCACCGTAAACCCCTTCCGAACTCACGGTAAACACGGAAGCCCACTTAAGCGCGCGTACCACATCCACCATTGCTCGAGCTTGATAATTATCAGGCGGCACGGTTCGCATGAAGAAGTCGTACTTTGTTTTGTCGCTGAGGTCGGGTGTAGTGGAAGCATAGCTAATTTGCGGCACATAGAACAGACGCAGAAGGTTGGCAACTGGAATGGAAACAGCACTAGCCGCAGCGCCAACAACTCCTGCAAGAAGTCGATCCTTCTTTGATGGAGAAGACAACACATCTGGGCAGCTGACGGGGTTATTCTTGGCATTAAGTGATTCCCTGACAAACTCGAGAGATTCCTCTAAAGCTCTGGTATACCAGCCACAAGTGTCATAGGCTAAAAGTCCAAGAGTGACATTACGTAAGAGATCAGGATCACTGTTGATCTGGTTAACTGCAAAGATCGTTGCTTCCAGTCGGTGGATCCCTCGTTCGACGTTCAAACTTCCACAAGTATGACTGTTTGTTGTGATGTTTTCATTGTGGACGGGGAAAAGCCCACCCAACAAGATATCCGCTTCTACATCACTTGGGAAGTGAGCACTGGGAAATGCCTTATCACCAGATGGTTCACCGCGGGCTGAATTACTCGAGTTGGGGTTGGGTATGGCGAATACTTGCCCGCAACAGAGGCTTAATAAGGACGACATGAACAGAGCGAAGTTAACACAAACTTTTATAACGTTCAAGTGATGCTGTGGTGTACTGAAGTGAGGGAACATGGCGTTGATATCCCTGGAGAGTGTTTCTTTCAAGAAAATTTGCAACGCACTGCGGCAGTTTTATTAGCGGGGTGGTGTCTGTTTTTGTCGTAGAATATACAAGCACCGCTGTATTTGGAGCCGAAGAGCAAAACACCTGAAATTAAGTAAACATTACATTATCCTGGGTGTAAAAGGGTGTTATGAATATCTAAAGTAGTAAAATTTACCAGATAATGGGTCAACGACCTTTTCAACAACTATATTCAACTGGATGTCCCTCAAAAGAACGGCAAAAATGTCCACAGTCGGGAATTTTGGATGATGTGTATGAGCGTTGAACTTAGACAGGGATATTGCAAAGTTTATATAATTGAAAATATAAATAAGCCTGCTTGTGATCAGAAAATGATTGTTGTCAAAAGCACAAGCAGCCGCGAGGCGATTTGATCGATTACTAATAACTAAAATCCTTAGGATTACAACAATCTATAAGTGAATGATTCCAAGGAAAACATGTAAAAGCGAATCGTTTATAACAGATGTTACCTCAGTTGTGTCGAGTACCGCTCACGCGTGATTCCTTAAACGACTTAAAGAGCTCTTTAGAAATGACCAGAAAGCTCTTCAGTTGAAGAAAAGGGCAGCCGAACTTTTTCGATATCGCATTCACAGCAACGTCTGATTGAATAGTGGATCTTTGTAGAATGAATGGAATTGAACCGTCAGCGCTAACCATAATAATGATCCGCCTTATCATAACTAGCCCTGATAAAGAACTGTGACCTGCAGAGCAGTGTAGGCCATTAGCAAACCAGTCTCTTCAACAACATTGCTGTGGGACGAAAAGGAAATGGATCGAAAGCTCATACTCACATTTTTGACGAAAGTCGACGCTCCGTTAGGTTTCACGGTTTTTCAGAAATGTTAAATTCCCGTTGATTGTGGATGACATCTATTCAGTTCTGCTTCCGTTGAACTTTCGATGTTTGTGTTTGTCAGGCTGTTTGCGAATGTAATCCAGCAATCTGCATTCAAACAAAAGAAGAAAATAATTACTTTGGATAACTCATTGCCCGGGCGGAAATAGCTGCGTAGAGTCTGTATGTACGTAGGGGCGAAGTGGACATAACCCGTACAGACTTGTTGTGAAACTAATATGCCGGTAGCGAGGGCACTTTCTGTGACAATAAACCATATTTACCTAGGATCGAATGCTTTATTTCTGTGAACCTGATATGGTCCAAAGATCAGGAATAATAAAATCGGAGCACGAAGTGATCAGTCAGACAGAAAGAAAACAATTAGCAGCCATTTCCGCCAAGAGGTGGAATATATAATAATTAACTGACAGTGCAACTTGACCAAGAGAGAATACACGGGGGGGGGGGGGTGGGGGGGAGTGATAACTCTAACAAACGCTGTTTGAGCAACACTGTGTGTAACTTTGAGTTCTAACGGAAATTTGGAAGATGCTCCCATGTTTTTCGGTAACATTCTTGTAAACATTTCAAACTTCCTGCAATGTCCCAGAACTATTTCATATTTCCCAGAAAAGTACCCGAGTTTCCCGATTCCCGGAACAATGTCCAGCTTCCCGGAAAAATTTTGCCTTTCTCCCGAAACAGGCATTGTTAGGAGTTGTCACCCCCTCCCTCCCCTTTCCTCCTAGTGTACGATGTTTCCGCGATTTTACTCGATAGTGTTTGGCAAGGGCGGGCAACCAGACCGCAACTAGCTTTGACTTGGTCTAATTTTAGGTTCCTGGTTTTTAATTATGTAATCTCACTTATGTGTTTTTCGCCTCTTTTACTGATACAGTGCTTCGTACAATGTCATGACAGGTTTTTTCCCCTGAAAACAAATTTGTGTGCTTAAAATTCTTCTTAAACTGCCCTAAGCGGAACTTGTACGTTGATTTGAAAAGCGTCATGAAAGCCTTGCGGTATACGTGGGGTTTCCATGTCCAAATTGTTCCGGCTCGTAACTAAATGTATGGAAAACAAGTTTGTTCATCTCTTAGCTTTGGTCCAAATTGAACGTCTTACGTTTCCGCCAAAAATATTTGCTTAACTTGGCATGTGGAATAAATGATACCTTTTGTTAGAGAACAGCGAATCATGTGTGCACGTTTGTTTCTATGACTACACTGAACAGGATTGAGGTCGACAAGTTAAACAGTTTAGGTTAAAAGAAGTCGAAACTTTTCTCCGTTCTTCTGAAAACAAGAAGTCCTTTTAATTCTTGGAGCAGTCAGTCTTTCACATAAGAACATAGGTTGCTTTGACCAAAGCGAACCATTTGAACAACAAAACATTTTCTAAAGCTTCGGCTACCACATCGACAGTATAAGAACTGGGATCTGACTTCATTGTCTCGTATCCTCTAATTGACCTGGGTGGTGGCTAAAATATTAGGCAGCTAAGGAAAGGTTTGATACAGCTTACGCCAAGAGCCACCCATAATAATACCCCTTATTACAGCTGGGCTCACCGGATTCTGAAATACTGCAAAACTCGCATGGCGACGAATGCTGAGTAACCTTCACTGTTTGAGTAAATAATTCAAAAAAGCAAAACGCTGATAACACAATACATTTTTGTGCTTCCAGAACGTTTTCCTTAGTTTTTTTTGGCCTTTCCGAGATTGTGTGTCAGTTGTGTCTTCAAAGAAGACTCCAGAATTGCAGGACCAATGTTTATCGTTAAAAGGTCAAAGAACTGCTTCAGCAACACGGAATCAGGCGGTTTCCAGATAACAAACGAAGTCGGTAGTTTTTTTTTTTCTGCGGCATATCACCTACAATGTCGTAAACTTCTGAACGGTAATTTTAGGGGTCATTTTCTGAAGAAACCATGGTGCTGCGTCGATGGTGTGTGGAAATAAATTTGATTTACGAACAGACGGGTTGAAGTAACCGCAAGAGATGCGAATGTTTGACTTTTTAAGCATCAACCCTTCGTCAAAGCGAGAAAGCGAATGGATGGATTATGGATTGTGTGTGAATAGTTTTAAGTCTGTCTAACAACTTGATCTTGGGTTAATTCTGAACAGAACCTGTAAGCTACCATGCAGTTGTTAAACAGGGTTAACGCTAATCTCGCTTCCAACAAGTGAGCCCAGGAATAAAATTACTCCAGAGGTCATTTCCCCGCAACATTTAAACCTTCTGACTACAGCAAAGCTTGCTTCAGCTTGCTTCACCAATTAATTCCTTAAAAGTTAACTTAAGTTATTTTCCCTCGAGGCAAAACCTTAACAACGTCCGAGAAATTATTGACGGTTGGTAGAAGTGAGGTGACATACAGATTTTTAGTCGCACAATAACAAAGACAAATGAAACAGCGTACTTTGAGTTCGCCTATTTTTACATTTTGGTCATCTACTCTGCCACCACACACGAATGAAAATCGATCAAATACCTCAGTTTAATCACACGGATCTACTTCACTTCAAAAACAAGACAATTACGATATAGATGTCGTAACACAAAGAAATCAAAACTCACCAATAGTCCATTTTATGCCTTCTGACAAGTTATGCAATTGCTTCGCGAAGAAAAATGGCAAACCAGTGACTTACACAAAGTATGAAATGATATACACTCCATTTGCGTGCCAAATTTGTTATTTTTATTTTGGGATTCAATTAGAGGTTTGAGGTCGTTGGTGCGGTCGTGATATCAGACTTGTCGTTAATTAGCAGAACGACACCTAACAACTCAAAATAGACTTGTTTTTCATGTGCCGTCAGCCAGGAAGTGACATCTATATGTCACAAATATCGTCAACAGAACTGATCAATCGGTAAGAAGAACGTCGCACAGAAGAATCTAGCTACAGGAGGTCAAAGATATGTTATCTGATGACAACTCTTTTATTTTCTCAGTTTTTGCTTCAGCAGCCAAGTAGTTAATTTCATTTAAGCAAACGACCCTTAAATTCGTTGACGCATTTCCTGAAGGCTTGAGAATTTAAGAAATTTTATAATTCAGATCAGAAATTAAGTGATGTACAATTTACTTGGTTCTGTTCAATTTTCAACAACTAGCTTACACGTATTGCGGACCCGAAAAGGCCGGAATTCACTCGCTTTGTGGAATGTGTATCTGTTTTAAAAACACAGCTCAGTTCGGCGTAGCTTATGAGACAAAACAAGTCAAAAGCAACTTGACTCAACTTGACCTGTTTTTGGCAATGTTATCGGCAAAATCGAAAATATGTAATCACTTTCGCTATCCAAGGCAACAAGATCCTGGTTCTCAACAGTTTATGTCAACACAATTTGACTATAATCAGCCAATTTGAATTGCAAACCAAAAAAACTTACGAAACTACCGAGTGGTGCCTAGGGCAGGAGAAAAACGTGTAACCATCTGTTTAGGCGCAGGAAAAACGTCCGTTGTCATTTCTGATTGGTTTATTTCTGTTGTTATTGGTTTAAGTACTTCATTAGAAGACACACGTCATAACAGCTTCCAGGAAACCGTAAACATCATTGCAAGGTATCGACTTCGCGTCAAGAGAACTCCCATAAGCTCACTGGTGTTTACGGTACCTCTTTCCACCTTGCAATCGTCTGTTTACTTGGCTTAAATCTGACCACTGTCACATCCGCAAAACCAACGTCTTTTGTTGACCGAAAACTAAAGCACTTAGTATGCGTATTCAAAAATGTTTTGGTAAAACCGCAAGTGCACGGACGTGATTTTACTGTCGTGTTATGCAAACCGCCAAAAAGCTACTTCCCTTTACATCAGCTGTGCGGCTAGCGATGACCCAAGATGTGCAGTTGGATCTTTCTCTGGCCTGATCACTCGAAAGAAATAAATTCTGCAAAAAGGATTCCAAATCATCCGATAAGAAGTTTGTTGTGGAAAGGCACGTTCAGCTTGAACAAGCGTTTTAAAGCTGAATGCTGGTCAACCCTGTAAAACACAGAGGTCACTAGGATCCCAGCCTCGGGTAATAACAGGATTATGCTTCAGCTTAGCAAGTATGTACAGCTAAACGTACCTTGCCTGGCAGGGACTGACGCTTGTAGTTACACGTTTCTCTCAGTCTTCGCCAACGTATTTCGCCTTCAGCAAAGTGGACCCGAAACTAAAATGAAACCGAACTGCTTAACTCTTCCTTTTAAACCCAACAACGTTGCTTAGCCAGAAGCACGTGTTAGAAAGTTGTTTCGGTTTCGAGAGGAGACACTCGTTACACAAACCGGAGTGTTCAGTATTCCGCTGAGTGGTCGAGAGTCGAGGTTTTGGGATTTTGACGAGCCCAGATGTTATGTTAGAAATATTAATTCTGTTAGAATGGTGCACCAAGGAGCAAATACTGAAGCAGCTTGGTCGACTGAAATTCAACAGGTGCTATGCCTTTACCAAATGAAAAAATGAAATAGCTATCGAAAACGAATTTCAGTACGCGAAAGTCACTTACCTGAAAAATTAGCAGACCAATCACGCGTGTGCTCTTTACCCCGCCTCCTGGAGTCTCAAAACAAAAGATATATGTGACACAAACCTCATTAGGGATTGGTAAACATCGTTGTGTTTTGCACAAAAAGAATGTCGAAGATGCTGTTTGATTTGAGGAGGTTATTACCGGAATAAAAAGATCGAAACATTCTGGGAAGCGTGTTCCCTCTCGATATCTTCATGAAAAGTTAAGGTTAATACTTTTTGTTTCGATTATTTGAATTAGGGTTGAGAAAGAGTCAAGGGGGCTCAAGAAGAGGGAAAAGGAAGTGGAAGGCGGGGGAAGGCGGAATAAAAAAGGCATTAACAGAGAAAACATCCGAGGGATTTGTGCTGTAGCGGAGACAAATCGGCAGGAACGCGCCAGGTCATATTCGAACTGTGGCGTCTTTCATGAGCTTTAGCTGAACGGGACTTTTTGAGTGTAATATTGCCATCTTCCGCCTGCAACCCCCCCCCCCCCCTCCTCCGCCCTCAATTATTCACCAAAGCGGAGGTGAATAATTGTTCCAGTATACACCACACAAGCTGAATAACTAGCGTCTTGTTGTTGAAACCATGATGCGAGACATTAGATGTTTTATTGTTTACATTGTAAGTAACTGTAATTGCGCTCGCCAGTTTTCGTAAACAAGGCACTGTATTTTCATTTTTCGCCTAAAAATACGAGGTTGGAGAGATTAAATAACTTACCATTTAAATCAAACTTCGTTGGCATTTCTGTGTTCTTGGGTACAGCCTTGAAATAGTTTCCTCTTCAGAAACCGAAGCGAAACGGGAAGCCATTTTGTTTCTCTTCGGCTGCTCGGAGGTGAATAGTACATTGAATCACCTCTGAGTTAACCAATCAGAACACAGGAGTAGCATTATTCACTTGTGTGGTATATACTAAGTTAAGAAGGAAGTCGGAAGGTCAATAGTAAAGGACTTAAAAATATAAGTTCCGATAACTTCCGCAATGCGAATACTTCCTTGTTTGAAAACATAAGCAGCTGTTGTCTTGCTGTTTCTCTTCAGGATCCGCGCACATAGTGGACTGCGAGCAGCTGCACTTTTTTTCTCAGATCGCTGGCGCAAGAAGTCTCCAATACAGGCGACACCAAGAAGGGCGGCGTAACATTGTGCAAATTAGATGAGAGAGTGAGGCGGGGATTGGGGAGAGGGAGACTGCGCATGTGCCATTGTTATCCGGATTCCCGTTTCTCAGAACATTAAAATGAGAAATGGTCGATTGCCTGTAGATTTGCGCAAGAAATCATAACTCCATCGTCACTGAGACAAGAGACAACTGCTTTCGTTAGAAGATTGTTTGAAAATGATAACAACGCACCGGGCAAGCGGTCTTATTATTTATTTATTTTTTATTTATTTTTTATACCATATAAAGTATAATCATAAGTAGAGCCAGGCCATGGGCGTAAATGGCTTTTGGTCAGAGACATAGACAACATAGAAAAGTAGACTAAGCTAGCTAAGATGCGTACATAACTAATGATATAAACAATCCTGATACAATATAGGAAGTTCAGTATAACACTCAAGGATTACTAAGTACAGTATGTTGCCCAGTATCCGGACAGTACCAGTATCCGGACACTTAAAACGAAAACTCAATTTTTCCGGCGCCCTTCTTAATTTTCGGTAAACGAAGTATTCCGAAACAAAGCCGAACATTTCAGCTTTGAAATACACGTTTTGGCGGGCTCACAGCTTGAGAAACAGTTGCAGAAGGTGCCGTTCTGTTCAGGTGAGTCAAATTTTCATGGCTAATATTTACGCTGTTTACTGCGCAGTAAAACTAGTGCTGTTCAAATATAGGCTTGTAAGATGTGATAGTTTTAAAGAAATTTTAAAATATTTCAGGTTAGGATACTTAAAGAAGTTAAATTTTCAAAAAAATTAATAATTAGCTTTTAAATGTTACTGGTTTGGAATAACGGAGGCCGTAAACATTAACTAAGTTTTGGATGTCGGATGCCCAGTATCCGGACAGTGTTTTCTTTGTCGTGCAAAATCCTTGAATTAGCTGCCTACACTATCCGGACAAGACTTATTTTATATCCATAACTATAACCATAGCTTAGGATAAATATATTCATTTGTGTAATGTAACTTTACTCAACTCCTCATGGAAATGTTTATCACGCACTTGTCGAGGCGAAATATTTTGTTTGTTTCGCATGACTGCATTTCGTAAAACGGCTATTACCGGAAGCGATAATGGTTGAGCAGCCGCTCGCGTAGATGCTAGGTTCCCAAGCCGATTTATAGTTTTGGAATCGGATGCCAGACTACTTTGAAAGAGCAAGATGGGCTTAAAAGTCGCTTTGCTGTCCAAATTTATGTTTAATTACGTTGTTCTTGTAGTGTCCGGATACTGGGCACGCTGTCCGGATACTGGGCAACATTCGAGCTCTGCAAAAATATTAATTTCACGACGGATACGAAGGTAAAAAACTTCAATCTTTTTTCGTCATATTACTCACTAAATAGATTGTCTCTGGGCCAAATTTCAGAACTCTTGCGACTAAAGAAGGAAAGTTACAACATTTCTAAACTGAAGTGTCCGGATACTGGGCAACATACTGTAAGAAATAATTAAAAATTAAAAATATAAGAAACAAATAATGCAAAATTAAAAAAAAAAATAACTAACAAATTACTCTATTACTCTACTATGTATGCGAAGACTAACGTTAAATAACGAAAAGCATTTATTCCGGAAGGCAATGTTTTTGAATTAATATCTCGTCAGTTTTACGAGAACCCAGTTCTGTATTCAGCCGACACCGGAACTATCAATCAAACAAGTGGCCTTGGCAGCCTCTTCCTTATTCCGCCATCAGACTAAATCTCCGGTTTACAAATATACATTACATTACATTCCTTTCCACTTCGATTGGTCAACGAGGTCGAAATGCGATTGGTTTGCATGACCAAAACATCCAAGGATATAATATTCAGTGGGAACCACTGAATCAGCTCACTGTTGTCATTGAAACAGGTTAAAAACCAAACGGCGTCAATCAACCAAAGCCTCAAGAAATAGAAATATTCTTAAATTACATTTCTCTAAACATCTGGAATTTTCGGAACGTCGTGGAAGATTCGCTTCATCTAAAAAATACACGGTTTTTTGTCAGGCCAACATCCACCGCCCTAATCGGTTTTTAAAAAAGAATTAGTAAATTTCAGTTTGTGAGCGTGATCCAAAGGATCATCGATTGACGTGAAGAAATCAGCTGGTTTACGCTGGATTGAAGAATTTAGGTATTAGTGCAAGGACATTGGGTGGTTTCACTCGAGAACATATCAAGAGGAATGTAACCTTTACCAGAAGAACCTATGGACAACTTTCGAAACGCTAGTGCCAGGGCAGGAGGACGCTGTTGAGATAGCACGATTATGTTTCTCGGTCACAGTGTGAATTCGCTATAAGTGCTGACGAAAGAACAGGAAACACATACCAGGCAATTGTGGAGCTTGACTTCTTTGTGCTTCACAAAAGAGCTAAATAAACCGTACAATAAACTCGTATCGCTTTTAGATCGGACATCAGTGTACCCGTCGCGAAAGTAGGCTTCAGTTCAAAGTTCTTATGCTCGCGTCGTGGTTTTAATGGGTTTTCGTTAGCACCTGTACTCACTAAGTCATTTGCAAAATTATTGTTTTCAGTGTCATCAGACTGCCGACTGCTTAAGCGTATTTGAAATTAGAAATCGCCGATAGGAATAATTTTTTTGGCAATCTAGGCGAGTAATATTGCGAAGTTGTCAATTCTGAACATTTCGTCAGATGGTTAACCACAACACGTCACACATTTACACAAGCATGTGACAGTTATCAAACTTCTTTCCTCTTTTTAACAAGAATGATTAATATTTACAGGGTGAAAAAGTGCAAGAATTGAAGAAACGTTTAAGCTGTAATTGTGAAACTGAATTACACGCCTTGGTGCAACTTAATGTTTACTGAAACGATGCATCAGCGAACCTTTCATTAATGTCCCGAAAGACCATTTACGCTGTAATTATGCGTCTAACAAAATATGAGATACAAGTCTGCGAGATATTTAACTGAAAATAAAGCCTGGTTTCACTGGCCTTAAACGAAAAATGGGATGGAAAAAAGTAAAACCTTCCTTCTAATAACGAAAAATAAGGAAAAAGGTAGAAAAAAACCAGGAACACGAAGAATAAATATCTTCTGCTACAAGATTTTATATTTGCTGAAACCTTATATTGACGAAGCCTTGTGTATTTGTTTTGGAAGACCCCTTGACATGAAGAAAAAAAACTTGGGCCTTTTTATTCAACTGTTAGGCGGTCTGTGGGATGAAAATTGAGATACAAGAGTCCTCGATATTCAGCCCATACCTCCTCCTAGTTTCAGTAGTCTTGGACGAACATTAGACAAAAAAATAAAGACTTCCCTTCAGTTCAAACACGAAAACGAAAACAAAAACATGTGATGTTATGACATTTTCATTAAGCTGATCGATAACAAGAAAGTACTTGTTGCCCAAAATAAAAATCTTCAATTCTCCTTGATTCAAAGAAAATTGATTCGCCACAAGAAACTGCCATAATCTCTTGACACTGAAGGTTGTTTATTGACATGTAGAAAATCAAGGGCAGCATCAATTAGAAGAGGGGAACTTTTCATTTCCATTTCAAAGACAGCGCAATGACAAGGAGCCATTAAAACGACGAAGAAGTAAACATTGGGCGTCTTTTTCTCACGAGATCAGTACTTAAGGCATTGTTTCGATCCAAAATTGGTGACCGACAAGGAAATGCATTTGTTTTTGTCCAGTTCGATTCCTTGTGTGCAAAGGGAGAAAAAGAAAATGGACTGGGCTGGACTGAACTGGATAAAACTAGACAATAAAAGGAAAGCGACGTTCGATACGTTTTACTCGAATTTTCTCTTTGGTTATGGCGTCCTGGTAGTAAACAAACTGATAACATCAACAGACGGCTAATACTGACTGATCTCACCTTATCGGAACACTTGTTTACCTGAAACCCGGTCTTTCAACAAGTAACCTGAGAATTTCCTTTCATTTCTTGAAACAAACCATTCCCAAAACGTTAAAGTTGGACGATATCACATACTTTTCAACTTTGGTTGATATTAAAATCGCACTCACCAACTCGGACTAAAGTCTAAAAAAGAGCTTATTATTTTTTTCATTAATATGTAATTCAGTATAGCTCAATTCTTGACGCCCCGGAGATCAATCAACATTAAAATGCAAAACTGCAAACATTCAGTGGAAGCAATTTTGGCTGAATAGATATAATTTAAACATCCTGTTTGAAAACCACATCTAAGATCGTTTACTTTTTTGTCAACTGAGGGAGCGTGGGAAAATCTCCACTGAGGTTTTCCGCACACCAGCGTTCACACATTGAAAACATCATTGATAATGGTTCTACTCTGAAAACAATCAATTGCAAGAAATTAACCATTGTTTTTGCAACTGAAGTAGTTTTAAAATGGATTGCAACTTGAAATATTGCCAAAGATTCTCAAATCCTGTCGTTGTGCTGTTTGCATGGCTTCAACAAAACATCAAAATCCCATTTAAGGAAGTCAAAAGGCATAAAAATGTACAAATATATATGACAAAATACTTCGAAGATTAACACAATTTTAACGATATGTGTTTTGTCGAGATCTGCACTATCAAGTATTTTCTACAGAATTGCCTGCAGTGGAAATACTCTCATTTGGTCCTCTCATGATGGTTTCTTGCCGGCAAATTCCAATAAAGCTTCTCCAGCTAGGCGGTACAATCGCCATTGATCTAGACAAACTGCGCCTCGTTTGAGGTAAAAATCCGCAGCAAGATTGTTCCATTGTAAAACCTGCCAGTCCACTCTGCTGCACCCCTTTTCAACTGCAATCTGAAAATATTACACGATTGTGTCGAACCTCTCTTTGCTGTAACCTTCATTTTATAGCTTGGTTTGGCCTCGCGCTCAAATCTCGCTCCCTTTCGTCAACCAAAGAAAGCTTAAGAATATACACTCACAGGGCCCGCGGAGTAATTTTTAAAGTACGGGGACCGCTCTCGCCTCATTATCTGAGGGAAGGGGACTGACTCTAAAAATAGTTAAAACGCATCCAACTCAGTTTAATTCACCAGACGTAGTCCGTAAGGCGTGGAGGTTTTCACGTGAGAACCGCCAGCTTTAGCAAAGCACTATTATTCCGTGAAAGCACTTTCCATTTTTAGAAATGTTTTTTTCTTAATTTATTATTTTTCCACAAACCGTAGGGAAGGGGGGGGGGGGTGGCTCCTCCAGGCCACTTCCCCTGCGCGGTCCCTGGCCTATGGAGCCCTATCAGCGAATGCACATAACTGAGGTGGGGAAGTGAAAGAGGGCGAAAATAATACGAAAAAAACGTTTCTAAATTGTTACTGACTCGTACATTTGTGATGTACGGTTACAGGCCAAGCGGTCAGAGAGAATTACTCGTATTCGTAATATAATTTCTCCACTAAACTAAAGCATTTCTGAAACTAATCTTACCTCTGAAATTTTCTTGAGCATTTCTGTCGCAATTCCTTTTCCTGTTTTAGTAAAATAAGTACAAAAAAGGTTCAACTGCCCCGCTGTCTCCACGGCTGATGCTACTGATAATAATGAAGGAAATCGCAAGCACCTATCAATCGTGAATTGCATAACGTCGCGTGACATTTTTCACTTATAATTTTGTTGATTTGTGCAAGGCCGTGTGATTATTTAAAAATATTGAACAAATAAACAAATTCTCTTTTAGACCGATTTCTTAAGATTAGTCATAACGTTCACACTTGTCACGTGTGGTTGCACTCATTATGTCATTGTCATACAATTTGCGATTATTGTACAGCTCTCAACCAATCAGAATGGAGTAATTTTGTTGTATACAGTATTAGTATAGGAAGTCGCACGACCTCGAGTACAATTCCGTATTGATAGGTACCAGTGATTTTGAAAGTTCTCAAAATTGCACGAGCCTTTAGGCGAGTACAATTTGAGAACTTTCAAAATCACAAGTATCTATCGACCCCGAATTGTACAAGAAGGTCGTGCGATTTTTTGTAGTACATTCAACAAAATTACGAACTTACGCGCCGCTGTCTTACGGAGTACTATTTGGGATTAATTGTACTGCTCTCGACCAATCAGAATTGAGTAATTTTGTTGAGTGTACTATAAACCGAGAAACATCTAGCAGCTGATTTTCAGCGACCACAGTATGTAATATCCAGATTCTAAAAGATGTGATGGTTATGTAACACAGCATATGAACAATATTATGTTAACGCATTAAACCCTAAGAACAAAAAATAAATTCTCGTTTGTTGCTCCAACATATTTTCTATAGACGTAGTGGGAAGAGGTTGATACAATAGAGAGATTAAGCATGACGTTTACGCCAAACGGCAAACGTCGGAGCACAATTAGGGTTTTGCCAAAAATGTAAGAACCCTGCTTGATATTAGCTCATTTCTGTCCTGTTAGCTCCAGATATCAAGCAACTTCTCAAAGGAACGAGACGAGTTAAAATGAGAGAATTTTCACACTTTTATAATGAGCAGGAGCCTGCCGTTTCCTGTTTGCCGTTGGCCGTAAACGTCATGCTTAATCTCTCTAATATCAAGTGAATTCACCTTGTGCGATCCTATCCTTAATTCTCATGATTAATTATTACAAGGAGAAATTTGATGCTGATCACTCTTATGGTTTACCGGGTTAGAATGAAAGATATCATTGTTGATTACGCAAATAAATTCACATTTTGTAGATTAAGTTTCATAACACAAAACACATTAACTTCACTGTTTACCTCTGCAGGCAGGCTCGACATAAAGGTCTTCCATGTACAAAGTTCGTCCTTTCCACGTTGAATAACTATTGAAAAATAATGCATAGCCAACTGCTCTTCTCTTTGGTAAAGAATGATTCTTTTCAGGAAACTGATGCTCTTCTGCTATCAAACATTCAAACCATGGATTTTCTCCAAAAGCATCCTTCAACATTGCTGCAGGATTTAAAGAAAGTTCAGTAAGCAATGCCCATACCATGTTGTACGAAGAAAGATGATTGCCTCAAAGAAACGTTTTTCTCACGCACAGCTCAGGTCACATGCTCATTCAATGTTCAGTTTGTTTTGATGCCATCCACCATTGTCTGACCTGTTCCATCTGCCCTTTAAGTGTTTACAAATGGTCCTGTAGTTCTATTCTCATTGTATCCAGCCTTGGCGTCTTTGGTTTGTCATTTTTAGAACTATAAGAACTACTAGTGATTTATGATGAATCATATTAAAGGTCAGGCTGCATGACTGGCTTGGCATGACCCCCAGTTGTGTGTAGATTAATACAGGTTGTTTTCTTTTTTTTTTTTGGAATTCCTTTCCAGAGAAATGAACGTTCAAGATTCTAATAAAATGACAGAATTAAGTTACAAACAAGACAAATTTGAATGTTTGCTTCATTCTTAGAAATCTTGGTCATACATGACACAGACTGACTAGAAACACAGATAGTTTACTTTACCTTTCTCAGTGTTTTTAACAACTGAATCAGGTTCCTTCTCATACACAGCTAAGTCCTGAAAAAACAAACACAACTTTGTAAAGAAAAAACTGCCAACCACTTCAGTAATTTGGAAGTAGCTACTCCTTCAAGTTATCTGATCACAGTAACTGTCATTTTGGCACCAGACAGCCAGTTCATTTTCCTAGCATATCAGTTAACTGATGGGAAAATTTAATGATCAAGTCTGGAGGTTCTAAAACATGGGTCATTCTTGTCAATATTGATAAGTCATGTGGATTTGGGGCATAAAAATGACAAACTAGTGGTACTTCACAGAGCACAGCTGATCGTGTGTAGAAGATACGGTCAAAGCCCACTGGCAATGGAACATTTCAGATCTGCCTTCAAAAAGCTGCACAATTTTAGGGACGCCTATTCATAAAGGGGAAAGGTAGAGACAGGTAGCACCATTCGGCTCTGTGTTGCAGTACTTACAGAAAACAATATACGGTGCTTGGAAAGAATTGTTGCTGTTAAATGCAATTGATTAACTTGCAGGGGGTGGGCACATTAAATCCATTTTCAGTTGATGCATACCATGGAAATCTGATGATTTGCATTCACAGGTGTTACCCACCCCCCCACACTTATGAACTCCACTTCCCTTCTGAACCAGTTCAATGCATGGATATCAGCATTTCACAACCAACACACTGTGTGGTGATACATGTAAGTGAAGCAAACATTGCAAACAAGCTAAGAATCAGAAACAGTTGAGAGTTTTTTTGAGGAATGGACCTAAAATCTGGTTCTTTGTGGAAACTGGCAATTTTGAGAATGAGATATCACACCTTTATCATCTGTAAAATGTCTGGTACATCCTCAGCTACAGCTTCTCGAACTCTCCAACTTGTCATGTCTGAACTACCCATACATGTTGGCAAACAAGGCTTTCTATCAAGCAACAGTTGCCTACCTATACAGAGGAAAATAATCAGAGATTCCAGTAGCAAACTTGTGACTTATTATTAAGCCCCTCTTCAGGCTTAACAGTGGTACATGTATCAGAAACAGGTAGGTATATGATGTATAGGGCCATATATAACAAACCAGACATAAAATGTACCTTGAATACCCTGAGAGGTTGGGGGGGGTGCAAACCAAAAAAGCCCTCCATGGGAAGGAGGTATGGATATTTTTTGGAACCCAGAGTGTACTGAAAACTAAGCATCAAGGTACAGTGTAGTGAGAAGGGAACACTGGTTGGCTCTGAAATACTGCAATACCACATAACAAAAATAAACAAACAGTGCACCACAAGAGAGGTAGGTTTAAAAACACAAACATTGGACACAGTGTAGGGTTTGAGGTCAATGCAAAAATGGAAACCCCAATGTCCCCTCAGTCAAAATAGAAATGGGTTCCTGCTGAAAAAATGACCTAGTTTTCCTTGAAGTTCTACTGTAATATCAAGCAAAAAGTTGCTGACAACTAATTCGAGCTTTTTTGTTTGCCATGATTCAATCTCTGTTCTCCCTGGTGTCGCTTGAGTATTCAGTGGATGTAGTATTAAACAAACAGAACTCTTAACAAGCTCTTATTATATTGTAATTATTCTTGCCAGCAAATTCCAGTAAATGTTCTCCAGTTAAGTGGTACACCTGCCATTCGTCAAGGCAGACTGCGCCTTGTTTGTGATAAAAATCTGCAGCAACTTTGTTCCACTGCTGACTGTGCCAGTCCACTCTGCTACAGCCCCTTTCAACAGCAATCTGAAAATGTAACATGATATTGTCACATCTCTGACTTTGTTGTAACTTACATGACATAAAATGCTAACTCTTGAGGATATATGGATTGAATCTCCCAGTCGTCCGTAAAGGTCACAAAAGAGACTTGAGTGTTATTATATTCTTAAGAGAAGCTACATGTAATGTTTCAAGATGATTTTTTTAAAAAATCTTGGACATATTTATTTATGGCTTCATTTTGTGCACCTCTGAGCCAATTTTGCACCAACCCTTAAGGACACCAAAAAACTCACTGTTCTTTATGTGCCAATGTTTCAGTTAGAGAGGGAGCTGGGGCAATTTTGAGGGATGGATTGTCACTGGATGTTGTTTGCAGTTAAAAAAATATAATTAATGATGGTGTTGGCAAAAAAATCTCTCGAGGTTGGTATAACTGACATCATCGAGATAGCTCCGTGTTGTTTTGCACTCAGGTCTCGTGATTTCCCCATTGGTACCATCTGGCTCCTAAAACTTCCTTGGATATTCATGGGCAAATGC
This sequence comes from Galaxea fascicularis, assembly GCA_948470475.1. NCBI lineage: Eukaryota > Metazoa > Cnidaria > Anthozoa > Scleractinia > Euphylliidae > Galaxea > Galaxea fascicularis. The sequence continues at coordinate 1,091,397 of OX419344.1, read as the reverse complement.
AAATAATTGAGACAGGGAAAGTGGAAGTGAAAGGAACCGTTGAGAGCAGAGGCAATGCTGATAAAAGCTTCAAGAATGGACATATAATGACCTGAACTGACCTGGTACTGTTTTGACGCGCTTCACTGCTACAAGCCAGCAAGTCAGAGATTTGCAACGATTTTTACCTGTATTCCAAGTATACCTAAGTTTTCAACACAAAAACTAACTTTACCTCAGCAATTTTCTTTAATATTGCTGTTCCAATTCCTTTTCCTATTTTAGAAAAATAAGTTGAAAAAATATCCAGTTGCAGGAACAGCAACAGTCACAGTGCCAGTGACAATAATAATGATATCATCATGACGATCATGGCAATGGCGGCATGGCAATGGTAGTGAATGAACATGGAAACGGCAATGGAAATGGTAATGATAATGACATGCACTGACAATCCCAATGAAAGTTAAAAGTTTGGAAAGTTCTCACACTTTGAAAATCACAAAAACTAGCAATTAATGAATTTATACTGCATTCAACAAAATTACAAATTTTAAGAGGTCTGATGTAAGTATTATTTCAAGAAAATTCACCAAAATTGTGATAATCACTGTTTACCTCGGGAGGCAGGTTCAACATAAAGGTCTACCATGAACAAAGCTCGTCCTTCCCACGTTGAATAAATATTGTGAAAAACTGTACAGCCAACTGCTCTTCTTTTTGGTAAAGAATGATTCTTTTCAGAGAACTGAAGTTCCTCTGCCATCAAACACCTAAACCATGGATTTTCTCCAAAACCATCCCTCTGTATCACTACAAGTTTTAAAATGGAAAGTTGCAAAGTCAGTGGAAATAGTGTGAAAATTTTGCAAGATTTCCACACAGCCCCATACATTAGTCACAAATGCCTGCATAATTATTATGCATGCATTCTGTGACTCAAACTCTATTCATTTTTGGAACAGGGTTAGTATGGCAGTGTTGCATGTATAATTAATGTATGGGGCTGTGTGGAAATCTTTCTGAGCATTTTGTCAGCAACATCCAAGATTTGAAAATGGAAAGTTTAAAGGAAATATAGAGTGGACATTTTGTAAGCAAATTACGCCCAAGCTATGTTGTCCCAGGAGAGCTGATTGCCTTGATGATGTACAGTGTATATCTTCTAACAAGAGGACTCAAACCTTTCTGATACTTTTAATAACCTTTTCTATGATCTGTGTGCTGGAAAATGTAGTTACCAGTAAATGCTTTTCTTAGTTTATAAATAAGCCATGTTTTGCACAAAAGATTTCCCGAGAAATTGTCGAGACTCCATTTGAATGACATTCAAGTTTTAAAGAGGAATTCTAAATGTTTGTTTTAATATATATATAATATATATTTTTTCATATAACACTTTACATGTACATGCTTTTCCATATCAAGATGGTTTTTAAGGTAAGCAAAGAAAGCTTGCCATATATGTATAATTCCTCTCTCCTTGAAGCAGTATAGATATTGTATATTGGCCAAAAGGTTTAAGCCGAGGTGAAGAGTGAGGCGATCAGTGAAACCGTAAATAATTTCCGTTTCATACAAGATGATTGCTTCTGCATTATTTGTGTTCCTCCAATTTGTAAATTATGTCCAGAAAGAATGCACGTGAGAACAACTTACAAAAAGATGTTTTAAAGTTTGTTTCTCAGTGCATAGATGGCATTTTTCATCCTTTTTTCAGCAGTGGGTGCTACAAATTTCATCTTTACATAAAACTGGGTAGCTAACTTGCAAGAAATTTTGCCTAATGGTATTATTGTCTTCTGTCAACTATTCTTGACTTTTCGTTTTCAGTGTTTTGATCCATTTTTGAGGGATTGCATGGCGTAATCCATGGTACCTTAGAAAGTTTGTCTTTATCGAAAATCAAGATGCAAAATCGTTGAATTTTAAAAGGGAACCATCATGGAATATGTCACGAAGTCTAGTCACACCTGCCTCATGCCACTGTTTATAGTACATAGAGTTTTAATATTTTTTAATATTCCTGGAAATCTTGGTGTCATATGACTTAGACAGACTTTAAATAGAGTTATGCTGTAATACCTTTCTCAGTGTTTTTGAATGCTGATTCAGGTTCTTTCAAATACACGGCTAAATCCTGGAAAAAGCAAACAAAACAGCCATCTCCTCAATACACATTCACAAAACATAGTGATTGCAGGACAATCTTACAGACACTGTACATGCATACATACTTCATTTACTTTGCATCAAAGGACCAGTTCCCTTTCTTTTAGTCTGTCAACTAATAGTATAAAATTCATGTGCTATGTACATGTAAGAAATAGGTTAATGATATTAAGTTAGTGATATGGAAAATTGGGTCATGAATGAACTTTTAGTAAACACTTAACAGTGCAACAAAATCAACCCGGGAGACCAACACTTTGAATTTTAGAGACTTAGAGAATTTTAAATTCGGCACAATGGTTATCGCCCAAATGAATCATCACATGATCTGAATTGGGTGGCAACAAGGATGTAAACACATTAGCCGAATACATCTATTACGGTTTGGGTGGCTCCAGTTGAATTCATTGCAATGAAATATAAAATTAATAATGGACACGACCAGTGATACCCCACAGGTCGATTAGTCAGGGAGATCTTTCTGAAGCTTCTACTTCTACAGGAAGTAGAGATTGGGCTGCCTGTGGCCCACCCTTTCCCATTCCAACCAATTCAATGGCTTTGATCGGGTATTATTACTTTCACTCCCAATAATAGTGCACAGTAATGCAAGCAAATAAAGTAAACACTACAGACAGCTAAGAATAACAAAAATAAGCCATGTCTGGGAGGAATGGACTGATAATCTGCAACTTGAAATAATTTACCAAAAGAAATCACTGAGGAAGAGGACTTTCTCATTTTCAAGAATACATTCAGATGTGATTCCCATGAACATTAAGCTATCTGAGCGTCTAATTGTGTAACATAAAATACAGGAAATTCATTTTGACCTACATATCCATACCTCCCCCACAGGGAGGCAATGGAAATTCCAAGGGGGAGGGGAGGTGACAAAAGAAAAAGTATGGATGTAAATTTATTGGAATTTCCAGAGGGGTGGGGGTTCAAACCAAAAAACCATAGCAGGATGCCATCATAAACCATGAAAAGGTCTACTGTGCTCGCTTACAGAGCCACATAACTTGTATGTAAATTTTGGGCATGATTTGCGCACAGCCCCAAACATTAATTATGCATACAATTTGTGATTCAACTCCATTCGTTTTTGGAACAGGGTTAGCATAACCGCCAACTGGTTGGTTTAGTTGGTAGAGTGCTGGACTACCGTGCAGTTCAAACCCCAGCTGGATCAACACTCAGGGTCTTTAAATAACTGAGCAGAAAAGGCCATCTGCAAATGATTAGACTTTCTTGTCTTCTCAGATAAGGACAATAAACCGTATCACAACTCTTCACAATTGATTCTGTGGGACGTTAAAGAACCACTAGGGACGTAACAAACCCTGGCTGTGACCTGTTCTATTCAGCAAGTGGCCGACTTGGCGGGTTATCCCAAAAAGGCTTATGGTGTATGAGGCCACACGCATAACAGCCATAAGTACACATGTCTTATGTTACATATTTGAAATCATAATAAAAATTACATCACATGTGAAGATCGTATTTATAAGATAATAATACACTTGAAAAAATTACTCGATTGTGATTGGCTGAGAGCAGTGCAGTTCAAGTGTAACAAAGTGCAGAAAGTGTAACACCAGTGCAAAAAAGTGTAACACCAGTGCAAATTACAACGAAGATTTCCGAAGTTAAAACGAAGACTTGGAAGACTTCCGAAGACTTCTGAATACCCTGCCACTCTGTACCACTATTGTTTTCGTTGGTCGGCGTTCTTTGAAGAACGAAGCAGAACACAATAGATGCTATTCTTATTCAATGAGATGCAAATAAGTGGCAGGGTATTCTGCAGTTAAGCCAGCTTAAAAATACCTTTATCATTTGCACAATGTCTGGTACATCCTCGGCTACAGCTTCTCGAACTCTCCAAGAGGTCATTTTTGAGCTAACCACACATACGAGCAAAAAGGTTCTTTTTTTCGAGCTCCGCAGAGGCTAGTCTCCTTCGCAGCCGTTTTTAGTCTCGTCACGCAGGGAGCGTTGCGTGACGAGACTAAAAACGGCTGCGAGGGAGACTACGCAGAGGCTCCTGCTGAATAAATTAATAAGCGCGCGGGCGACGATGGGTCAGCCTCGGTGTAAAAACCTGACGAGGTTTTCTTTGTTTTATGAGGTATTGTTTTGCTGCACGCTATAGTTTATAGTGTTTTGTTGTCTTTGTTTTACGTCACTCGTGAGCTGAGCCGCGACGATGTGAAGAGGTAAAAGGCGGGAGCCTCGAGGTTTCCCCTTCCCATCGACCCACGCGCGCTTTCATTTTCCCTCTCCCCAGCTTCCCAACGACACAATGTAAACAGCGAGGAACAGACAGACCTCACTTCCGAAAGACTCTGGGAACGAGGTCGAGATTGTTGAGCCAATTATTCTGGTCTGTCAGCGGTTGTGTATCGGTGTCAATGTAAGACTTGGTGTATGACCAACAATGTACCATACAACAAATTTCTTCGAGAGCCGACGGTCCCATGGCGGGGAGAGCATACCAAGCAGGCATCAGCTACATGTTTACTTTCATCTAACAGCAGCCTTCTTCTGTCGGTAAGGTTTTGAGTTCAGTAGTCACGCAAAAATGTGTGTTTTTCTTACTTTCTTTCTTTCTACCTCTTTATTACATTCTTGCAACACTGTCTATTCGCAGGAGCCTGCGCGATACTATTTCATATTCACAAAAACTACGCCCATACACCTTTAACTCAATCAGCGTTGTATTCGATGGATCGATACGTGTTTTAAGGGGGCAAAACTCTTTTCAAAGCCTCACAATAGTTTCTTTCGTTCTTTTTTTGTACATATATCATTTCAAACTTGTTTGTCCTATCCGGTCGATCGTTGCAACAATTTATGATTAAAAACGAATTAAATAAAACAGCAACAGCCGCAACAACATTTTTTCGATATTTTTGCGGGAAGTTAAGGCTATTGCACCTGTAACATTCCTTGCAATAATTCATAAATAGTTCGGATCGCTAAGTATGCAGCAAGGAAGGCGACAAAATGACAGTCCATCGTCCAATGGCCAACTGGAGTCACCTGACACAAGCGAAACCTGTTGCATTGTTCCGTTACTAATGAGTAGCAATAGAAGCCTTGCCCAAGAGGCGAGAAAAAAAGTATTTTGCATATATGGTCCAAAAATATTCTCACTCACTTGCAGCCAAAAAGCGACAGAGATTTTCAAACGTTTCGCCATCAAATTAGAGTCCACTGAGAAGTTTGATTATTAGTGTTGGTTAGAGTTTAACAACCAAAACCAGGAAGGATGGAATTCAAAGACTACCAAGAAAGCAAAAACCGGTAAGTTGTAATCTTTGTGCTGTGTGACATCAAAGCAACCAAGTGTTCGTTATTATCTCTGAACAATCAAATCAACGATAGTAAGCCGTGGGGAACGACTCCGCTAAGTTTAAATCCAGTCTATGTTGGTTTTGAAGTCGCGTTTTGAGCAGAAGAATTCTCTTAAGTCCTAAATCGTAGAATAGCGCAACAGCTGCGTTTACGATTATCTTATTCTACTTGGCAGACTGATTAGCTAAAAATTCTTCCTCTTTTAAAGATGTCACAAGAAAGAAAGAAGCTTCCTCGACACTAGGTGTTATGGGCCGTTTAATCCTTAAATCAATTTTCCCTTAATACAGTTATGACTATACTAGGAGTGGTTTAATCACTGATCATAAGCAGCATTTTACAGACTGATCTGTCCAGCTGTTTCGAGGTCAGTTCGGCAACATGTAATTAACAATCGAAATTACTACTGGGTCACCAAGACATGCAGTGAAATCAGTAAAACCAGTTGATTATTACTTGTCGGATTGGTTCGTGCTTGGTGATGATTGATTCAATTCTTTAGAAAATGTACTATTATTACTTGGGATTTTAGCTATGCATAGATATTGACACTACTAATTTAGACCAAATTTTGTTCTTTGCAATAATTTAGTTTAATAATGAAACCGTTACTTTATCATTCTTCTTTGCAGACCGCGAAACAAAACATGCTTTACTGGGTGAAACTAGAACGGGGTGAAAAGTCAAACATACAAAACCATAGTTGACGAAGAAGACTAAATAACCTATTTCTCTGTATTTTATTGCCTATCCTCTATCCCACTTTGATTTTAAGTCTAAGATCCTTGTTACATTAACTTAGATTCTATTTTTTCAGACGCCGCGTAACCAACAGCGATCGCGACGCTGACAGAGAAAGAAGGCTGAACGCTAACCTGATCGAACGCAGAAGAATGCAGAACATTAATTCAGGTTTTACAAGTTTGAAAAGACTTCTCCCTCCGACAGAGAAGAAACAAACCAAGGCGGCAATTTTGCAGCAGGCAGTTCAACACATCTTGCGTCTGCAACGTACAGTTGTCCAGGTTAGAGAAAATAACAATGCCTTGCGACAAAATCTAGCGGATGAGAGAAAACAAAGCCTTGCTCTAAAGAAAAAGCTCGAAGTCCAAATCGGAGATAAATTTGCAACGAAAGAGTTTCAGCGAGGTCCTCTCCAGTTTTCCTATATGCATTCAAAAGGACGCCCTCCTACCCCACCACATGAAGACCACGCTGACCAAGCATTCAACCGCTGGCCTGGTTTGTCTTGCGCCAACGTGCCAGTCAGTTCATATGAGCACCAGGCCTTCGATCGGTTCAGCCTTCATGAGTCGAGGAAATGGGGACAAGTTCCAGTGATAGTAAAGAGAAAGGACTCTTGGGAAACTGACAAGAGTGAAACAAGTACATGCCAAGAAGAGTCTTCAACGTCGTACCAAGAATCCAGCGGCCAATATCTGTCACGTGACCTCTCACCGGAACCAGGTGCGTTTCAGCGAAGGGGATGGGGAAATAATTTGCACTGCATTGTGGATGCTATCAATTTAATTGAAAACAACTAACTATCTATGTTAGTTTATACCGGAAGACTGGTTCAGTTTAAAATGTCAGGAAAAGCAGTTTTTTGCGTCATTACATACCGTTAGATGACGTGCCTTACACATTGGCTAAAAGAGTGGCTCACTTGCAAAGTTGCCCAATTTTAAATATGTCAAAACGAGAAATTTAAAAATATCAGAATTAAAATTTACTTGGAACGTGTCAAAGTAATAGAAGCACGTTAATTAGATTGTTTGTTAGGCGACTGGTTTCGTCCTATATCTCAATATATAAAGAGTGCAATTCCTAGCAATTAGCCGGGCTTAGTTGTCTTGAGCATTCTCTAAGTTTCCGTTCAGTGACAGACAAACGAGAAATAATAACGAGTTTGCAGTTCAATGGCTCGTTACGCGAGCCAACATAACCCACCGATGGGAAGGGTGTGTCAGGGTAAAGGCTTAGAGTTTAGGTTGGGCTAAGCCTTTGTCTTGAAAAAGAGGCAAAACGCGACTCTTAAATTTTTTCCTGTAATTGTTATACATAAGGCGACTGGCTCGCCATTTCGTATTATATAGTAAGATTTCTCTAGAAATTTTTGTAGCGTAGTTATACTTTACGTAGGGCGACTGGCTTCGCCGTATTTGCAGAAAATTTAGAGCAATGTTAATTAGTGCAGCACGCACGCTGGAATCTGCTTGGTTTAATTGTACTCTAAGTTAGGGGACAGGTTTCCCCATTTGTAAATGGTGTTATATAACTAGTTTATCCACTTTTTGTGTGAGATAGGCGACTGGTTTCGCCGTGTATTGCAAATAGCAAAGATTACTGAGAGCGTTTTTTCCTGCTTCAGTTGTTCTGATTCCAGTTGTTCAAAGGGCGGACTAATTTATCCAGCAGATAAGTCACCATCCGCCAGACAAAATGAAATGCAACCAATACCTTCTTTTACGCTGGATGGTGACTTAACTGCTAGATAACGTTATCCGTTCTTTGAACAACTGGGACCTCAATGTTAAGGTGACTGGTTTCGCCTTGCAACCTATAAATATTTTTTCCCACGCTTTGATTGCAACAGTCGAAGGCGACTGGTTTCGTCGTGTAGTTAAAGTAAAGAGTTTTATAGTGATTAGCTGGGCCAAATGACTCCACGAGGAGCTTTCTTTTGCTTTCAGTCAGCCCGCTCTTGTGTACGCTAGACGACAGGTTTCGTCATGCAGTGTAAACAGCGAAATTTATTCATATTTGTTTTTGTCACTGTGATTGCAGTGTATTTATGCGACTGGTTTCGCTGTATAGATTAAGTATAGCTTCATAGCTGGGTTAAACTGTGACCACGAACAGTTCATCTTCTCGTTCAGGGACGATCAAACAAGAAGACGCTAGATTTACATTCGACTCAGTTCATCTGCAACGCGCAGAACGCGCAATCTCTGTGCAGCCACGATTTTCGTCCACGTGTATTCATTTTTAAATGTACGTTTTGTCGTTTCTTTAATTCTGTGCAAAATATTTTCAGAAACTCTTCTTGTTAGAGTGTCCAAGAGTGAAACGAGGGAGCCCTTGAAAGCTAATGTTGAATCTAAGGAAGCAAAAGGCACTTTTTATAAACAAACTACAAAAGTTTACATTTCGAAATTGTAGAGTGTATATTATCGAATATTTATTCGCCAATTGCTAGATTATTACGCTGGACGTTATAGATAATAATTATAGCTATTTTCTCTCAGTATTCGTATTAAATGCATCCGTGCAATTGGGCTTGGGGTGAAGAGGAACGGGAAGCCCCCTCCTCCAGGGTGTGGGAGGAGTCGGTAATATTGGCTCTTTGTGGCATTGTAGAGTAGTTAAGAGGGCGATAGTTTCTCACCTCAAGACTATCAGTAGAAATATAGAAATACCTCAAGTGAAGACTGAAAACATTGTGTACAACTATGCATGATGCCTGGCTGGACCAGATAGTAACTTAAAAGTAAAAAAAAAAATTAAATCAAAATAAAAAGTAGATAAATGTTGTTTCTTAAGTCACAGCTTATTGCTAGTAACACATTCTATAATCGTATATAGCCTGAGGCTTCTTTACGCAGAAACATGGGGAGACGATTTGATGATATCTGTAAATATCGCACCCGTATCGGATCGATTTGTAAGACTGGTATCGCCCAATCCTTACAGGACTATTTAACAGCCGAGTCCCTCACACGGTCAAAGTTTGAGAGGGCAGAACTGCCGCCATGCCTTTTTTTTTTTTTTAGCTTCATCCTGTTGATTCTATCATCTCGTTATTGTGACAACATGCGTTTAAGTTCTTGCAAGAATTTTGTTTTCTGGAAAACCGTTAATGCGTTGCGATTCATTGTTGGTCATATTCCTATAATTCCCGAGCCACGGTGCTAGCGAGAGTGACGTAATGGCAAGAAACTTAAAGTAAACTCCCTGGTTTAAAAAACGATGTATTCTTTAATGTTCAGCCATACGAGTTATTTAGGTTAGCGTAAACAACTCATTTTTTTGTACAGTTTTTTTTTTTTTTACAAGTATTCAGTTGAAAATTCATTGAAAATCTGTCTTCTTTGCTGTTACCGTTCGTTATCGCTGGTTATGCTAACATTGTTTTTCCTGTCCGGACTCAGCTCTGTTTTAAGCATCACCATTCTTGTATCTTTACCATTATTCTTGCAATCCACTCGTTTCACGCTTTGGCTGTTCTCAAAATATTGCTGTAATTTGTCAGCCTCCATTTTCTTTCTGTCTTTCGCCCTTCTGTTTTGAAACCACACTTGAATTCTATCTTCCGTGAGATTAGTAGGTTTTTCCAACTTTATCCTATCGTCCATGTGAGGGTATTTATCTTTTTCGTAGACGGATTCGAGAATTTCCAATTGTTCTTTCGTCAGATTTTTGCGTTTTCTTTTGGCGTCCGGTTTCTCCGTTACAGTTTGTTCTGGCGATCCTGTTGACGTATTCGATAAACGCGCCTTCTTTGCAGCTGTAACAAATCATAAAACAATTCCTTAACAGCCAAACATAGAAACACGCGCCTGGAATGTCAGTCTGGAAACTACAATGGACACCAGTCTAATGCATCACGGTCACGTGATAGCAGGCCTCTACCCATACATGCTACCACATGATCATCGTGCTCTTCATGGCGGCTATAGTCCACACTTCTGCAGTATATTTTAACTTTGTTGATTTTAGTCGTATCCAACAAACGTTACATTTCTGCGATGCCGTCATTTGACCACACCCATCAGAACCCTTCAGATTTGCTTTTCTCGAATTCGGCAAGCGTTCTCAACAACCAACAGGCTTTAAATGAATTAAACAGCAAAGCAAAAACAAAATGAATTGTGGTCAAACGATGCCATTATGACAACATCCTATATTAACTTTTATTACATAGCGCGCGTGCTTGTCCTATATAAGTCCTATTGAGCCGTTATGAATACAATCTTTATTTACGCACATGACGTGAACATTTTTTTTACCTGGCTGGTGTTGCGGTCTTGTCAAACTGTAGTGCAGTTTTCCCTGTCTTTAAAATATGGAAGAAACCAGCGAAGAACTGCCCAATTTTTCAATCGGTGTTGACCTTTTAGGTCCTGATACAACAAGCAGCAAAAACAAAGCCGAAAAAAACTCGAAAGTTGCGCGTTTCTCAAATTTGTCGGAAGACCAGCTGCAGCAAATTTTGGCCGAAAGACATTCACGGGGAACCAAAAAAGTCACCAATTGGTCATTAACAACATTTAAAGGTAAAATTTCCGTTTTTATTGTTGTTTTTAAATTTGTTCAACCTGGGGAATAAAGTACACAGTTGTTAATTGGGAATTTTGCACTCTATCACAATATCGCCGATTTTTGTTGTCGCTCTGTTATAAAAGAATTTGCTCAGGTTTTTAGCTGTGCGTATATCGAGTTATGGATGCACTTGGGAAGTTTGGAGAGCACTCAAAAAGCTAGAGTTGCTCTCGGCTGCGCCTCGAGCTACTCTTACGCATATCTAGTGCTCTCCAAACTTCCCGCGTGCATCCATAACTCGATATACGCACGCTAAGCATGAACAAATTCTTAAATCGCATCACTAACACATAGTGCAAAACTCATTACTAAGTCATTGTAACATGGGCCTACCAGGTGGCTTCTTTTCGCCTTCCGCTACTCCTTCAGTGGACACTGCCACAGCTGCGCTCTGTTCTCTTGGTGGTCCCAGCATGCGTTGTGAGGAACTCAACATTCCATAACAAGCCGCTTGTTGCGGAATTGGGAACGACTGCGCATGCGCCAGTGGAAACTGATAGGCTGCAGGCATGGGCGCTATATCATAGAGAGGTGAGAACGGGATTCCGTGATTTGAGAAATAGTGAAGTTGAGCAGAAACAGCTGGGTTGAGAGACGCGTAACAAAGATAAGGGATCCTGTACCGAGCTTGTTGGGCCTCCAAGAACGCTCTCATGCCGTGCTTCATCATAATTAGTATGTGAGCGGCTTCCAATACATCAGGAGTTATTCCGTTCAGTTGATTTTTAGGATCAGCCATTCGTCTGTCTGTAACATGACGGCAAAAGGGAAAACATAACGAAAACGTTCTATAGATCCTGTCCGGGAACTACCCCAAAAGAAATTTCAGTTCATTTAACTGAATCCTTCGGAGAAAACAAAGTAAAACATAAACAATGACTAACAACTCAAGGTTTGAAGCATACTTTTACTAACATTTTCTCTGCCGGATGATTTATTAATTGAAATCTCCTTCTAAATATTTCGTTCGCTATGGCGAGATCACAAAGGTTTCACGGACTTTTCAATAGAAATTAGCCTGCTAAAGACTGCTATAAATAGCACTTTTTTTAGCAGGCAACAAGTTGACAAAAAAAAATTTAGAAATCCTTTTTTTCGGTTGATGTTCGTTTTCAAGTTCTAATTTTTTTCATGTGTACTTCTTGTTTGGTTTTAGTTATTTTATTCAACTTATCTTGAGTTTAGTGAACAGTGAATGGACTAACGAAAAAAGGTTATTACAAGAAACGAAAACAAGGTTCCACCGCTGGTAAGTTAATTAAAGGCAATTACTTCGAACCACCTCCCGCAATGAATTAAATTATCTCTGCTTAAAAATCGTTTGTAAGTTACTTTAAAAACGTAAAGGATCAGTCTTGTCTTGGATCCACTTTTCAAGAAGCGATCTTGCATTTGATATTCGTCTGTTTACAGTCCGCCTTATTATGTTCAATAAAACAGGTTGCATTGCGCCAAATGCTCTTGAAAAGATAGTCGAGATTTCTTGATCTCAAAATTCAGGTTAAGACTAACCTTGAATGGAAGAAGAGTGGTTACAAACGTGATCAATTGTTGGCAGTCTTTTGAACTGTTACATGAGTTGAAATCGCCACCCAATTTGACGAGTGACCCTTCAAGCTGACGATGTGCAACGTTCTAATTGCTCGCGAATTTCACTGAACGTCAAACGAACTGCAAAATTTCTAACGTCTATACCAGACTAAAATTGCCTCTAGTGGAGTTAATTGAAACTTGATCAAATCGCACAGATCCTTACAAAGAAGTTATGGTTTAAAATCGTTTTAAACAATAAACGTTACGCTCCTTCTTCAGACAAATTCAGCCATTTCACTGCACGACAAAATGGTGGGAATTTAAATCGATATGAAGTTGGGGACACTGAAAAGCTTACGAAGATATGCTCGGTAGTTTGAGTTAACCATTTCTTTGACTGTTTTCATAGGTTGAAGGAATTATTGTCGTAAACCAAACTTATCAGGAATATATAAGCATAGTAATAACCACAGATTGCACCCAGTAAATTTGGGGTTGTATGAGCTATCGGTAAAATTGTTTTAGAAATTCACAGTTAATTTTGCTGCGTCAAAATAAAGCTAGCATCTAGAAATATGACTGAGCTTAAATATCAACTTGTTCTGCTGGTGAGTGGTTTGAGAAATCCTATTTTGCACACAAGATATTTAAGTCTTACCTTAAGTTGCAGATTCTTGTTAACATTAAGCGTACTAGGTTTAATCCTGCACAGACTTTTAGCAAAGTGAATGACGTCCACCCATGAACTGAAACTGTCGAACACTACATCAAAGGTTTGCAAGGAAATGACGTCAGTTTACATTCGAACTATGATTGGCTACGTGCAGTAATTACAGCCCTTCATTGCACTTCAGTGGGTTTAGGGGCCGCTTCTCTCGAACGTCCCAAATATTTTTCTGGCTCAAAAATGCCATTTCTAAAACTGCAATATGCTTATTCTCAAAGACTAATCTCTTACCATGATTTCAAAATAGGAAAGGACAAATTTGATGCAAAATTTCATGCCTGGAAATGTATTATTTTTTTACACAAACCGACACAAACCGTGCCACAGTTTCTTCAGAAACTACTCCCTCTATTTATTAGTTTTTTTTAGATACGTAGGAAATTTTGGTACCGAAAGGTTTCGGGAGCTCCGAGCCCAAACGCACGCCAGGTTGGTAAAATAATGGTGATTTCATGAATTTGAGTCCCATCGAGAAAATTCATGAGCAGAAATGTTGTAGGGGAATGATTTCATTGATTGATTTGGTATCATAGAGACAATAGAGTTTGAAAAGACATGTTCTCGGTGTTCACTTTGGCAAAATGTAGGGACAGCAAAAGTAACGGTAATCCAAGCAAATATAAATGACTGTGGTTGCTTCTTCAGAAATGTCCTCCACACTTTGTCAAACAGCCAATAACCGATTCTTCAATATTTATTAGTCTTTATCAAAACAAGACCAATCTCATACTGAGGCCTTAGTGATGTATCGTTCGGCCAACACCAAGACCGAGGCCTGAGATTTCTTTGTAATGACCGAACGGACGAGGTTGATCAATAATTTACTGTATGACATTTTTTGGAAATAAATATGAAAATAATAAAAAAAGAACTGTATCGCACGGAAAGTTGCATTTTATTTATCTTTTTTTTTTATATCAATTTTAGGATAACGAGACGTTTTTCTCTATTCGCTGAATGTTCCTCTGTCGTCATTCAGGTCATTCAGGTCTGGATGTTTTAGTTTCATTTAAATGCAGCAATTAATGAAAGAAATAATTGTGAGTTTCGTAATGCCCGAGAAATCCAGCCCTCTCAGCAGCCTATTGAATCGGTCGTACCATCGTTGCCCTGACCGAGAAATCATGAGAGAAGTCCTTTGTTTTTAACCAATAGAACCAAACCAGTATCTACAATGTCAGAGCAGTACGTAATTTGCCGTCTTATACATAAAAGGTACCGCCGTTATTGTTATATGTCCGACAGCTTTGTCAATACCAAATATGGTTGTCTGTTTCTTTATACCTTCCTTTTGGTTGCCGCAATAATTTCATTCTGAAATATTTTCTTTATTCCAGTTTTCCAAAGCATGGACCCGCTTACGGGTGAATTTCCTCACTCGTGGCACGATGCCACGACCGTGTTTTTTAGTATTATCTTGTTCCTGGTCCCAATCGAGCAAATTGTAACTCTTAAGATACTCAGGCAAAGGGCAAGCTACCGAAAAAGGCTGACACCCTATCTCATTAACCTGGCCGTCGCCAACTTGGTATTTGTCTTTTCATCGGCCACCTTCGCGCTGGGTTCAAATCTCTCTGGCAGATACATATCCAACAAGGTAACTTGTATCACTTTTGGATACATAGCGTGTATTGCTATTCTTGCAACCTTCACAACATTTGCAGCATGCACCGTTACCGTTTTCAACACGGCCTCTACACTCACTGCAACTCGTGTTACCACCAAGACACGGAAAGATAGCAAGATTATTGTGGGCATTTGGTTCTATTGCCTCCTAATTTTGGTCCCAATGATAACAATCTGGAATAATGACACTTACAGCCCCGGGATATCTGGCTGCGTTCCGATGTGGACTTTGAAAACTCCAGGGGATATCGCTTACTTTGTAATCTTAACACTCTTCGGATTTTCTCTTCCAATGATTTTGAGCTTCGTGTTCAGCGTCAAGATTTATTTGTTTTTCCGCAACATAAAGTTGGGCCAGATGTCCTATGACCAGCAAAGAAAATATCATGATTACAGGAACGTTTCGAAAATGATAATTGCTTCAGTGGTGGTGTTTGTCATCTGTTGGACTCCTTACACTATTATCGGCCTTCTGTCAGCTGTGCCTGGGTACTCGCCGAGCCCGGAATTAAGAATCATCCCGTATCTGCTGTCCAAGTCAAGTGTGTTATACAATCCAGTAATTTACGCTATTTTCAGTGCCAAGTAAGCAAATATATATTTCAACTTGATTTGACTTTATACTAATATACTTTTTATTATTTACAAAAAAGCCATTGATTATTGATTATTGTTTTATTGGTGTTTCGCAATTAGATAAGTTCGGATTTATCTCGGTTTGGAGAGAGATTAGTTGAGTTAGTAATTAAGCGTAATTAAAGTACACAAGTTGTTATCGGTTACTGCTAAGGTTCAAATTAGGGATTTCAAAGGGAAAACAAGAGGTTAAATGTACCACGGCGCTCTCGACCCAAGCTGAATTCTCCCTTTCCCCATCTATGTTAACCTTAAGGGCCTGGATGTATTTACCTCTTTTAACGAAGAGAAAGTACCTTCATAACTTTTTCCTAATGTTTTAGTTTCAGAGCCGCAATTTTGAATCTATTCCGCTGTGGAAGTCACAGATCCCAAGTCAGCGCCATGGAGCCAAACTGCGCAGGCCTGCAAACACCTCCCATCCAGCCTCCGCCGACGATGATGCCCAGGTCCCCTGTTGTTTGCAATGAGACGACCCCCGAGAGAAACGCATCTCGTATTGCATCAAACAGAGCGTCTACAAGAAATAATAAGGAAGTATTGTTGAATGTAAATTCTGGCCTTATGATTTACTCATTGGAGTAACTTAACCTAAAGTCTGTGCCTAGATGCCTTCACTAAATTGCCGGAGTATAGTATCAATTGAAGTTTTCGTTATTTTTGGTGGAACAAGTTACATTATTAGTCAAAACAACAGTGAATATAGGTCTGGTATCATCTTGAGAAATGCCTTGAGAATGAGAAATTTTTTACCACAAACACTTAACAATATAAATTTATCTTCCCCGTGTAAAGCTAGTCAAAACTTTCGTGTCTGACATTTCATGGATAACCCTAAGAGCCCAAGTTTAGGGGGTAATCTCGTAAATGGTCTTCATATATTTCTTGTTGCACCAGTTGGGGGAATTCACTCTCAGGACCTGTCTGTTTGATAAAGTAGCGTAGTGATTTTGCTGGGGGGAGTTCATTCACGCTTCAATTCATTTCTTTCGCTGTCTTATTTTATACAGGAGAGGCTGGCAAGGAAAGTGACCACTAAACAGACTCACCATGCCAAAGAGTATTATCTCTATGCTTTCAAGGCATGGTAGTATCACGTCAAAAAAGTCTTTGCTTGGCTTGTAGCTTTCGTTGGCCTTCACCTTTTTACTCTTAACTTGTTAAAATGAAACAAGCAGTTTGTTTTAACTGATATTTATTCCATCATTTACCAATGTGCTAACTAATCTATCTCATCGTCACTGTAGTGAAAGCCTTGCTTGCCTCATTCTAGAATAGAAACTAAAACCAGAAATACACGAAGTTAGTCAAAACGCACATGATTTTCAATTCATTACTGAAAAAAAGTTTCGTGGCGATTTCGGGATCTTAAAATTAAAAGAAAACCAACACCTACGCACAATTCATCTTCAAGATGCCGAATTGTTCCTGTTTAGCCTCATCTTCTTACCTCCTCGAAGTCTAAACTAGGGTCTGAAAAAAAAAAAAACCTGAGAGGGCGAGTTTAAAACGTTGCTATTTGTGATATAAGTATTTTACAAAATTTCAAATGAAGTAACGTTTTCTTTTATTTTTTTATCAATGTCATATAAAACGTTTTTAAGTCGTGTTTAGGAGCGTCCAGCGAAATTTAACCAGTGACAAAGATGGTCACGTAATTTGAGATGAGGTGGCAAGCAAAGGTTTTGATTTTGGAGCTCAGAGTAGCTGATCACGACAACTTTAATAATTCCACGTCATCTTGCAGCTCTATGCCATCGTAACTAGCTAGGATGTTGGATACTGACACGAGACACACTGAAGATCAGCCGTCAGGTGACAAATTAAAATACCCAACGGCCAGCTATCGCAATCGTTGAATATTTCAGTTAAAGTACCCTGCAAGTAAAAGTATCCTATTTCAACTCGTGCTTCAATCTATTTCTGCGCATGAAAGAAGTGATTGCGAAGGTCGACAGCAAAAAATGCACTTGTTTAAAGCCAACATTGATCTATTAATTTAAAGCTTCTTAAAACAAATCGATACGTGACTCAAAAATGCTATGTTTATTATTTGTTATGACTCTAGTGAAAGAAGAAATAGCTATTTTCTTCTACCTTTTGAGCCCTTGAAACTGTGAAACCAATTTGCTTATTTCCATGCCCCTTGCTAAGAGCGCGGTGCAGACCTTGCGTGCCGGCACCCTGTGTTGGCAAGAAAAATATCTTCACGGAAATATTGAAATTAGCGCAAATAAAACACCTGCAAGTCTGCTTCCGTTTGATTCTCTTCAGTTGGGCACGTCTTTTTTATGGTAGCGAAATTCATGTCACCAGCATTTTCTTTTAAAACAGTAATTAATCTGGTCGACTTAAATTCTTGATTTCACATCTAAGTCAATGCAAAAGCGTTGTTTACTATCGTAAGTCTTGTTATAACTTAGATCAATATTAAAGCCAATAAAAGGACATTTTCAGCTATTTTTAGGATGATGTGAGGAACAGAGAAACAAATTAGCGCGAAAACATAGCTTAAGACACTTTTAACCCCTAAGATCAAAATTTAAATATTCATTTGTTGTTCCTACACATTTTCTATGGACTTAGTGGGGATAAGTAGTTCAAATATCGAGCAATTTCATGTTGCGTGATCATGCCCTTACTTCTTGTGATAACGCCTTGATATTACAAGGAGAAATTTGAAGCTGATCACTGTTACGGTTTGAAGGGTTATTGCTTGCAGGTCACCAAAGAGAAGTTCTCGTATAGGTGACGGTTTCTTCGCGACTCATGCCTTGCTTGTGTGTTCCGGCAAGTTCGCGTCTTATTTTAGCCGAAGCTTATTTGCCTCGTATAAATGGCCCCATTAAACATGGTAAAAAGATTTTTTAAAATCGCAGGAAAAACACGTGAAAAGCACGTGCAGAATTTCGGCAGCTTGTCCACTGAGCGTGTCCTTCAAGTTAATTTCCGAACACGTGGCCACCAGGGCGTCCATAACGGCAGAAAGTACAGTGTACGTGGTATGTGTGCTTGTTAATTTGGATAGAACGTGATGGGTTTAAACTTGGTGTCCGGCTTTAACTCCTGGCTTTGAAACAGCGTATGGGGCGATTAGGATTGTTTTAAGTGATATTCAACTGCCCTGAATCATATTTAATGGTTCGTACTCAGTGCAGCTTCGTAAACAGCTGTTTCATTATTACTGCTGATGTCAGAGCACTGAGGGAATCGGAATCTTCTTAGAATGGACATAGAACCTTCTTGTTTCAGTTGCTTTACAACTGCATTTTATTCACTCAACATCAGTCAAAAACAATAGCTGACCGCCAACTGCCAAGAATATCTTTCTTTATAAAGTGTCTGTTGGTGTAGTTAAACTAAGTACGAAGGGCTAGAATCTCTGTACGGTGAACAATTAACATTATCAACGCCGTTGACAAAACCAAATTCTTCAGAAGTTTTAGTTTCTCGTTTTGATGCTCTTTGCGCTGCTTTTGTCAGGTGACTGGGTCATGCGCAGTGGCTGCTCACATGACCATTGTAATCAAATGTGGCCTTTTGTCATTAAATCACTCATTAAAGACGCTATTTTACGTTTTTTTTAAAGTTTATCTAAAAAGCCCATCAGATGAATACTTCAAGGCCATTTTTTAATGCAAAAGTAAGACGCTGGTCTGATTTACGATGTAATTTAATTCAGTAGAAGACGTAAAGCATTATATAGGAAATCAAGTAAGTAATTTGTTTAGGCATCTGAGCTCACTTAATAATAATGATAAGAATAGACACCGTCATAGTCATAATCACAGTCATAGTCATAGTCTTTTGGATTAGTCAGTTCTCTATTTAACACTGCCTTTTCTGGTGAGAGAGTGTTCTAATAATACATGATAATACAGTGCGTATTTGTTAACGGTATAAAAGACGTGACTTATTTCACCTTTATAATGGCTTTATGTTAAAAGCCGCGCATTAATTACGAAAAAAGCTCTTGAAAACCCCATGAAGCAAAGACAGTATGAACCTTTTAGCGAAACAACCCAGACAACAGCAGAATCCTTGTATGCTGTGAATACCATTTTACCCCAATTTTTTTTAACCAAACACTGCCTCTTGGTGTGTCAGGAGTATTCAAAACATGAAAGGCTAAGAAAAATAGAACCTTGTAGGTATCATTTCATAACGATAACTTTTTTGGGTCTTCTAATTGCTGAAAAAGAAGCAAAAAACAATTGTTCACATCTTACAAACCAGAAAAATGCACAGATAGCGCTGTGATTCACGTTGAAAAAAACTGTACTGTCGAGACTCAATCCCATTGTATATAGAATTGATTCAAAAATCTTGTTAAGTAGATATCTGATTGTAGACTACAATGTATATCGATCTTGCGGCTCTATTAAACTCATGCAAATCATATGGCGTATGAAACGACTCATTAATTAAATTGTATTTCTTTTCAAGGCGAAGATAGTGTGTCTCCGGTTCACAGATTGGCCACACCTTAATTCAAAACAAAGGTAACCAAAGAACAAAAATAAACTGGCGCGTCTGTAGAAAGGGCCAAATAATGTTATATTCAACAGGGGAAACAAAGGCCCTATTATGAAAAAAAAAAAGATTTCATTTAAAAAAAATTGAAAAGAAAAAAAACCCCAGAGTTTTGCAAAAATTAGGGTTGCGGACCCAATTTATTTGGTGATGACAAGAAGTATTCATTTTGAAGTAAAACCTGAAATGAATTTGCCACCCAATTTGAAAGCCCCAAAATTGCACAATTGCTTATGTCCAGATAAGGCATGCAACCGATTTACATATCTGAAGATTCCAAAACGCCTGAATAGAAATGACTTCTGATAACATTTACTCTGTATGGATTTGCACTTTTTATAGGTAATATGCGATAGCAGGGTGGCAAGCCCATTTTGATGTGATTTTTGCACCGGAAAAGTCACTGCGTCCTCGCACCGGTTCGTTCGTGAGCTTCACGCAAAATACTAGGTAGTATCGGAACGGTTTCCGTTCCGCATCAGACGTTATTAGTTTGCACTGTTCAGAATATACCCACAGCATTAACACTTTCTAGTTTGTTAAATGCATTTGATACAGTATTAATTTGGCGATGGTTACGGAGACATTTTTGGAAAGTAGACTGTTATGATCTTAAAACCCTCTGATATAATCTCAGCGTCAACCTATTTCGGTTAAAACTTAAAAAAAGCTACCTTTTTGCCAAACTGAAAGTTTTTACTGAGCGTCTATTACCATTCGACAAATTTAAAGTTTCTTGCCTACCTTTAAACCGTCATGTAAGAAGCATACTAAGTTTTAACGCCAGACACAGTCTCCTGTGTTTGTCCTGCTAACACAAAGAGAACGCACATTGTATACTGACTTCAAGGTGAATGCATCGCATGTACCATGATTGTACCATAAGCTGACAGATTTACAAGTTATGAATTTGGTTTGAAGTACGAGTAGCTTTGAGAATGGGGAAAGTTGACGTCTTATTACAAACCACTACACGGATGCAAGCCAGTGATAAGCAGCAACTGCGCCTGCGTATGACCCACTTGTTGACGCCCAGGCGGCAGTTTATGATCAAAAGGATGTTTCATTTCTGATCTCAAATGGCCTCGAGCTGTTGTTGACTGACGTGGAGTGAATGAACTGTGAACTGCGATGGTGTTACAGTTAATATTTCTAATAAAAAAGGCGGTAGATCTCTCTCGGCTCTACGGGTGATCCGGCTCTTCATGAGGACCCTCAGATTTGAGTACGAGTGCGAGATCGAGTACGAGTACAAATTTCTAATTTCAAATCAATCACCTCCCCTGAACCCTCACTCTTCCTTGTTCCTTACCAGAAGATCACGAGATACAGTGTAGAACCAAGATTGGTCTCACTAGTGATCATCTGAAGCACGCGCAAAAGATTTGAAAAGTCATACTCGTACTCAATCTCGCGACTCGTACTAAATCTGACGGTCCCTAATGTCACGGAGGCAGCGTCTCGGCTTTCTCTCAGTGAGATCCGATAGCAACATGGAAAAATGTTGACGATGAAAGCGGTAGGTCCCATTGTATTGAGATCCACTTTGCAATGCGTGAATTTTGCTGGGGAGGTTTGCAAGATTTGCCGCCATTTGTTATCCCATTACTTTAATTAGACTGTGTTTGTTTCACCTGCATGGTTAACAACGTGGCAGCGTTCGCAAAAATAGTCTCAAAGGATACGGGCTTCTAAACCCAGGACGACATTGCTTCTTTTCAATCTTTTCGTTTGAGCAAAACTGATTTTTTAAAAGGAGTGTTCGTCAAATTCGTTGACACGCAAATTTTCAGGAGTGAGCACGTAATTCAGTCAGCTATTTTTGTATTTTTGTACCTCCTGGAGACCTTATGGATGTCTTACTAGTCTCCACGGCTTCCGGAAATTTCACTTATGCTCATTTACCAACGCAATGAGGAAAATTCTCAGCTTTGGGACAAACATATTATGAAAAAAAATCAGAAAGAAACAAAATTTGAACTCTAGCCATGCAAGATTACTAATTCAACTAAAATTAAAGCTAAATAACAGCTTAGTAAATAGTAGCTAACTTCATCACGGGTAATGATTATGGGATCCTGAAGAATATTGCACTCATTTTTTATCATTAGTAAAGTCTCACGCAGATTTGCTTTCCTGTTTTGCTATGTTCTAGTTTAATATTATTTGTATTTGTGTCAATGCTTTACGTAAAAGAGTTGCCTAAAATAAAACATTTGTGGGTAACCCTCGCCCGGGATAGAGACACCGGTTTCCTTATTTCCGGTCTTTAGACACTCTGTATCCACTTGTTTAAGCTCTTTAGCTCAGTCATGGCACCTATGACGCATTTGTGCCCGCACACCAAGCGAGTTGTTTCCCAACCTATTTTACGGGATTAAAAAGTTACATCAACACTGTCAGTCACAATAAACAGGAAATGGCTTCTTTAGATTAACGGCTTGCAGTTATTTTTAGATTGATTTATATTTTGCTTATATTTATCACTATTTTATACTTTATAACAAGCCATACGGCTTTGAAATTGTAATAAAAAGAACGTCAACCAAGTTCTGCTGAGAGGGTTTCAGTTATCACACTCGAGGATTCATCCATAAATAAATGTACAAGGCGTGGGTGATGAGAGCCGGCACACCCCTTTTGGATAAGACTTTGATATTTCAGGCTTCAGAGTAGTAAACGAAAACTGGTATGCACAACTGTCCAAACAGCATAATTCGCCTCTCACCAAAACCTTTCCTTGGAGCTCGTTAATGTTATTATATACTATAAGTGAACCAATTGTTATGATGTATACATCGACACAGTTTAGACAGCGATACAGTTCCATGGACATGAGTCCAACTAAAGATTTAAAATCAGAAAAAGGTGCAAACCCCAAATAATCGATGTATAAATGAATGAATAAATAAATAAACAGACTGAGATAAACTGGAGAACTCAAAAGAATTCAAAATAATTAATGCATAATCAAAAGGATAAAAAACAAAGACAATATCGACAGACAGTGAGTGTGTTATCGTGTTCTTTGCCTTATTAATGAAATTTTTCGAATGGCCCAGGTTTTGGTAGTTTCCCCCTTGGACAAGCTAGCTGAAGTTGGTGTATTAATCATCAGGGACTGAACGAAAATATTTACCTCCCTTCAGGATGATTAATTGCGGGAAGTTCTTCAGCTCAGCGATTGCTGAAAAAGGAAGGAAGAGAAGAGTGCCTGTGTCAGCTGCAAGCTGCACCCCTTTTAGGTCAGTATAACATTAGACACTGTCATCACATAGTGACAGTGTGATTTCCATATTTTCAGCGGATGCACACATTGGTCACTTGTATTATTTTGCAGGCTGACGCCCCTAATCCTAATTCCTTTAACCTCAGCCTAATTTGGGAGGTTGAATTAATCAACGGACTAGCGTCCCTTGCAATGGATTTGTACAGCGGTGGAATTGCCTGATACATCAGGTGTCTTGCTGAAATTGCGCAAATCCGTCTTTGAGTGAAAATTGAGCCGCAAGAGTACACACTTAATCAAGTGTTAAAAGGTACAATGATTTATAAAGAAAAAGAACCTGTGACGAAATCCAAATGTGTGACCATTTAAGGAACTGACGAGTCATATTGGCGTGTGGTGCTGTTTATCATACTTTACAAGGTGGTTCTAGCTTTTGAGTTTGTGGATGAAATCACAATGTATGATGTTTGAAATGAAAGCTACTGAGCAGTATAGATTAATGTGGTGCTGTTTATTTCAGATGGTTTTGAATATTGAATCGAGTCTGTCAAAAAATCCTAAAGCGTGACTAAGACTAAGAAACTAAAGCCATTGCCAGTACTTTTCTGTGATGCTATTTTATTATGCTCCACGAGGTGGTATAAATTTTGAGTATGAGAATGAGGTCCTCACGTGTGACCATTCAAAGCAGTACTTTCTTGTGGTGCTGTTTGATTTCTTGTGCTGTTCAGACCAGTTCTAACTTTTGAGTCTGAGGATGATCTCGTGAAGCGTGACCACACACGTAAGTTTATAGAATAGTAAATTTCTTGTGATTACTGTTCATTATGCAGCACAAGGTGGTTCTAACTTGCGTGGTCGGCTGCAGTTTAAGTCAGTATAAAAGTGTCATCTGTGAACATATATAAAGAGAACTGATAGTTGTTACAATTACATTTGAAAGGGTCACTGTATCAGGGATACGGTGTTAACTGTCGGCCCTAGCAAAAATATAACAACCAGCCTAAAACCTACTTAAAATTTTTAAACGAAGTATCAGGAAATCATACCTGACTCGGAAAGGAACTTGAACTGTGGTAAATGTCACGTTTTGTGGTCTACAAAAATAAATATAATTGTTTTTTGTTATGTAAATATTTGGCTGCCTTAATCAACGATGAAGATGATTATTCTAACGCTTGTCACACTTCATTGTCCATGCGTGCTGCTTTCCGTTTTCGGTAAACGCCTTCGATTAAAAGCTAACGCGGAAATACGCTTTTAATTGACTACGGATCATGAGCACGACCGAATTCAGCCGAATAGGGGTCTGCTTTAACAAAGGACTTTATAGGGGGTTATTAGAAAATCGATATTTTTGGTCGCATTTGTTTGTCAAGCTCAGCTGCGACAGGAAGAGGCGTCTAACAGGCTTAAAAACTAGACATAATATTCAGCTCTTGCTAGCGCTGTTGTACTAAACTTTTTCTTGTGTACAGTTCAAAATAATAGCTTCTACTGTGAAGGCCGTTTGAGGGGCTGGGTTTGGGCTGTGTCCTTAACATTTACGTCGTTCAAGTACTATCAAAACGGTCTTAAGCGATTGCCAAATTGAGTAATAAAGCTTTGTTGATCTGTGATAATCGGAAACAACATGTGTTGCTTTACACAATCCAGTAGAAACAGCGCAATTAATTGCTTTCTCATAGGGTTTCCCGTGTTTGCTTCATTTGATGCCAGTATGCAATTTTCATCCGAATACATCAGATATTTTACTTCTAAGGAAGACAGAAAAGGAAACGAATTATTGATGCTTGTCAGTTTGTGGTTTAGCAAAGTAAGCAACTCTGGATAGCAAACCCAAAAATCACGCACCCATAAAAAAAAAAAATTAAATTCACGAGTTTATTACGCGTGATGGGCAGTTGAAAATCACGAGAACTTTAAAGTAGATTTTAATTAAACGTTTCAGAGTTTGGCATAACAGGCTACCTTTTATAGGGTGATTAATTTATTACAAAGCGTGGTGAGTCAACAATATGATTCTGTTCTTAAAATAGCCCGATTCTTCAACAAGGCATGTCTTAACCTGTCAACAAGCCTTACAGGAGGCGTGTACAAAATACGCATGACTTGATTGTGTATTTAACCAGATTTCACTTTCGGCGTAGACACAGTGAGGTCAGAAGTATTGAAGTACAAATGGATTTTCGCGGACAGAATGTAAATCTCTCCTTCTCCATCGAAAATATTTTGCGGGATGATTTTCCACACCCGCGAAAAACGAATGTTGTAAATACACTAAAGAGAGCTCCGTGTTTTGATAGCTGGTCAAACGCCGCGCCTGTGTACAGATGTTATGCAGTACGATACAGTCCTGTGGTGATGAAATATCAACCGAGTATGAATAGGGTAGGCGGAAAGATTCATCGGGTAAATGGAGATAAGAAGAAACTCCCGGAAAACTTTGAAGATGATCATTTACGATGCAAAGGTGAAGCCATTAACAACAGTGATGGTAAGAAGTGTTGGTTTGCGTACTATAGTTAAATGTTTTTCAACATTTAAACGGCACTTGTGAAAAAATTCAAAACCGTTTCTTATACATGAATGAGATGTCAGAGTTGAGATCTTGCGTAAGGTCCAACTTTTTTTATCTCCAGAATATTAGTTTGAAGTCACAAGTGTCAAGAGATGATTCCAACAAATTAACCATGTTGATGTGTTCAGCATTTCTTCAACTTTGTATGGAACACCTACCAAGTTACAAACATTGAAACAACAAAATTTGGATTTGTTTTAGCGTGAAATCTGCATGAATTACTCATTAGCCCAATGAACTATGATAAACTTTCTTATTGTTTTTGGAGAGGCTCTTCTCGTGTCGTAACTTGTCAAATTATGTATTGTTTAGGAGGCACGTACAAAAAAGTATGATCACCGTTAAATTTGAAAACGTTCCAAGCTCCTATTCTTAACCATTACTTAGTTGAACTTAAGCGCATTATTTCAAAGTACAAATTTGGCCAGTATTTAAAAATTAACCAAGGTACATAGTCTTCGGAAACCACTTTCAGCATTTCTTTATGCTTTCTCTTTCTTAAGCAATTTCAATGCTCAGGTCAAATCTTGCGATTGGCTCTACATCAAAATGCTTACAGAGAGGGCAGCTTAATTGTTTTTAATTAAACAGCAACGCTGCCCTCTACACGCCAAAAGTACATTGGATGACCCAAATTTAAAATACCGTGCGATGCTTTTGGATGTTTCTTCTTCATATTAATTTTTCGCTGAAGACTTCTAGCTATTTGGGTTTTAAATTTCAAACAGCAGACTAGCAAGGGTCATTTTATAATTAGATAAGGCTGATAGCTCTGTGAGGACAATATCTTTTACAGCCAAATAGGTTAAATTAAGAATACTTTGTGGCATTAAGGCAATAAGGGGTTAAGAGAGACGGAAAATTTTTGGGCTGTATTGATAGTTAAGTGAATTGTTAATCGAATTCATGAAATTGTTTTCCTCAACTTCGCACGCAACAGAAATTGTTTTGTTTTCTTTAAAGTGGAAACTGATTGTTTGGGATAAGAATTGTTTCGAAACAATAGACAGGTAATTTTGTTTCGGTTATGAGTTGCAATTAAAATGAAAAAAAAAAAGACTAGGGTTTATAAATCAAATATCGAGCGATTCAAGATCAACGAATGCAACGAATATTGAATTTCCTCCAGTTTGCTTTGCTTTATGATGACCTCTGAAATATTATAAAAGTTCAAATTCCTTTCAAATTTAACACAATGGCATCACTTTTACGTCTGTCCATGCCTTTTACTGAGTCATATTTTCTTCCATGCTTAGTTCTCGGAGTTGAAGGTCTTTTTTGAATGTAGGTGCTCTAGAAATAACTTCAAGTGAATTTCTTTTCCTCGAGAGACCAACCACTATAGTAGTTCTTCCTATGCCCTCAAATAAAACTGAAAATATATCAAGGAATTTCTTTCCGGTGGAGACAGGAAATTTTTGGCACTTTTCTCCTTCTCGAAATGCAACACGAGGTTTCCAGTTGGTATTAAATTCTCGTTTTTGTTCGGGGCGGTGGGGAGGCAAGATTTTACACCAGTTATGTCGAAATTGTGTCTTGTGCTTTGATTGTTTTCGAGTTGATTCGGCAACTACCGGGGAGGGACGGATTTGAAGTGTGTTGGCGACACCTCGTGCCTATCTTTAATATCAAGCAATTTTCCGACTTTGAAAATAAACCAGTATTTATGTACTTTTAGTAAATATTGATCGCCAAGAATTATCATCGAAACAGTTTGCGTGCAATGGGCTAGCTTTAATCGCACACACGCTAAATAGTTGTTATCCAAATGGACAAAGTTCAAATAAAAAGATGAAAAAGCAACTGAAGAAAAACTCAAAGTTCGTTGGTTTTTTCCCGTGTAACATCCGTATGAAAGCCCTTGGTTACACTTGTTTCAACAAGTCAAGTCAAATTAAATGAATAGAATTGGAGGGCGGTTTCTATTACAAGATGGATATTGGTTTGATTCATAAGAGGTTTGAGTGTTTGTTTGGCTAAATAGTGGCCTTTGAGAACTCTTTACTCTCTTGCTATCAATACACTAGCGAGATGATTGCCTCGTGTCTTTTGATCATGAACAGTTTCACGTGCATTCCAAGTGTTGTTCTTTCACGCTGAAGGACAGAACAGGCATTACAGCTAATTTCCTTCATCTGTAATAACTGTAAAACGAAACAAACATTACTGAGTGAAAATATAATGCTTGGGATTTTCCGATTTTTCCTTCACCCTTAAATTAGTCTTCTTAATTCAGTGAACTGTTAAACTCCATTTATCTGAGGCATCCACTGGATATTCAAACACCATAACGTCCATAATAGCTTCTTACTGTTGTCAGCCGACTACTATCAATGCATTTTCAATTAACACCGAGACAATACAGTGCATTATTTCGAGCTTTTCAACTGAGGACTTTAGAGTAGCCATTACTTCAGGATGCTTGGAAAGAGTCCTGCATTTAACTTATTACAACTGATCCACACAGTATGACTTCACAATACTGAAATTGTGCTTCCTCTGAAATGAACTTGAAACTGATTTTTCTCTACATGAGCTGGAGCTGCATAAAGAGTGCGCCAGTTGCCATTGGAATTCGTTTGCAAATCAAAAAACTCATATTAAGAGTGCCGTTTGGTTTCAACGGATCCTTTCTGATATTGATCATACTTTTACTCGTTTACGATTTTTCTTTCAATGCGGTAAGAAATTACATTAATTAAAAATAAACCTTAGATTCTCAAATTCCTCAATTTTCTACGTGTTCTAAATGTTTTTCAATTGTTTCCTGCCTATGTTGCCCTTAGAACTGTTCGTAACGAAGGTTTTTTTGTTACGTTCATTGCAAATATGACTTAAGGATCTTGATGTCAGCAGGCAAGTCAAAATTTTAAAGAAAACGACAACACTCTTTTCCTACTTATAAATTCAACTTCTAACGCTTTGTAAATCTATCAACTGAAGATGACAGAAGTTTCTGTCGAAACATGTTTTGCAAATTTAAGAGTGTTGTCGTTTTCTTTAAAATATGACTTAGTTGAAATCGCCTGCCAGTAGGCCACTAAGTTACAGAGTATAGATGTTTTTGTCTTGACTTGATTAGTTTTCGAACTTTTGGTTTATCCCAGTTCTTCTTTATTACGGTATACGATTTCAAAAGGTTACAGTAACTCAAGTGGGAATGAACTATTTCTAGAACAAAGAAACGATTATTTTTCCTTTTTCGTGACACAGTCGCAGTTAAGTGAAGTGATTAAGCGTGGGCTTATTAACTGCTACGATATCATATTCATATCGCTAGATCTACACTAAATCAAATAAGTGCGTCATATTGAATTAAGTTTGATTGTACCTCACGGTATCAACTTGACTGTGTTTCTTTGTTAATCTCTTTTGTCAGTGATCCTTATAAATTGGTTTAAAGATAACAGTAATGCAAGGGACTCAACTAATGAGTCCTTCAGGAAAAGGTATTTTGCTGTTCGACATGTAAACAGTTTGCCTTTACGGTATTACGGCTAATTGAGTATCCAACAGCAGCATTTGTTAAATATTGAAACAGCTAAACGAATACATCACGAAAAACAAATGTATTATTAAAGTTTACTCCTTTTGTCTACAATGCATAAGTTATAGATAAGTGATGACATTGAGTTACCGTGTGAAAGTTATTAAAAGTCATAATTTGATTTTATTTGTTCTCCCAGATGAAGTGAGCAAGAAAGACGAAAAAGAACAACCTAAGACAGAGACGTGCCACACTGACAACGCTCCCAAGCGGAAGCGGCGAAATCGCAGCCATTTCACACAGCGTCAACTCCAATATCTTGAGAAGATATTTTCCCGACAACAGTACCTGACACGCGACGAGCGCACGCTATTAGCAAGGGGCCTGGAAATGACTGAACTTCAGATCAGAAACTGGTTTCAAAACCAGAGATACCAGAAAAAGCATCGTGCCAACGAAAACAAGAAACAGGAAAAACCTGATGCATTGGCGTGCGTAAAAAGCGAACTTTGAACCGTCGTGGAAAAGAAGCAAGTAGTAAAAATGGCTGGACGTCCACGCACTTAAGTGCAAACGACGACTATAAAGAACTAAGGGAAAGTGCAAGCTGGCGTTTGGAAACGAGTGAAGATATCTACGGTTTGAAGTACTAAAGCTCTCGACGTTGCGAGTTTTTATACCAGACAACGCTCGAGGAACAATTCTTTTTTAACAATAGAAACTTAATGGTACAGAGAGAAGATAATTTATTATTGAAGGAATTATTTCATATGCCAAGTACATCGATTGATGTCAAAATTATTCATTTTTCCGTCCAGAAGATATGACATGTGTGGAACAGGTAAACACTATAAAGAAATAGAGCATATTGTTACACAAATAGCAAAGCTAGAATGGCATAGATCCGTCTTTGTTTAACCAAAAATTAATTTATTAAAAAAGACATCACGTTGGTAAACTTGTAGATCTCGTCATAGATATCTCATGACTAAAAACATCAGTACGGAGAGGCTGAGAAGATATTCGAGCTGCAACCCACCTTCATCGATTTTGGAAAGCTATGACACAATCTCCAAGGACCACTCCCCATGCCTTACATCCAAACGGAGCCTGTTGACAGGCTGGGATATAATAAAATAAAAATAAAATAAAATAACATTTACAAACACCGCATGAAAACACAATATCTCTCAGTGATGAGAAGAAATCACCAAGTTTAACGGGGTCTGATCTTTAATCAATCCTAGATTCACGAGTACAGACTACAGTCACATGTTGATTCAACGCCAAAGGCTTAGTTACGCTTTACCACTTTGTCCGGCGCCGTCTAGATTTGGCTCCTCGCCTATGAAGAGCTTTCTATCTCTTTCTCGATTACAAGAGGCCTACTTCAGTTCAGTAAGAGGGTATCAATAAGATTAAACCAGTTACACAAATGTACAAAATTCCTAAGCTAAAGAGACTTTGTTAATCACGAAAGTCATATCGACATTTATGATTATCTGGGTTTGGTTCTGCTAGCAAAAAGTAATAAACAACCGACGAAGAGGCAACATATGTAGTACCATCATATAATTTGTCTCAGAGTGTCTGGAAAAAATTAGGGTGTGTTGTCACTCCTACCTTGCTTTTACGTATTGACAACACTTAGCTGGATGAGATAATGAAAAGCCAATTAAAAATTAATGAGTTAATCAGAGTTAACTCCAAGCACCTGTGACATAGATCTTCCCTCAACGTTTATCTTCACAAACACTCAGACGTTGGCATATGCTTAAATTATTTAGATATCTCACAAAAGAAAGAAAAATAAGCTGGTACTTGAAAACTAACTTAATTTCATAAGAACAAAAAAGCCTGTGCTATTAACCTTCTTGGTTTAAGTGGAATAAACAGACAGCCCGTTGCCCAAGTCGTGATCACATATCTCAAGCGGAAACGCCAACATTGTTAAAGCATATATCAACATATTTCAACTCTAAGCAATGCCTACGTGCATTGACGATTTGTTCAGTTATTGCTCTCTATTCTCGTGTCTGTGACTACTCGTCATCAACCGTTCATTTTCAGGGTCGTACAACAATTGTTTGTTTGAAATCCTGCCATTTCCAGGCCTCTCGCGGACTTGCGTGCACGTGCTTTGCCACCATGTGGTCGCGTGCATATCGCTATTGGCGGGAAAATATCTTAAGACTTAATATTGGTGTTGCATGACGCTTAGCTCAAGAGCCTAAACTATGTTATTTAAGTAACACTTCCCAGGTTACGTGCTCTTAATTTACGTTTTGGAAAAACACTTAAGGAAATAATGTTAACTAGAGAAAAATGGAAACTGTCCGTCACTGAATTCGCCAAGGGAACAGTAATTAGAGGTTTCAGTGACTTGTTACACCAGTCAATTTAAAAACTGTTAGGGCACATCTATCTAGAATTACCAGGCACATTGGTCTAAAGCAAATCAATTGGCGGTTTATTGTCTTTGAATCTGGTTTGATGATTAAGAAACTGTTATCAGTATTAAACTTAGCATTTTATTAAAGTAACTTCACCATCTAGTTACCGGTTCTTTCGTCTCTTTGATTTGATGTGTGCTTTACCTTTCTTATGGGTTATCCAAGTAAACAAGATCATAATACTCTTTCCAACGATATTTTAATCACGTAATCTTGAAATGCCGCCTGGCCTAACATAACACTGTCAAGTATCCGTTATTCTTCATCTAAAGGAAAAAGCCGGGGTAACTATCTTACGGCTAGAGCCTGGTGTATCTTGGTAACGGTGGAACATTCAGTCAGATACCATTATCTCAGTCCTCGACAAGCCGCAATGCTAAAAACCGATGTCTATTTTGATATTCCTCGCGAAACGCGAAAAGACCCGACAGTCGGTCAGCTTTCTCAATTTGAACGGCCATATCTTCAAAACACTCCGCAAAACTCCAGAGTATTTGCTAATTTTTATCTCAAAACACTGGCCTCAGCTATAACAAATAAGAGCTAGATTTGAGATATAACATCGATAATTATTGAACTATGTCGGGCTACATGCTTTGTGTTTTTTAATAAACGAGATCCCGTAAACACTTCAATTGCTCTAGACCTTCTTTGCGCTAAAGTTGCGTTGTCGACTGCAACTGTTAATTCAGTTATATCTTAACCGTCGTGTTCTCTCGTACATCTTAGCTTTACTGACAATCACCAAGTGCAAAGAAGCGAACACTACAATACTAAAACCTAAATACAAAACAGTTTTGTAGTTTGAAATCATTGTTTAAAGAGTTGTTACAAGCAATTTCTCAGTTTCCGAGGTCGCTCTGCGGTGCTCTTGTCAGCGGTGTCACTACACACAACGCAACTTCCACCGATACTTGTCTTGCAAACGTGGTTGCATTATAAGCTTTAGAGAAAACTAAACTTGATTGAACGGTTGACAGACCTTCACGCACTCAAAAGCTAGAATTTTCTTTTACAGCATCCATAAACAGTACCACAGGAAAGTAATGCCCATTAATTTTCAGTTCAAATAGTCACTTCTGAAGGATTTTACCCATGCACTGAAAAGTTAAAACCGTGCAACTTCCTGATGTATCGTACTAAAACCATCTCAGGAAAATACTGTTCACTAACTTTCATTTCAGTTATACTTCAGCACTGCATCCGCAGCTTTTACAAATACTTTATACAGTATAACTAAATCTCAGGAAAGAATCGCTCGATAGGAGCTTACGATATGATTTGATCTTTGGAAACCACTAGCACAGTATAGTAAATACCACTAATAATGTACTGCTTCAACTGCTAATTAAGGATTAAAGAATTGAAACCGCCAAGTAATGCATAACAATCGACAATAACGGGGCAGTACTTGTGATGGTTTCACACGCAGTACACGATTCTATTGCTTACATTGCTTCTTGCTTACATTGGCCGTCAGAGTTAACCTTAATGTCATAATATAAAAAAAGGATTCTATCATTCATCCTGTGTCGTTAATGATGACACAAGAGATTCATGCAGACTATTCTGTTTCTATTCAACCTTTTAGTGATCTCTCCAAATAATCAGGGTTAAACCTTGAAGGCAGTTGACTTCAGTTGGTATGCAATTTAATTGAAATAGTAACCAGGTTGTAAATATGGTGAACAAAATTAGGCGCATGCGTATGGCACTCCGCGTCCTTTTGAAGTGCATGTGATTAGGCCTGGTTCACACAAGTGACATAACGACATAACAACATTGTCATAACGACATAATGTCCTTATGTCGATATGTTCATGTTATTATGTTCCTACTATGTCGTTATGATGTGTTGTTCACACTAGAGACATAAAGCATGGAAAAAGGGGGCGGACTTTTTTCGTTTGCGAGACCTTCCCGTTATGTCGTTATGTCGCAAGTGTGAACCAGGCCTTACGTTTTATCATAACAGTCTCCGCTGATGATTCATTACCACCACAAGACTGAAAGGCGTTATTTCCGTGAACGAATAAGATCATACTTTCATCACTAAGTGTTTCAGGGACTTTGATCGTTCAAGAATGCGCACAGATACTGTTACAAGTGAAATAATACAGACTTCCAACTTCTTGGGATAGTTTGAAGGCTCTGTTGTTGTTGAAATATATCGGTGTTCGTGGGGATGTTTTGAGATAAAGTTCTCAAATAATATCTTTTCATGGCTTATCAATTTTTACGCAAGAATGTCTCATCTAATCATATAAACTAGACACCACGGCTGCGCGTAAGATGAGGCTAATCTTTTAAAATAAAGTGCTCAAAGACCATCTGGAAGCTCGAGTGCTCCTGAGATATCAGGCAATAATCACTAAATAGCTGTCCTGCTGTTTCATTTAGGTCAAGAAGGCGCACTTGACTAAAAAAGCTAAGCTCTGCGTTGGTGTACATCTTCGACCAGTATTATACTAAAGTTGTTTTTAGAGGCCTTCTTGCTTACATTGGCCGTCAGAGTTAACCTTAATGTCATAATATAAAAAAAGGAAAATATTTCTTTTTTGTATTGTATTATTCGGAATGTCGATAAGGTATAAATATAGCAAGTTAAGTTCAGACTAAACTAAAACTGGAAAGTGCTACGCCGTATTACAAACTGTGGACCTTTTCCAGTGTAGGTACTGAGAAATTAAGAAACACTGACGGAGGCAAACTGTTTATTGAGCCCAAGAGAAGTGGAAAAGAAAGCTCAACTGTTTTGATAATAAAACACTTGGTATTATTACCTATCATAAGTAGTTCTATTTCCAGAGACTTCACTTATAAAAATATGTTTCTTTAGTGTTGTTTTAATACACGTGGCTTTAACGTCTTAGTTACTGCGGGAACATAGATTGAACCACGGCGTTTTACTCAGTCAACTCCAATATCAGCTGTCCTAAGATATTTTCCCGCCAATAGCGAACCACACGCGACTGAAACAATGCACGCAAATTGTGAGAAGCCTGGAAACGGCGGGATTTCAAAAAACAAACGTGTTTAACCTTCTGGGGCCCTACGGCAAAAATTTGATTATAACAGCCGAGAAAATAGCTGGGACAGCTGGATGGATTCTTTATGCGTGTAGAAATGGCTAAGTGTTAGAGATATGTTAATATGTGATTCAACACTACTGACGTTTCCGTTTCAGATATTTGATGGCGGATCTTGCATTGGGTGGCCTGTTTATACCACTTAATTCAAGAAGGTTAACTTCAAAGAATTTTTTCGACCTTATGAAATTAAGTTAATACTCAAGTACCAGCTTATTATGTTCTATTGTGTCGCTTTAAGATAGTTTAATATCTGTTTTTAAGTGTGTTTTCAGATACCCAAATTCTTTTGTTTCTTCATGAGTTCTGTCGGAAGATGAGTGGATTCCTGTGGAGTTAACTAGCTGAAAGTTAACCAACGCATAGAAGCAACATCAGTGACAGCTAAATCAAACTTCAAAGAGTTCAGAGAAACTCTGAATTGAATCACATTACTGCTCTACTCCTGAATTTCAGTTCAATTCTTATTGAAATTTCAACTGATAATAGCAAAGTGGTTGCTGTTTGAGAGGCATGAATTTTTCTCTGCTGTTGCGTTTGGAATTTAGCCACCAGTCCCTTGGCAATTGCCCCAAGACTCTTTCACTTCACATACACACCTCTAACCTGGAAAAGTTCCAGGACTATTTACGTAAAACGTTGGGAAAAGGCCAATTCAAGTTTTTCGTAAAGAAAAGGGGGAAATTCGTCTAATTTGAGTATAAGTGCACAGAATAGGAGGTTTCACCCACTACTGCCATCAAAACATTGCATTTTCAGTCATTTAATTCCTTTTGGCGAGACGAGGTTGATGCTAATGTTTTATTCCAAGTTTCAAAATAAATTTGAGTGTATCAATAAGTTGTATTGTATGTGTTTTGAACTACTGAACCCATGATGGATATAAGATTTCCATAATTTTCATTAGCTAGCCGGACAAAGGCAATCAGCTCAAATACGCTGCGACAAGTGAGGTCAATGAAAGCGTCAGCAATAAACCTGAATGAAAACACATAACCATGAAACCATCAGCCATTAAAAATGGTCTCGCAGCGGAATTAGCGAGTAGAAATCTGGACACTAGAACCGAAATACAAACAGAATTAAGCTTAAATGAATAAAGCTAGTACTGAGTTTATTTTTCTAAATTAACTGTGGTGCTGCGTCGGTGGGAGAGTTGTACACAAATATATGGTTTTATCAACGGAGTTGATAATGTAAATTGACCACCGTACAGGGATACTAAAAGCTGACGTTTCGAGCGTTAGCCCTTCGTCAGAGCGAATCAAGGAATTATGGGTTGTGTGGAGTTTATATGAAGGAAAAGGAGCTACGCTATTGGTGGTTACATGGCAACATGAAAAATAGGAATACATTAGTCCGCAAATGTCATTTATTGCATAACCTGTTCGTAATGCGACAAGTTATACATTAGCAAGACAGGAAGACGACTAGGCGACCGATTCCGCGAATACCTTCGCCATGTTGAGAGAAAAGACGAGGATGCATCTAAGCCAGTCGCTCGACATTTTAATCTTCATAACCACTCCAAGCAACACAGGGCTATCTTCGGTCTTTTCCTTCAACAAGGTACGACGGAAAGCCGCAAGAAACAAAAATCATCTTTATGAACCCTTCGAATGATTTCTTTTTTCTTTTCTATAATTTATTATTTATTCATATTATTTTGTACAGATCTCCATTTAAACCAGCTATGCTGAGCTGGAATTTCTGTACAAATTATGTATATAAATAAATAAATAAATAAATAAATCGGCAGTCTTAATCTCCATTTGACTAATGTATTCCTATTTTTGACGTTGCCATGTTACCACCAATAGCGTTGCTGTCCTCCTCCACTATATAAATTCCACACAACCCATAATTTCTCGATTTGCTCTGACGAAGGGCGAACGCTCGAAACGTTAGCTTTTAGAATCCCCTTTTGTACGGTGGTCAATTTACATTTAAGCTTATGTCAACTCCGTTGATAAAACCAAATTTTCAGTTAAGCTTACATTGCTGCGTGTCTTAGAACGACAAAAGACCAGAGTTTGCGTCGTGTTAAAAAAAGAGCCCTGAGAACATTTTCCAAGCTATTGATGTTCAGCTTATAGCAAGTTAAAATGGAATTTAATTTACTGAGATGTCACAAGGGTTTATGGACTTCACGAAACGTGCCACATATACAAGCCTGTAAACTATGCTCACAGGCCAGTCTATTCAAAACAAACTGAACAACCACATTCCACATCTTTCGTGGTATCGCCATTTTAAAAACTGAAAAGCTAACAATTCTTGAAGGTTATGTTACAACTAAACCCTACTAAGCGAATATCCGACCACATAGCGTTAATCATATACTTAATATGTATTTATGTATTAAATTTCTTTTACCTGCACTTCAAGGAACATGCTAATCACCAGCTTCAAACTCTCAACGGATAACTAACGGCTGTTCTTGCCGCTTTTGTTTATATTATCCTGTTCGGCCGCGGTCCAGTTTTGTTGCCACACATCAGACAAATGTCAATAAGCCATTTCTTGAATCACAACCTGGAAATTTTTGTTGCTTGTCCCTCGGGAATTTTGATTTCGGCCAGTGTTCCACTTCATTAATTAAAATAGACTGATATGGTGACTTCATTCTCTTTAAGCAATGACCAAAATAATTTTTACGGCACCACTGGCCATAATAGTTAAGAAGCTAGCTCTTCTGTGTTGTTCTCGGAGAGTTTCACTTTGCCCAGAAACGTTGCCACACATCGATAGAGGGTTTTCGCGCGGGGACTTTTCGGGCCCTTTAAGTTTAGTCACTCAACAAATGTTCCTTTTTTCGGTTTTCTCTTTTTCTCTGCATTGCTTTCTTTAATAGTTTTGTTTAGATTCTCAGTTCGCGTCGTGTTGTTTATGATCATTTTATATCCAGGAAGCCCGTAAAAATTTAATATTCTTTGGAAATCCAGATAAGTTTGTGCTTTCTGTGGACTGTACTGTGAACAGTGAAGTTGGGCTCCCTGAAGGTTTGTGAAATAATTTTTGATAAAGTGAATTACTGAATATCGACCGGGGGGAAGTGCCAGTGTTGTTTAGAAGGGAAGTTTGACAGAGGGATAACGAAAATTACCTCGGGATTTCACAGAATAAGATTATTTTCCCCAAATGTTTGAAGCACACTGGAAAAAGACGGAATATCCTCAAATTAATCAAAATGTATTTCATTTGCTGCGGACTTTGACTCGAAGTAGATAGTGGCGGGGACTTTGGCTTGAAATCTCGATGTTGATCTTCCTCGTTATGGAACGTGTCTCATGTAAACCCATATTCCAACAATAAGCCACCAAAATCTGTCTCCGTTTGCTGCTGAGTACAATGACTGAATACAGTCTTCATGTTAGTCTTCAAAATTGCATTTTTCACAGTAAGGACTGAACAGCCGCAATATTTATCGATACCGAAATCTTTATTCTTTCATACCACTGCAAAATGTCATTAAGATAAAAATTATATTACGTTCATGATTACAAAATCTTCCCTAAATTCTTTTGAAAATACTACTCATTTAATGACAGTATTTTTGATGACGGAATTCCTTTGAAGACTGATCTTTACTCTATATACAATATATGGTCGTATGTATATACAATTCGGTTTTTTACTGATTGATAGTATAAATATATTATGTCATTAAAGGGATCGGGGAATTTATTTTTATTATTTATTTTATAAACAACGCCTCTTTTGTTCGTGTTTAGCTCTGTTTCCTCAGGAGCACTTATGACGCTACGGCGGTATCCGGTTCATCCAGTTTGGCGTCTTCGTTAGCACGGTGCCTTCTTTGATATCTCCGGTTTTGGAACCAGTTTCTGATCTGAAGTTCAGTCATTTCTAGGCCCCTTGCTAATAGTGTGCGCTCGTCGCGTGTCAGGTATTGTTGGCGGGAAAATATCTTCTCAAGATATTGGAGTTGACGCTGTGTGAAATGGCTACGATTTCGTCTCTTCTTTTTTGGAACGTTTTCGCTGCGGCATGTTACTGTTTTCGATTCTTGGAGGAATTCTTTGTCGCTGGCATCATCTAAGGAAAGAGGAAGACATTATGATATGAGATAAGCACAAATTTGTCAACGGCTTGTAGAATATTATCACATAATTTCTTTATACTGTTAACAAACTTTAAACCAAAACATGGGGACAGCTCAATAGTTAACATGTTGTTTTTACTGAAACATAGAGAAAACGTAAAAAAGGATTTAAAATTATTTGGCAAAACTTTCCTTTCGTTTCCTGTGTATGTGAAGCGAAAAATGCTTTGTTTTATTAAGTTTTAAGACCTTTTTCCTGGTTGAAAGGATAAAGCTTAATGCCGTTGTTATCGTGACGTCCGACTTAACCAGTTGCAATACAGAGTACTCATTTGAAATAGTGTCGATCATGATATCATAGTTGCGGTTGAATTCCTTATCTGTGATAGCAGTCCCTAACATATGTATTCCACGAAAAATATCACTGTTGATTCAACGATTTATTAGTGGTAACTCAATACACTTGTACTATGTACACGCAAAAACGTAATGACTTCTCGATAATTGAATTGTATTCCAACTTATTCCGCTCTGAAGGAAAACGAGTTTGGTAGCAGTGAAGAAAAGGCTTTCAACAAAAATTCTTGCTTTTTTCAGTTGGCTTATTCGTCCGAACTAAGACAACTAACACACAAGAGAGGAAAGTTCTTTTCGTTGATTATATTATGTTGTCTGGCTGCAAGTTAAATTTAGACAAAGTCTATTTGTGATAATGTGAAATGAATAACACGATAGACCGGAAACGTTTCAATATTAAAACGCTTATTTTTTCTTTTAACAGTTTTAGCTCGCTTGTTTTCAAAACTGTTTAAGTAAGTCGTATATTTTACAGAAACGTAATCCGCGTAGTTTAACATGGTAAACTCCAATTAATAGGATTTCAGTAGGAATGCCAGCGCAAGTTTTAATAGTATTTTAATGATTTAGTATTTAGATAAGCTAAAACAGTTGAATGGATTCTCAAAAGCCACTATTTAACCAAACAAACACTCAAACCTCTTTTAAACCAAGCGGATATTCAAAATGAACAAACGGCCACGCTTTCTTTCGCCGCCGACCACGAATGGCGTCATACACACACCCACCCGCTCACCAACAATAGCTGAAAATGCAGTTATAAGCTTACAGCCGTTAATAATGCTTAATACATCGCCTCGGAATTTTTGCGGTAGCTAATACGACAGTGCTTATGAATCCGCATCGACCTCAGTCAACAGAAGAATAAACAAAAGTGACCAATGATATGACAGGTCGATATTAACTAAAGTACGTGAATACTGGTTTATTGTTCAGTGAGTCACGGTATGAATTAAGATATTGAAAGCCCGACATTCTGTGTCGCCACCGTTGTTAAATCCGTCACACCTGGTATTAAAAACAACCGAAGCACGGAAATGAAGTATGCCACAAAATTGAAATCGAATATTGAAAAGAAAAAAAATGAACAAAGGCACCTTCAGACTATGAGAGAGTTTAAGACCTTTAAAACTGCCATTAAAGTTTGAGATGATGTTTCACCCGTCTTAACGTTGCCGTTACAAGTAATTGAAAGAGATTTTGTACAAAATTTGACTGATTGAGTGTCAAAAAGGTTTCACTTTTTTTCTGGAGCAGGGTTTATCGAAAGGACACAGCCTCCTGTTATGTGCTGTTTACTTGTTAAACGG
Organism: Galaxea fascicularis; assembly: GCA_948470475.1. NCBI lineage: Eukaryota > Metazoa > Cnidaria > Anthozoa > Scleractinia > Euphylliidae > Galaxea > Galaxea fascicularis. The sequence continues at coordinate 1,050,937 of OX419344.1, read as the reverse complement.
AAGTGATTTTCAACAATATGTTTGATAAATTTGACGAAAAAGTGACCCGTTTTAGTACTATATAGTATCACTTTTTTTTTTTTACCAGCTTTAACAGCTTTAAGTTCGGGATCTTGCAGACCTTTAAATCAGTTAACTAAGCGGATTACTGTGCAGTGTCTAATGAAGTAAGGCGAAGGTCTGTGTATTGTTGGCGCAAACGTGATTCTCTTTCGTTATGAAGTGAGGTCGAAACTCGCTGGCATAAAAATGGAAAATACGTAAAACAAAGAAAGCCAGAGGTTTGTGTCGAGAACTTTTTGATAGTCATCTTAAAACAAGCCAGACGTGTTCAGTAACAAACAAGTTGCAAGCTATTAGCTAAATATATGTAAATTATCATTAGTATCTCCTACTGATTATACCCCAAGAATGGACTGAAAGTAAATTTGTTGTTAAACAACATGAAAGAGAATTTGATTCTAAACTAGGAATTTTGAGTCAACTGTAGAACCATTAATGCTCATTCTCATATTAATTGATTCTATTTTAATTGTGAGGTACAGTTTTACGAATTCTCACCTTCGTCTTTCTGAATTGCTTTGTCTTTGCAATTCAATATTTCTTCTTCTTTGGCATGTTCTGATTCTGTTGGCCAAAATTGTGGTTTGAAGCCATTAGGTCTTTGTAATCTTGTCCCTCTGTGTGCGGACGCTGGTAGATATTTCATTACGACATAAGGGCTGTAGTGAAGCGCGTAACATCGGAACACTGGTGATGTTGTCGGCCATGACTCAAAACTCGAGTCTCGCGGTTGTAAATTCTCAACGTTGCATGGTCGTCGATGATGAGAAAAATCCTCTCGTAAAATGTTTTCAATCGAAAAGGAGAGATCAGCTTTCTGTGCGTGAAAATCCATTAGGAGTTCAGGGCTTGTGACCTTACAGTACTCAACCTCTGTTGAAAGTGAAAGAGCGCACATTAGATACACATTCTTGTAGTCATCGTTAAAAAAGGTAACCGCCCACCTTTAAGGTCTGCGGATGGGACGGCCGTGGCAAGTGCCATGCTATTTTAGGAACATAGAGATATTGTTTGTTCTTCCACTGAAACGAATGAGTAAAGCGTGGAAAAAACCTTGAGTAATCACAGTTCAAAAAACTTCGTAAAACCTTAATTTTCCGAATCTAAAGATGGTAACATTCCAATCGTACACAAAAAAACTTGGTGACACTTCGTTCCGCCATGAAAGTTTAACTCATATTGTTGTGTTTTCGCTAAAGAGGTTTCCGTGACGTACAGTTTTGCTTTCGAGAGTGCAAAGTGGAGAAACCACAAAGAGAAAACGTTGGCAATTAGTTTCCAATGTCAAGTTGAACCGGTGTTTTCGGTTAATTGACGTCTCCCAGGCATGACTGAAGATTTCAGTGTCTCTCTCTGAGTGAAAAATTCAATTTATGTTAAGCTATTTGTACATACATTTTCTGGAGGCTGCCACCCAGCTTGGCAGACGATAAATTAATATTTGGATATGTTAAGCAACTCATCGTTGCCGCGGACTGTTTGATATACAACTTTCACTTAGTTTAGTCTCTGACAACACTTGCAGTCGGGTATAATACTACAATTAAGTAAGGCTCTTAACGACCAGTCGCTTACAGTTGAAATGATTTGACCGTTTAAAGTGTAATTTATCCCCTTATGACTACGAAAATACAGGCTTAGTGAATTGTGGCATTACTAAAATGTAGGTTTGGCGAAAGCTATTACTTTGGCATCGTCTAGTGTCGCGACCTCGCCATGTTAGCAGGAGATTTCGCTTCGTCTCAGCCATCCTTAATCTCTTATCCGAAATTATCAACTTAGTTGGAATGAAAACCTAAAAAAGTCATGTTTACTTTCCCAGCTAGAAAAGATAAAAATTCCAACTGGAAGGTTCTCTTATTTTGTTTTGGCGTGGTCGCTCACAACAGTTCATGTGGTAACATACTTGAGGATCACCCAGTAGGAAATATGGGCTTTGCACTCCGAAGAAGAATTAAAGTCTTCATATTTGTTACTTTTAATACTTTAGGAAAATGAATTTACATTTGATGTTCCACAGCATAGTTTAAGATAAAAATTAGGATCGTTTGAGATGCAAAAAGAAACCCCTCAAGTATTTTTAGGATTGACTCAATAGTAGCTCGTAAGTTCTAAAAAATAGAATCGTTCTTCGAAATCTTGTGCTATACTATATGTACTGTATCTATCAGAAATATGCCATCTTAACTATATAATGCATATTGGTGATACAGACATCCCTTTAAGGAGGTTAGATTTTCAGACATTTTCAGCCCCAATAGATAGGAAAGCGCCGCCGAAATGTGAGGCCAACTGCAAAACATACCAAATCTTATTATTTGGTACAGTTCAGCGTCAGTATTTTTGAGAAAGAGATGTTAAATTGAGGTTTATAAAAAGCTAATTTCTGACCCTTTGTATCTATGCCTTAAAAGCCAAAAATATAGAGTTGGCTTAAAATGCGGAACATTCCAGAACATTTGACTTAACAATAAAGACGATTTTAAAACTGTTTATATTTGTTGTGGACACAACACAAGGTTTCTACGGGCTCCGTTGCTAGTTTCAAATTGGCGAAAATTCCAAACTGACGTTAGTTTTAATTGGAATTACCTCTGAAAAAACTGTAAATTGATTTGAAATCTCCGTTTGACAGTTAATAGGCTCGTATGGCGTGCTGTATCATGAGTAAATGTCAAGGGAAAAGTTTCTTCACACAAGCTAAGAAAACACAACTCCTTTATTCTCGGGAGTGATCAGTCATTTTCACGGAGACGAAAGGCGACAAAATGTGCGAATGAATAAGACATTGTAAAGTAACTGGAGAAAAAACGTTAGGGAGATGCCATTTTATGTCTCTGTGAGCATGAATAAGCATTACAAGCATGACTTCACCGTTGTATTTGATGAAAGTGGCGAGTGTAATTAATTGTATGGTCAAACTCAGTTTAGGCGGTGACAATTCATCCACGCAAAATACGAGGAATAGAAGAGATATATAAAGTGTTGATAACAAATAAAGTGCCGGCCCTTTAAGATCTCCGATTTCTAGACAACAAAAATGTTAGAACCAATTGATAAAACGTAACGATGAGTCTGATAACTAGCACCGTATATGTAATTTAATATGTGCAGTGAAAGTTAATAAAAGGTCCCGATATACTGTCTACAGCTCTACCAACTGATCTAGCCGAGGATTTCATACCCAAACTCAATAGTTTAACCACTCTGTGGGGGATAACGAACAACGCCACATGGAAAGTACTGCTGGGTAACTCTCCTTTGAATCATCATACAATTTTCGTTGTAAACATTGTCATCAATGGATTTCTTTAGAATGCTGTCAGTCCAAGAAAACGAAACGAGACTCGCAGTTGGCTGTGGGAAATCTTGAGATTCGGTCGAGGATCTGAGTCATCTTTCTCTTTCGTCAACTGCTAATTCAGCAATATTTTTATCCGGTGTGATTTATAAGAAGCTAAGTGACTCCTAAATCTTGAGGTACTTTACAACGGCGCCAAAAAATGGTAGAAAACATCCGAAGCATCTAATCCAACATCAAGACTCGGAAAGCTTTCAATTAGATTTCAGTTGCTTACTACATGTAATATCAAACAAATCACTCCTGAAGAATGTCGTTGGTGATTATTATAAATGGAAACTGGATTAGAACTAAAACTGTTTTACTTCATAATAGGATTTTTGCCTGGATATTGTTAGTCGACTGTAGTCTTTGAAGATAACTGTTAGCAAAAAGAACTCAATGACACCCCGGCCATATCTATTTTCAATTTTTACACTCTTGACTGACCTCGAGCTAGCGTAGCATAAACTTAGAGTAAAATCGCGCACATTTTTACTCCGTGTACAATATATATCTGGCAAATCTGTACTTTCATTTGAGTAATGTCGAAAATGTCTCATACACAAAGAAACCATGGTAATGCGATTGTTGATCAACAAATAGAGAAAAAAGGCAAGAGCTAAGAATGTAAAACACAGTTTCAATGCAAAGTGGAAGGCAAAGAGTGCGAAGTTACCCTCCACATAAAATGAAGACGAATATTAAACGTAAGTAAAGAGAAATTCAAACGATCTTGATCTGCAATACAGCAAAGTGCAAAGTGAACGTTTCGGTAAACAGCGATTTCATTGCGAACATTTTCCGAAAGCAGAACAGTCAGTTAAAATGGAGAGGTATTAATTGTGAGACGCTGGAAATGTGCCAGTGGGTGCAAGCAGTTACGTCTACGAAGTTCTTTAACCCTTTCCGCATAACGTGAGCACTGTATAAGTATTGTTGATAATTACAACAAGTTAAGATCCTGACGAAACTGGCCCCTTGTAAATAAGTGTCATGATTCATTCAGTTCATATTTAGTGCATGGCACTTGGCCGATTGTCACGAGACTGATATCGTGCCGGCTTGTGCCATTTTCAAGGGATTTTCAACTGAGAGAGTCTCATAAAATTGAACTGAATAAATCAACCAATTTCATGGTCCTTTGTGTTTTTTCTGGCCATTCGTGGCATTCGCGAACAATGCAAGTGACCAGAAGGGAGGTGCCTAACGAGTGTACGACTTCAAATTTATTGCAAAAGTTGCCTCAGTAATTTGTTTTAGAATTTATCGCCTCAATCAAACGCGAGTTATTTTCTACTTCAACGTACGAAAAGGGCTTGTAGATGGACAGTGAAAAATGAAGATAGGTGTTACTACTTACGTTGATTCCTTGACTCTGTAACGTGGATCCTTTACGTTCACCTATGGAGAGGTCCTTGTTCTAAAGTACAGTGCCAAATATTCATCACTTCACTTAGTGTGACGCCGGTTTATAAGCCGTGGCATTTGGCGCTAGGAAAACGTTGTGTTTGACCGCAATTGAAGCCTCGCAACTAAAATAAAGCGGATTGGAATGCGGCAGTTACTTATTTATACTACTTAAGGTATTCTTTTCTCGAGGTTTTCGAATTTTCGAGATGCTTACAAAATAGTTCATAATCTAAAAGAAATGAATGCCACAAAAATTTGCCATCTTTCTTCTTCTCTCTGCATTGGTCCGGCTGCAAGGCGTGGTGAAGTGCTAAATTTAAACATATGAATGCCAATATGCAATATGAAATGCGTGTTTTTGAAAACGCAAAAAGGTGAGGGTTTGGTTTGACCACAAATAACCCAGCACTTAATTATAGCACTGCGACAGTGGCTGTTTTGTACTACTTTTGGTATTATCTGCTGAGTCGTCTCAATATTTTTTCATCGTTGTAAATTACTTAACCATTGATAAAAAACATCTAAATCCGACGACCATTTATCATCTTTGGAGTATTGACCGCGATCAAGACGAGGCGCCCAACGAGAGCATTTGAAAAATACTTCGATGTTGCTTGAAATCAGTTCCCATTTTAGTAATCTTTAAGGGGCATAGTTGCATAATGTAAGACAGAATGGTTTGTTTGCATTCTTTAACAGAAAATCTTAGTCAAAACAACCCATTCTATTGGACAGAATATTATCTCTCGAATTTTCTTTCTGATGTTTCGGCTGTGCAACATTGTTAACAGGCTTTAAACCACGTTTTTAACGGGAACATATTTACTTCTGCGCCCTGGGAATGTATTCCAGCATAGAAGCCGGATAAAGGAATGTACTGCCCCCAATGGGTAGGGTTATTCTGCCGCTTGTTTCGATAACGGGTGTAGCTTCCAACCCGCTATGGTCTGAAATTGGGCGTGGATATTAAAGGTATAACGGGAGCACATGAAAGTGTTATCAGTTCTGAAGAGTTGAAATGATACCAAGCAAAAGCTCCAGCTTTTCATCAAAATTCAATCCGAATCCGGCTTAGGGCAATTCAGTGCTTTCACTGCACGAGTTCGTTTATGACAACTGCTCTAGTAATATTTCTCATGCCATAACAACAACAACAACAACAACAACAATTTATTTACCCCATAAACTTACTTGAGCATCAGCTGGCCCCGTCTCCCAACCCTTGTTCGTGATAACTTTGCGGGACGTTAAAGAACCCGTGAACACGCTGATAGCAAAGAGTAGGGACCGTAGTTCCCAAAGTTGTGGTCTGGCCTTTGGCCGGTCAGGTGAGTCATATAGGGATAACCTCACTGTGCCCTCCCCCCTTGGATAGAATTGTCCAAGAAAAATTACTATGAACTGAACTAGCTTATCAAGATACACCCTTTCTCACTCTGATCAGATTATATTTGGAAGAAAATAATAACCTCTTTTCTCTTTTGTGTTTCGCAAATTCATTTATTTATTTATCGATGACCAAATCAAATTAAAGAAACTGACTACTTTAAAAAGAATCACAAAAAGCTGAAATACCCGCCAGAAGATTATGTCGGCTTCACTATTGACTTTGCTGGGAGGGTAGGATCGCACGCCGGAAATTATTGGCTCGTGGTCGCTCGGTCCATGGCCCAGAGCGAGTTGTTTTCCCTTGCGCGCCTGACCAAACTCACCCACTAGTATTTCATTAGAAGAAGGAATACACCTTATTCTAAAATGGCTCCCACTCTAATATTCTTTTGTTTTTATTCAAATTAGCCCTTGTTGCCTCGTTCTTAAGAACAAATTTCAAAGAATATTTTACCTTGAACGAGGCAACAAGGGCTAATTTGAATAAAAACAAAAGAATATTAGAGTGGGAGCCATTTTAGAATAAGGTGTATTGTCAGGCCGGCCAGGGGCTTTGGGTATCAAGTATCCGCAGCCGTTTAAATTCAGTATTTTTTAGTCACAGTGGCGGGTACAGCTTAAACCCATGAATAAGAATCTGCATTTTCCCAAGTTAGGCTAAATAGGTTCTCATATAAATAGTACGGTATCTAACAAACATTTAGGTAACTTAGGTTCTTAAACGGGTTCTTATATTCTGAAGAAAAAACTTACTGTAGTTTATAGAATTTAGTCGGTGGTATTCAGCCTGTTCCTTATAATTACTAATATAAAATCTGGATACCAAGTAGGCATTTACGGACAAATGACTATAAAATTGATTGCACCTGTGTCGCCAAAGAGGTCCAAAATGTTGACCTGAGGCCCTATTAGGTGTTGTAGGGATAAGGGATAACTAAGATATTTTTAGGGATAACAAAAAATAGCCTTGATTTCTCAATTGTCACACGTTTGGTCACTTTTGCCAATGATTTGCATTACCCGCGACCGGTAACGAACAGTAACGGGTCATTTATCAGTCCATATTCAAGCAAGATGGGTCAGATGCCAAATTCCAAAGATATGTAGTTTTGGGGATAACAGTCTCGGTAATTTTAGGGATAAGGGATAACTGCCCCAGGAATTTTATGGATAAAGGATGACTAAACCCCCCTTAACAGGGCCTCTGACCTATCTTATTTGCCCAAGTGTGCACATTTAGTCTTATATAAAATAAGAAACTGTTTCAAATGTTAGGCTTGAGAGGTTCTTGTACAGAGGGGATCTAACCGTGGCAAGTTTTAGCCTAACAGGTTCTTAAGAACTAGGTTCTTACTTGCGGGTTTTTACTGTATATAGTATTTAGATTCTCCTGAATTTTAGGTATTTGGCATATAGTCTTGACTGATTCATTTTGAGGTATATTGGTATGAGGAAAATTCCCTCTACCCCCTCCTCCGCCCCAGTCCTGCCCGGGCATAAATTGTCACAAGGAAGTTACCAATGAGTCCACCTCAAAACTTTATTCTTGTAATTTGTTGAAGTTGATTTATGGATTCAAGACAGAGTTTATTATTATGCACGCGATAAATCGTAGGTACGCGCTTTGCGCCTCTCATACGGGTATTTGCTCAATAGTTTTGCAAGTCCGTATGCATGAGACTATAAATAAAACTTATAAAATCACCAAAATAGAATCCCTAAAATCTCTCATGATTATGATTCCCAATATGGGACTCCGCGAATATTTTCATAAGTCATTGTGGACCTTTTGAAACCCGACATTATAACTTGCATTCACTTGTATCTCAACATGGAAACAATGCTTGGCTCTGCTCGACTATCAAGCAATCCTGCTATAAACCTTAGTAAGTTTCCACTTTATTGTTTTGATTCAAATCCTCGGTTTTTGATGAAAGTGATGCTTTGAAAGCTATAAAAATAATATTCTTTAAATTATGTTTGCGATTACCTGTTTTGCGTGCTATTATGAGCTCAGAGCTACCTCGTTCAAGATCACAAAAAATCCCATAAATAAAACAGTATTGTATAAATAACGTTTCCAGAAACTAAGTGTATGACATCTTTTGGACAAGGTTACTATGAATACTGTCAATAATCGATTCAAATATTCTTGCCTTAACGTTTTCTTTTTCTTTCTGCTCATTCTGTCTGTCTATCAGGCTGTCTACAAGAATTTGGATTTATCAACGCTCGAAACGTCAACTTTTAGAATCCGGCTGTACGGTGGTCAACTTACATTATCAACTCCGTTCAGTGATAAAACCAAATTCTTCTGTACAACTCCCCCACCGACGCAGCACCACAGTTTCTTTAGAAACTACCCTCTCTATCCACTTGTCTGTCTGTCTGTCTGTCTGTCTGTCTGTCTGTCTGTCCTTTTGTTCTCATCTTCCTGACGTTTTCTTTCGAACGAAAATGCGTTATGTAAATTTCACACGATAACCATTTTTATTTCTCTAAGCGGATAGTAAGTCGTGTTAGCGTGTTATCACGTTAGCCCTCCCACGCATTATTTCTTGCTCCTTCCTTAAGCTGCATGATTCTTTTGGTTCACAGCTGTAGATAAGCCTCTGTAGTCAGAAGCAGCCCCAGTTTGCGGCTGTTTTTCCGCCTTTTTATAGCAGGGATCCAAGTCACACATTGTTCGTCCCACATGTTGAAGAATCTGTTTTTTCCTGTTTCCCTTCCTCGGTGGCGCGATGTTTTTTGTGATATCTTCGGTTCTGAAACCAGTTTCTGATCTGAAGTTCAGTCATATCCAAGCCCCTCGCCAGAATCGTACGCTCGTCGCGTGTCAGGTACTGTTGGCGGGAAAATATCTTCTCAAGATATTGGAGTTGATACTGGGTGAAATGACTGCGGTTTCGCCGTTTTCTTTGCTGGCATTTTTCTCTCAATCCCTTCTCCGGCTCTGATTCTTGATTTGTATCAGCTTCCTCAATTTCATCTGGGGGAGAGAAGGAAGAATAAATAGCATTTGAAGTTAAATTATAACCATACCGTTCAGAGCAGTAAATGTGTAATATAATAAAGAGAGCATTTTCATTAACTGTACAGGAAAAAAAAAGAACTTCAAATCTTCGCTACCCTGAAACTTTTCGGTTGATAGTATATTCCTTGACTGCACATGGCGCAGTAACTGATCTACGTGATGGTTTTCATGAGTAAACCGCATGACAATGATCAAGGGCACAAGAGTTACATGACGGTTAGGGGCGTGAATGAACGAGTGAATGTGTTGATGGATTGAAGCTATCTAGTAGTGACTGATACAATTCATAGTCATATCCTGCGGAGTTATTCCTGTGACTTATGTCACAGGGTCACACTGGAACTAAGTTAAAATATCAACCCACTCAGTCATTAAATTCTGCACGTGCAACAATTTTACGCTGATCGATTATTACATGTGTGGGAAGGGGATATACAAACAAATAAGGTGATAATAAACGGTGATTACGAAATCGTATCTAATAGCGGATGACTTATTATCCTGTCCCGCACTTAAGTAAATTTAGATGAACCTGGTCTGATCGCATGAATGGTAAATATCATTACGGTACAGATTATTTTTTTGCTATTAAACAGATGTGTGAGTAATCTTTGAAGCTGTGAGGTATATTTGGGTAGATAACTGTTTCTTGTACAGTGGAAAACGTTTATGAGTCAACAAACAATTAATTCCCCTGAAATCATAAATTTTTTGTAACTCTGAACGTCGATAGTAGACAAAGTCAATTGCACTTCATTAGGCAGACTATGAATTCTAGAAAAGTTCAGAATATTTTGTTAATAAAACAAAGTAATTGAAACTCTTCAAATGATGGGAAATGAGACACATCTCACAAGAGAATAAGTTACTCCTGCGGTCGGATCATTTCAGGATTTCTTTTCAGTACAGTTGAGTGGCTATGGTCGCTTAGCCTAGGCCAGCCTGTGAACTGTGTTAGTTTTGAGTCAAGCAAAAGACAGTGAAAACGATAGTTTATTAAATTCTAGCTTCCATTTTTCTTTAACCATATTATTGATAGGGAGAGCAGAAATTTTTTATCCTCTGGAACGTATTCATGGAATCCGCTTATTGTCACACCCAGAAAGAACAATCGGTCGCTAGAGAATCAATAATTTGCTTACTTGATTGAAAAAAATCTAAACAACGGTTTCGAAAAAAATCAGAGTTACCTACCTCTCCAAAACTCTGCACATTCGTAAACAGCGTTTGATAACTCACTCTTGAATAACTTTAATCTCGGTGTGAATCACCACAATGAAGGATTTCATTCAAAGCCTCAAACGTCCAATTCATGTATCAATGTAAATAGCACTATTCAGAACGTTCGCCTCACTAGCTTTCATATGTATGGTCACACTTTAAGATGTTGTTCACCAACTCATACGGTAGAAAAGGTTGTCAGAACTGAGCGGAATTACCAAAGATAGCCTAGCGCGCAGGCGCTGATAGGTAGGCTTTTTACCCACCCACTCAAAAGAACCGGCTTGTACTTTGGCATCGAAGAGGCTCATCATTTTAACGCGTTTAATTAGTCTCATAACTTAAAGATTTTCCAGTCCCAAACTCAGAGCTATAACCTAAATAAATCAAAGTTGAACTTGAGTGGAAGTTGATATAAGTACAAAAAGAACGCAAGACGTCTGCCAAGCGTGAAAAAATGCAAAGATGGATAGTGAGAGGCGGCTATGTCATGATTCGAAGATTGCGCTCAGATCATAATAAAAAAATGTTTATACACAGCATTGCCAAGAAGGAATTCGAAAAACTCAAAGTGGTTTGAGGAATTTGACTCAGTCGGCAAACAACCAACTTTCCCTACGTTGTAACGGATGTTGATAGAAATTCCGGGGACACGCTTTTAAAGCGAGTCAGAGGTTCGAATTGATATATGTCAGCTGCGCGGAATCACTGAGCTAAAAAGTTCATAAACTTGCACCTTTCATCAATGTTTTCGAAACGTTGCTTTCTTGCTGGGTAAAAACATGACCAGTTACAATAAGGAAACTCAAGCTAGTTTCCACTGCGTTCAGCAAAATTTATGACATGGTCCGATGCGCTTAATAAGTACTGGTTATTCTATTTTAAATCCACTAACGACTTAGATTTTCCGCAAAGAAGGCGCTTAAATAGTATCAACTGACGTAAAGGGAACTGTTCTAAGTCGCCATAGAATTCGGGACGACCATTTTCTCTGATTGACAGTGCTTGTCATCAAAGATTTGCCCAGGACATTTATTCCTGTCAAGGGACTCTAAAGCCTAAAATGTTTTTTCAAACAATTTGACCTTCAGTTAATTTTGACCAATAATTGTTTTACTAGTATTAGGGGCAACCGTGATTAAAGCGAACAGATTTTCTATGCCGGTTAAGCAATTATTTTTCGAATATGGTTTTGGACTATTATCGAGTTTTGATCCTAACCGATTTTCATGTGATGTACAACACAAAGTGAACGTTTTCTGTGCATCGGTCACAAGGATCCAAATACGAATTTGTTAATTTTTCTCTGTTGAGGCAGATTTGGACAAGAACAAATTTTCCCTGTTAACCTTTCATCCATGAAGTTTAGACAGTTGTGATCACACCATGCTCTGCGCTAAATCACATGTTTTGACCAACGTGTTGCTTTTAATTGTGTTTTAGTACATAACAGTTAATAAAATGTGAAGAAAATTTTGCTGAAGTTTCCAATGCAGAGAAATTTTGTTCGTTTGGATACAGTTTAAAATTCTCAAGCAGCCTTTCGTTTAAACGGTATTACTAGGAAAAGTTAGTTTTCTATTTATCCTGATTTTTCAATTGACTCAATTATACACAAACAAATTTAGAATTAGAACCTCCCCTTAACTTACCTCAGTTTGCCCTGATTTGCTCTTCAGTTCAGTGCACATCTGCTCAGTACACCAGATGTCGACTGATTATGCTTGTACTTTACAAAATCACATCTGAGAAATGTTCACTCACCATGTTCTTGCTTTCTCTCTTCGCCTTTTTCTTCATCACAGCTCAAGTCAGTCAAGTGATCCTCGTCTATTCTTTGTGGCTGCTGTGACAAAATCAGTTCTTTTACCCTGTCTACGTGATGTAGCCTTGTGCTCATTCTGTGACTGATATTTGGTAGAAATCGCAGAAAGACGGGACTGTAACGTACCGCATAACATCGGAGTAAAGGAGCGCTTGGCAAGTTGCGTCCAAAACTGGGATCTGGATGAAATGTTGGCAAGCTTACGACGCTTGGTTTAGATCTTGGTAGTTTTGGGAAATCATCTCGTAAGATATTCTCGATCGAAAAAGAAAGACTGGTTTCCTGTTTATGGAGATCCATTAAGAGATTTAGCTGTGACCTCGATGTTGGTAGCGTCATACTAAGAGTCTTTCGGTTAACACATGAGATTTATGTTGATCGATGTCATCATCATCGATAATTTAAGCATCCAGTCGCCATCAGTGCATGCGTGGGCTTGGTTACCTCAGAAAGATACTTATTGTCGCCGGTATCCCTTTCTCAGTTGAGGCCCGGGAAATCACGTTATCCATCATTAGTGCATTTCAAAGATCGTTTTTCCCGGAAATTTCCTGAAACGCTACAACGGTAAACGACAACTTGAACTGGATCGAGTTTTGAAAGTTTTTATTACGTGTCAAGTTTACTTCCGTTTTGCGAAACTGAAAATCTCTGGAAATGAGAAACTGCTAATGTTGCGAATCATAGAAATTTATCTGATCAGCTAAATATTGCAACAAATTGCGCTAAACTTTGCAAAAATATTGGTGATTCATTAACGGTGAGGGACGGATAATTGAATTGCTAGTTCAGGCAAAAAGGGACGGTCTTCCGACAAGAAGATTTGAATCGTAAATAAAGGGTTTTGTCTAAGACCATTGAAATTTGCACTAGCAAAAATACTCAGCCATGCAAACTCTTAATGATGATCTAATTTTAACAGCGTTTGTTTTGAATTACACACTGGGTTATCGAGCAGTGAAACTTAACATAACACTGAAATTCATTAAGTAATATTACACTTTGATGACTCATACCTGTGGGATTGCCCCAGCCATTTTATTTCATCGCTTAATCGAGAAAAGATTGATTCTATGAGCAGATAATTCCAAATGCGTCAAATGGCAAAAATGCAGGACATTATTTTTAAGCGTTAAATCAGAAAAACAAAATTTGCAAGCTTGTGACCTGGCATGTGTGACGAACAGCACTATCGTTTCGTGTGGTTTGCCGTTGTGTGGTTTACAGTGGATGAATTCGTGAAAAATTCCTCAAGTTTGCAGTGTTTATCTTTTAAATTTTAATTTTAAATTTCAGCCCAGTGCATCGAACACCGTGATGACTAAATCAAGATCTACAAATAATTTTCTCTGAATGCACCCTGCTAATAACGCATTTCCGGTGACGTTAGATCGCGTCCCACCCACGCGCGTAACACGTGACAGGCAATTAAAGTGATATTTCCTAATAAGCTTTGAAATAACATATTTATCTTATGACTTTTATTAAGGTGTCACGAGACGATGAGCTCATTTCTAAGGGATACAGACAGCTACAAAACTGAGGGTAATGGACGTTCATAAACACATCAGACGAGTTTCAGAGGAATTCTCCGGCAAAATTTTTTCAACCCCGATAAGTACTTATGACGTCATCGTAAGCGTTAAAAAGACTCCAGGTCGAAACAATCCTCGTTGTTGACCCGCCGGGCAGACACAGACACGCAAAAAAGGAAGGATGTAAGGGGATTTTCAGTGAAGAGCAGCTCTGCTGAACAGTATTACCGTTTATTGCCTGTCTGGCCAAAAATTAACTCAGTCTCGATAATTAAATGATGGTTTTAGTTCTGCTGGGAAATCCAGCTGAAAATAGCAAGTCCGTGTTCATCAAATCCGTCCGCTTATCCGCCAGTCATACTGCTGTAGGTCCTGTAACGGAATCCCATAAGGTTAAGACCTAAGTTCTTGCGGGTGGAAGCTCATGCAAACCAAAAACGCGTTCCTTGTTTTTTTCTTTATTTTGATTGATACCTGTACCAAGTCACCACTACTGCTTAAGCTACTTAGTTAAATTTTGTCACAGTTAGTTGTCCTTTCCTGTCATTATTTTTGCGATATTGGGAATGGCATTTTCTTGACGTAAGTTGCGACCAACCCTGTCTGAGTGCACATGTGAAAGAGCTAAACAGAGTTTTGAATAAGTCCATCAGACCGCAATGATTGACGTACTTTCTGAGTAGTTAAGACGATTTAAGTCAACTATTAAATTTCGGTTCCTGTTTTGAGCTCCCTGCAACTTTTTCCGTGGGTGTAACAGACGTAACACGGCGAGCTATTTTCCTGCCAACAGTGAAAACAGACAAACAAACAAACAAGCTCACTGCAAAACAAAACAGCAATCAGCTCCACCTTGGTCAACGCCTTGTTCATCGAGATGCACAGAATTTTCATACTTTATAAACTAATTAATTTTTAGTCCTTAGTTAGAGCGGCAAACCACAATAACAACGATACAACAGGCACAGGCGTACTGCCGGATTTACCAGAGCGCGTAAATAAGACGATTTATGAAAGCTTCTCTCGAGGCTGAATTTTGTTAAAATTTTAAAGTCATGTGAGCCACAACTCGCATCCAGTGACTGGAAACTTCCCGGATTTTGAAGGTTTGCGTATTTTTCGACCTATATTTTGCGTATTTAAGTATCGGCAAAGGTTTAACAAGTGTACTCTTTCAGGCTCTCAGCTTTGTACTTTAATCGCGTTTGAGGTGTTGGTCTGTTGTTACATTAGTTCAGTAAAGTGATGTTTGATTTGTTGAGCTATGTTAAACTGACCCGTATAACTGTAGAAACGGCTACTCAATCACAGGGTAAAAAAAAGCTTGATCACGACGATCATGAAGAACTCTTTGTGACAGATGTTAGCTCTTGCGCTCATGACACCATCCATTGAAGAGCACAGCGGTTTGTTAATATGTTTGTTTGGTCATGGCGAACAACGTTTATTCCGGCGTTGCCGTTTTGTCTTTCTTCCAGTAACTTATGTTGCAACAAAACTAGCACACTAAGCTTTATAAACAGCAAAACGTATTCAGTTCTCCAGACGGGTGTGTTGGTATTTCTTTAACTATCACCCGCGCCATCGTAACGCGCTCGTTTTCGATATATTTTGAGACCAGTACAACTCCCGAGTCAAACTGCTTGAATTGTCGAAAATTCCCATCATTATTTCTCTTCAAAGGTAATTGGTGTCACTCGGGTAAAATGGCCCTCTGTTGAAACGCGTACGCACAATAAACCCCGCGCCTAATTAATAAATCGCACCCCTCTGTTATCTTTTCAGTATACAAAATATGGCTGTTGAAAGTCCGTCTTCTCCTTTGAAAGTTGAAGGAGTCGAAACCTCGACTGCTGCGGTTGGATTTTATGGGATGTTTAACGAAGGGAATCGGCAAAGTTCTTGTTTCAGTGTTGTAAAAAAGGGGGAAAAGAGAGAATGACCGTCCTCGAAAATGTTTCATGATACTGAGGGCTTATTGAGAGGCAGTCATGAGATACAATGGCGCCCCAGTACATGTCTTGTAACCTTGAGTTAATGAAAGCAGTGGAACTCTGCCACTCCTCCAGTATTCTGTCCTGAACTTTTTTGCAGGTTTTCTCAATTAGTTACTGCTCAAGTATCGTTTATAACTGCAACGATCTCTCAAATTCTCTGCACATGGGAAATATTATTTGCTGTAACGGATCTCACTTCATGAACACTGTTCGATCAGTGTAATGCATCTCCTCCTATCCCTCCCCTCTCTACAGTGGGTCTAGTGTTTCGGGTGAGTACTCAACACTCTCAAGATTAATGAAGATTGGACTTAGTTGACTCATAACCTTGGTAACAATACGCTGACATCAGAACGAAATCTTGGTCGTAAAGCGTTTTAAATATTGAAATTTATTCTTGTACCTGTTTTCACATTTACAACGATCATCGGCCATGTCAATCATTAAATTTTATTTAATTGACAAATTTGATATTTCTTATAACTCTGAGTCAGTGCCCTGTTCCAGTCAATATCATACAACATTAAATATGTCCTAAAATGCCTCATTATTTTCTACTATGGATCGTCCGAAGCCTGCACAGTACTGCTGCTGACAAGAACCTTTACAGGAACTTGCCTGGGTCGGTTTATTCCTCTGTGTCGTAACTGGTATCTACGGTTCTGAAACCAGTTTCTGATCTGCAGCTCTGTCATGTTCAACGCATTCGCCAATAGCGCACGTTCGTCACGTGTTAGGTACTGTTGGCGGGAAAACACATCCTCCAAATACTTGAGCTGAACTTGTGTAAAGTGACTTCTATTTCGCTTCTTCTTGGTAGCGCTTTTTTCCCCTCTTTGTTTAGTCCCCTCGCCACTTTCGTCGGTTTTATTGCCAGAGCTTTTGTCTACAACAGAAATGAAAAAGCTGAGCTTACCATGTAAGTCGTTTGATTAAATATAAAAAATTTACCAGAGACAATTTTATTAACCATATTTCTTAGAGAATCAAATTAACTGTTTCAGGTCTAAAGGTAAAGAAGCCATTCCATTCGATAGAATAGTACTTTGACAATATTTAAAGAATTCAGCAATGTCTTATGTTTCGATTTGCAACTTAACATGAGGTCGTTTTGCGTTTTATCAAGAATTTTGTAGACATCAGCAAACTGACATGTTTACCACTCGCTTCAACACGTGTAAATCCCACTGAGGCTACGCGAACTGAAGTGATTCATACACACGATAGAATAAATAGTTTGACAAATGATCGTCAACCGAATAACTATTTTATTGACTAGTCTCTTGGGGGACATATGATGTGTTGCTCTCGAGCCGGCCCTTTGCTACAGGTGTACAATCCTAACACAGATCAAAAAAACATTACTTTTATCAAGCCTATTGAGTGCAATTCTTAATTACTCTATTGTGGACCTGTTTACTATGAGATGTTTACAACAAGGACTACGAAGTGGGTATAACTTCTGAGTCTGTGGATGAAATCGGAAAATTTGCCCATTTAAATGAAAGCGAATGAAAAGAAATTTCATGTGGTGTTTAACGTTCTTTTCAAAGTGGTTCTCACTTTCTAGCTTTTGCAGAGAACGGTTAAAGTGGGACTTAACTTAAATTGGAGTGAAATCTTAAGGTGTTTAAAGAAGGAATTGAAATGTAAAAAAATGTTTTGAAACACCACCAGACAGTTGAGACCCCACAACTGCACTGTAGGTTGTTCGGGAACTGTTTGGTGTCCATCCACTAATTTCTAACTTCAAATTCCAATTTTCAACCTTCATTAAATCTTCAATAGTTCCTATTTTCCTTAATTTAACTAATCCCTTGAGAAAAACTATCTCTTCCCAAATATACCCAAAAATTCACAAAATATCCCACAACATCGCTTCGTCAGATGAGCATAGGGATTTTGACCGCTTGAAACGCGAACGAGATATCAACGTTAAATCCATGTTAGGCGACTAAAACAAAATTTAAACTGGTTTGAAAAACTTTAAACCAAACAAAAAATTAAACTACAACATATACAACAAAGGGTTGCCATTTAGTCCTTGTGGGGTTATTGTCCTTCTGTAAAGATATTTTAGCTTTTGTAATGAGTCCCATTTCGAGTTAATGCCATCGTTTGTGAGACTGTGAGAAACTTCAACAGGGCACGTTTCCCTTGTACCCGTTTCAACATTTACAAGAAAAATTATGACTCAATTTGAGATTATGGATGAAATCTAGAATCACTGGACCATCTCAGTGTCCTGAAAAGTCCTTTCCTTCGGTGCTGTATACAAACGAACGAGAACATGTTGAATTGGGGTTACAAGTGCGTGGTCAGCAATCAAAACCGCAAATGAAAGAAAGCATATCGCAAAGGTGTAGCCCTACCCAAAACTGGGCAAAGATGAACATTTCGATTTAAACCACAAACTAAACTGACTGACTCTCAAAATTGCCGCAAAACGTAATATGGGCGACTTCAACAAGCAAGACTGATTCATTATGAATAAATTTGGCTGTTCGTACAAAAGTCTGATGTACTGGTTCCATGTAAAACACTGGCGACACCTTTCAAAACTATGGGATAAGCTATGCGAAGTAAAATATTTGTTAGAAAATTTCGACACCTGCTTGACTCAGACATTTGAAGTGTTATGTGTAATTAGGACAACAACGTTCTTTAACAGAACAGCCATTAATGTTGCGTTTGCAACAGAGTGCGAAGCAGGCAATGAACTAAAAAAATTTAAATTTAAAAATTTACCTTCACTCGAAATTTCGGTGGAGCGCTTTGGTCGCTGTTCTGTTTTAGGGTTTTGATAGTCATCTTTGTCAGGCCTTGAGCGAATTGTTGGAGCACTGTAGCTAAAAAATCCCGGCGTTTCACTGCAACTCTTTATTCGTCGATCGAGCTGACATCTAAGAGCAACAAAAGGCACCTTGCCGGTTCCTCGCAGAGGCGAAACATGCGGTAAAATGTTTGGTGCTTTGTTTATACGAGAAGGATGAGGGAAGTCCGAGCGAAGAATGTTAGCGATGGAGAAAGGCAAATCTTGAGCCATCGTAAAACCACCTTCCACAACACAACTTGGCAACTTGAATGGTATTCAGAAGTTGTTTTTAGTGCGACATGGAAGAAGGGCTGGGACAAATGCGTCGTGCGCACGTGAAAATGTTGCCTACATTTAGGATCTATTGTTTAAATTGAAATAATCAATCTGCTGATTTTCGCAGTACTTTCTCTTTGATAAACGAAATAAAAGAAAATAGCAACTGTGTGTGAACGCACTTCGTTTTGTGATTAAAAAACTCAGTGACTAAATCATAACTGTGAAATGAAAACCTTGGCTGGTCTGTTGGTAGAGGACATCTGGAATCAAAACAGGAACCGTTGATAAAATCATAAAATTTGAAAAAAATTGCTTTGAGTTAAGTCTCCCATTTGCCTTTTCAAATAAGCTGACAGGTTTTTGTTTATCTGATGCTGGTTTCCTTACCTTTTTTTTCTAGAGAAAAAACAGAAAGGAACCGGATTTCCGGTGGATATATAGGAGTGTCATAACGAATATTTTTCATTGCTAATCAACTTGAAAAGGTCATTTTAATAATGTCGTGAACGAGGTGGAATTCTAGTGTTTTCTGACAAGAATTGCCGTGAATATTGAGTTCTGATATCTTTATTTTTACTGACAAAGTTGGTTATTTCCTTTTTTTAAGGGATGTAGCAGGTACGGTGGCTGTTTTCAGTTTCGTTATACAAGTGGGGAAAATCATAGAAAAATACCCTAACACTGCCAAAACGTGTTACTTGTTCTCGAGGCAAAACTGATACTTACATTATTTAATGTGAATCAGTATACTTTGGTACATTTCTTGGGATTTCAGACTACGTTCTTCCGGCTGACGATCGAATTTTATACAGGCGTTACTTCAGTACTTGAACACTGTAATTTGTACCATAGTGGAAATTTTGCTTCAAGTCAAGTCTGCCGGCCAGTTTAATTTTAATGTGAGACTTCCGGCATTTCTCAGTCTTACCTTTTTTTTAATTTTCTGTGAATGTCTCTAAACTGAAAGTGATTCAATTTAGACGGAACTCGTCCATTTTGGCTTCCTCTCCAGTTTGGTATTTCTCTGAGACGCTCAGCAAGACAATTAAGAAATTAGTTTCACCTGAGCAGTTTCAGTTTAAAGTTTAATTTGACTCCATTCGAAGTTAAGCCCAACAGAGGGGAATGGAAAATGAACTTCCTGTTCCAGTTAACACAAGAGGTTTCAATTTGTTGTTAGCTATCGGTGGGAATCAGTGATTCAATCCGATCTCATGGATGATACTAAAAATCCGGCACTGAGAACTTTCTTTCGCTGAAGAATTACTAAATACCTAAATTCCTTTTCTTTTGGCCGATTTTGTTGTTTGTAACAATCGCGGGCCTTGGCCGGTACACTCTCATGGATGTTAGTTCTAAAACTGAAAGTTGACAGTGAAACATGAACCAACTCCGACGCAGCCTTTTTTTTGATTGGTCAACCTTAACGTTACCGGATTTGTGTGGTTTAAAACGAAAACGATACAATACCTGTGACAAAATATCGAAATATTTAACAACTTCCGTTTATGTAGAAATCCGTAGCTGCTTCTCAGTTTTGTTCTTAAGATACGTTTGATAACCTTGAATTTCAGCGTAGCCTTGAAAAGATCTGCAATCATGGAAGAAAACTGAGATCGTGATTTTAGGAAAAAATCAACAAAGTACGTTTGGCTTTTGCATGGTCTTGGTAATTGGCTGACTCGTGAGGCGTTTGAAAGAAAATCAAGAACCAGCTGGGCTGAAAAAATGTGTCTTTGAAAGTCTTGCAACTTGACCGATTCACAAAATGCAAAGTAAAACCGTCAAAATTAAATACGACTTCCCCAGTCACTAAACATCGCGAACACTGGCCGCTTGAAATGCAGATTGCTTAACACGGAGAATCATTCTGCATCAGATGATTCACACTTTTAAGTCCTTTTTAAAATTTCGTTAAGCGTAACTCCAAGAGAGTTTCGAACCCCTGTGTAAATCAGTGCGAATAGAACAGCTGCCAAATTTGCGCTGATAGATTGAAACAAATAGTTCAATGTCGGCTAAACGAAACAAGTTTGAAATCCAGTGCCTCAGCAAAGCATGGCTGTTCCATCCATTGAAACCACGCCTACTCCATCATCTCAGTAACGATACTGAGAGACATCTCATCTGCGCAATTGAAGCAATTAGGTATGTTAACCAATCACCGACAGAAGAAGGAAAATGCTTCACCCTTATGGTGTTTTCAGCTACGAAAAAAGCGTACTGGTTAACCTTGGTTACTCTGTTAATAAAACTGACGGCTTTCCACGGTGTTCAGGCGTTTTTAACGAATACACTAACAGCGACAACAACGGGCATAAAATACATGAAAGTTAAATAAGCAAATGCAATCGGCCGGCTGCACTCGCATTTTACATTGTAGCGCATTTCTTGGTCTTCTTTTCTGAAAACACTGAACAAAATGAAATGCCCAAATTCAAACGGTATTTGGATACTTCATCGCTATTTATAGTAGTTCCTGAATAGGTGACCCCTATTTTACAGGCGAACCTGAGTTCAAATCTGACTCGCGAAAGCTTTATAACATCGAGACTGAAGTTTTATTTTGAAACGACGTTACTATCGCTTTTGCCGTAACCGTCGTAGCTCCTTATCAATGGCATAGGCGGTAATTAAATGTAATTGTCATTTATAAATTTGTAATAGTTACTTATAGAAGATGGACGAAACAGGCCATCCCGCCGAAGCGAGTTTAGGCTGAAAGATTAAGTGCTTAGGAGGTAAAAATGCGAGTGACATAAGAATGTGATCTACAAGCAAACTTCAACCACAAGTTTGTCAGTAACTACGACCTGGTTACAGCAACACCCATCATAAGTCCAACACTATTGGCCGGGCAAGGGGAGGTACTGCCCTCAGGGGCCCGTTTCTCGAACGTCTCGAAACCTTTTCGGGCTTAGCCTGAGCCTGTATCAGGCGTTTCTAGGGTGGGGAAGGCAAAAAGAGCGAGAAAGCGAAGGAAGAAACGCCTGACACAAACAGCTTCTCAGAAGCCTTCCACCCCCACACAGCGCGTGTTATAATTAGCCAATCAAAATCACTTCCGGTAACTGTCATGTGTCATGAGAGTAACCTCTGCGCTGGAAGCTTGACTTCCGGTTGACTCAAGTGACGTTTCTTTTTGTCTTTTGACCAATTAGCGTGACATCCAGAATCTGGATGTTGGACACAAGCGAATCAATGGCTTTGTGTCTGGCCCTTCTCCTCTTCCTTCCCCTCGTCCCCGCTTCCCCGATAGGGCCTGATACTCAGGCTATTTCGGGCCCGAAAAGCCATTTCCAAAACTGCGATCCGCTCATTCTAAAAAGCTGGTCTTTTACTATCTTTTTAAGATAGCAAAAGGTAAATTTGTTGCAAAATTTTATGTTTTGAAACGTCTTCGTTTTTAAGATACGTAGGAAATTGTGGCACCCGAAATAGGCCCGAAAAGTTTCGGGGGTTTCGAGAAACGCACGCCAGGCTCGAAGCAAGGCGAACATAACTGGGGGACGGGGAGGGGGGGGGGGGCGCTCAGCGAATGGCGACTAGAAGGAGAGCTTCAAAGCAACACGTTTACTAAGCAAATCATCAACTCTGCACATTAATCACACTTTTGGGTATTCATAGTAACACCCGACGACCAATTTTTCTCATTTATTTATTTATTTATTTATTTGTATGGGAAATCGCACCACCTCGAGTACAATTCGGGATTAATAGGTACGAGATATTTTGAAACTTCTCAAAGTTAAATGTATTTATAGTAAACTCGACAAAATTGTTCAATTCTGATTGGTCGAGGGCAGTACAATTTATCCCAAATAATACTCCGTAGGAGTACCTATTACGTTCCCATGGCAACGAGTCGTAAGTTCGTAATTTTGTTGAATGTACTATAAATAAAAAATCGCACGACCTTCTCGTACAATTCGGGATTAATAGATACTCGTGATTTTGAAAGTTCTCAAATTGCACTCGCGTTAAGGCTCGTGTAATTTTGAGAACTTTCAAAAAATTTGGAGATCCGGGTGGCATACTCATACCAAGAATTCCTGGGAGTACCCCCCCCCCCTAAGGTGGGAGCTCCACCCAAGAATCGAAGTAAAAACAAGACCAAATAAAATGATATCCCTTTGTTATTGTTTCCGTTTCGCTCAATTCACATACGTGTCGCGCTACAGAAAAAAAAAAGGGAAAAACACAAAAAAGTGAGTGGGCGAGAGGTCATGGGTCATCCAAGCCCACTCAAACGAGAGGGGATGTTGGTTTTGTAGGAGAGGGGAAAACCGGAGTACCCGGACAAAAACCTCCGGGTATTCCGGACAAAAACTTCTCGGAGAAGAGCAGAGAACCAACAAACCCAGTCTACATGCGTCCGGTCCGGGAATCGAACCCAGAAAACACATTGGTGGAAGGCGAGCACTGTCACCACTGCGGCAATCCTGCTCCCCCTTTTTGTTTAGCAAAAGAGTCTGAAGCAAGTCACCATCAACAGAAAGGCAGTACCGGAAACAAATCAACTTCCATGCAACTTCCGATCAATAAAGAAAAAAAAAACATTTAACTTTAACACCACACCTATTTTACAGGTTTGGCCCAAGTGTAGCCAATTCTTCCCCAAGATTGAGTGGTTCTGTAAAATATTTTATAAAAATAACGACACATTTGAACAATACACGTATTGTAAATTCAAATGGGTCGTTATTTTTATAAAAATTGTCGTCAGTCTGCTTCAATTCTTTCCAGATGTTCTGTAAAATACTGATTAATAGGCCACATTCGTATTCTCGGTTAACTAACTGGATCTAGCATGAAGTGGAGGCTCTTACGGGGGAATATATTTACATATTACATATTTACATATTTGTGTCCGCAACAAATGTTTCCCAGCTTGCGCAGCATGGAAACAATCATGAGCACCAATATGTCCACAACAGTGAATACTCGCCCTGGTCCCCTGACTGCACTGCCCCTGGGATCGCATTACCCTGAGAAGGGTATGGGCATCGGAAGGACTCTTATCACGTGATATGGGTGTACAAAACGGAACTTGTCGGCCATGTTGATGTTTCGCTGCAGCGCGGTACATTCTGTTTTGTAACCACGTCCGCTTGCGCAAAATCGAGATTACTTCGATTGATCTGAGTTAGAAGAGGTGTTCAAGGATATCTGTTGAACGCAAAAGGCAAGTTAAACGTTGAATGTAGCAAATAAGCGCAGAGATTAATACACAGTAGAATAGAAATTGCTAATATCATTGAAAAGATAGAAATCTCAAATCGATAGAGAATGTATCGCAGTGGTTTCGTTAAGTATTGACCGTCTATCCTTTGGTTGTCACTGTTTAAATCCTTCGTTTCTGAATCTTATTAGTCGTGCAAACTTATTTCTCACATTGACAGAAACCAAGAATAGCTTTGTAAACATCTGGCATAAGTTGGCATCTTTCATAAGTTCAATGCACTACCGGCAGCCTTAAAAGAGAAATTCAGTACTTTTTATGCCCTTTTATCTAAAACCTCATCAGCTGTCACTTTTGAGATAAGACCAGTTTGAAAGTGTAACCATCTCTTAATGACCCGTTGACCAGTTTGTCCTCTTAGAGAAAACGTTTAGCTAAAAATAATGTAACTTGCGAAAAGAATTTGTAGTTTGGTTGTGTTTGATAAAGCTGTCCAGCTCTTAAACCTTTAAGTAACGGAAATGTGGATTTTGCTGGACAATTTCTCAACAAACCAAAGAATTAGCCATACGTCATAGTTTTGTGCAACTGCAAACACGAATTCTCAAGTTATGGTACCATTATTGCATCAGTGTTCTTTGATCTAGCCACAACCAATAACCCTAGGTTTTGTCTTTGCCTTTTTCAGATGTCATGTATGAATGCCATTGCTATCTATGACTACACTGCAACAACACATGAGGAACTCTCCCTCAAGAAAGATGAGAAACTAACAATATTGGATGACAGCAAGACATGGTGGCAAGTTGAAAATTCACGGCGCGAAACTGGCTATGTTCCATCTAACTATGTGAAAAGAGCTAACAAGGGGTTTTTAGGGAAATTAAAACCTAAACCAAAAGAGAAAGAAAACCCTGAGAATGGAACTATCACACAGCCAGGGGAGTATTTTGTTCCTCAGGATGTTATAGCTGCACTAGAAACTGTGGTCGCAAAATTTGCATTTCAACCCAAACATGATGATGAACTTGCTTTGAAAAAAGGTGACAGGATTAAAGTGATAGAAAAGCAAGAGGATGGTTGGTGGAAAGGTCGCGTTGGAGTGAAAGAAGGCTGGTTTCCATCAAATTACATACAGATGGAGGAAGAGAACTCAAAACCAGCTAAGCTTGCTGTCAAAAAGCCAGCTATACACAAAGTAAGGACCCTGTACAATTTTGATCCCAAAAATCCTGAAGAGCTTAGTTTCAAAAAGGATGAATTACTGGATGTTATTGACAAGCCTGAAGATGACCCTGAGTGGTGGGTTGCCTGTAAACAAGATGGCGCCTCTGGTTTAGTTCCTCGTAATTATATTATAATTGTGGACAGTGATGGTGAGGCCCCAGTCTCAACCCCCGAGTCTGCTAGTGCACAGTTCAGTCTGCCTCTGAAAAAAGTTATCTTGCCTGAACATCAAAAGCTCCCATTTTCAAGTGAGAAGTGGTTCTGGGGTAAAATTACAAGGGGCCATGCAGAGAAGATGTTAAACAAAAATGCTGCAGATGGAGACTTCCTAGTGAGAGTCAGTGAAACTCAGGTGAGATCAGCTAAATGTTGTTTAAGCTGTAATATCAAAATGAACATTCTCCTCACTCTACTTGTATTCATTGTTGTGGCACTCAGGGTTGTTATTAGAAGCTGGGACCTGGGTATCGGCACCACATACATACCTGAATTGTACTCGGAATACAGTACTCACCTTTGAAAAGGGACCAAAGAAACCTTAGGGGTACCTCCCTACTTAGAGTCCTATACCCTCCTATTTCTTTTATTAATGAAACCCCTGAGCACTAGTTAGGAGGATTTGTTTAAAAATAAATGTTGTTTTCTCTTTTGTGACTTATCCCAATCTGCCAAATCCAATATCACGCCATACCTTCCTTTTACCAGAGAAGAGATGCAGTGTCAGCACGGGACTCTGTTTGCTGCAAAAGTGTTCTGATCAAAAGAAAGTTAAAGCACTGTTGGGTGGTCTCTAAGTCATTTAGGAGTACAGGCTGAAGGCACAAGAGCTTTGGTTACACTGTACAAGTTTGTTATGGGTTTGGGCAAATAAGGAAGCACATCTATGTAATAAAGTAAAATACCTTTCTTCTTTTTTTAGGAGGGTGGCTACTCGGTGTCCATGAAAGCTCCAGACAAAATCAAGCATTTCAGAGTTACATTTGAAAATGGAAAATTCACCATTGGTCCCCGAGTCTTTAAATCACTTTATGAGCTAATTGAACATTACAAAAGAGCTCCCATATTTACTGATAAAGCTGGTGATAAGATGTTTCTTGTCAAGCCATTTGAAGAAGGCTCATAATGATGAATGTTAAAATGTAGCATATTATTTTATGACAACCTTGGACAGGGTAGTTGTACATGTACAGTGCTGAAAATTATTTTCAAATCGAGAACATTTTTCTTACGGAGACATTTCAAATTAGATGTAATGATGCACTGCAGTAAACATGATGCAGTGATTAAACAGGTTACCTTACGATGTTGGACATTTGTCACAGTTTGGGACACAGATGTCTGGACACAGAACAATAATTATTTTCAGCACTGTAATCATCATCACGCTCTTACTTCGTGTCATTACATGACAGGTCTAATTTGAAAGCACAGTTGTGCTGAAATGTCAAATCACAAAGCTTTTATGCATCTTATAGTGTAAGAGTGAGTGTCTAAAAAACTGAAGTCTACTGTTTGTTGGCTTTGAGCTTGGTGTTTTCGAACTGTTAATAACCTCATCTTCATCACACTGAAAACAAAAACTTCCTGGATATGATTTGTGACAAACTGCCAATATACCATTACTGAAAACAAGCCCTTCTAATGAAGGCTTACTGTGTGAATTCAAAATCTGTAAACACTTTGATTTCATTTTGACATTTCCCATTGTGCAGCAACCAGTCAGAAGTAACATATAAAACCACAACCTAAATTACCGTTACTGTTGGTGGTTTAGTTTTCGTGTGTGTGATTGGCTTTTTACATGAAACAGTAACATTCCATAAATATTTCTAGTGTTCACAGTTTTTGGAATTCATGCTAGGAATCCTCCTTACATGGCAGTTTTGTTTCTGGACAGAAATATGTAGTTTCTGTCCAAGTTAAGTTCTGCTTTTATCCATAACAGTTATACTGTAACTTACCAATTTCTGTATTCAGTAGATATTCTTGGAGGACTATAATACTTACTCTAATGTGGGGTTAGTATCTGAGAGTATAAATAAAATTGTTTCTGGCAGCAGTTCAAGGCTTAGATAACAATAATTAGACAAGTTATTATTGAATGAGCATAAAGCAAGAAAGTAGTTCAACTAAAAATAATTATTATTAGTCTCTCCAATCGTCGTCAGTTTATCTGTTCTTAGATTATTATACATGTAACCTTTTTGTAGCTGTAAGTAGGATTTTAACTTCAAGAATGTTATGGTGGTACTGTGCTGTTGACCCAGAAATGTATAGTATTGGAAACACATAATTGTCTTGAAAATTGGTTGATGTACAACCAAATTCTTCAACTGAGAATGGACTGATCATTTCGATTAATAGCTTACTGCTATTTTTTATTATTTGAAACATACCTACATATTTATTGCAGTTAACAAAGCTTCACTTGTCATCAAAAGTTAATTTGTTTCAGGAATGGTTAAATGAATGAGATAAGTTGTTTGCATATCTAAGGTGATTTCTTAAAGTTATAACAATAACAATTTATTTACAAATTCAAATGAATAGTATAAGGGGCTTGTCCCGCAAATAGCCACAAACATGCTGGAAAATGGAAAAATGTTACTTTTACATTATAATGCAGTTTTAATTAAGCTATGCAACAAAGTTAAAGTAAATTACATATAATATTAAATTTTGTTATCATTAATATAGAAAATCGAATGACCTTGGGTACAATTCGTGATTTTGAAAGTTCTCAAAATTGCACAATCCTTTAAGCGAGTGCAATTTGAGAACTTTCAAAATCACGAGTATCTATTAATCACAAATATTGTATGAGAAGGTCATGCGATTTTTTATTTATAGTTCTCTCAGCAAAACTACTAATTGTATGGTGTTGCGCATCTTGTAAATTATTGTGTATTTTAATAAAGTAGTCCAACAAATCATTCCAGAGGATGGTAACTTCAGTTTTGTGCCTTTTCATCCGGTTTCACCCACCAAAACATTCGAATTTGCAATATTTGGCTGTTATTACACACAATTGCCATGGACACTTAATAGGTACTCCTGCTGAGTACTATTTGGGATTAATTGTACTGCTCTCAACCAATCAGAATTGACTAATTTTGTTGAGTGTACTATAAATATTATAATTGAAAAGAGATGAAGAGGTAAAAGGAGAATCAGATTATACTAACAAAGGAGGACATGGATGATCAATTATCATTTCCACTTCGATATAGGAGTCTACACTTTCAAGTATATTAAATAACTTTCCTTTTAGGGATTCTTTCAAAGATTTTTTGTACTTTGTTTTAAAGTTGCGGGTATCTGATCCCAAATTTTGACCCCAGCACACAAGGAAGCATTTCATGTGGCATTAATGTGAGACTTTGTATAAAAATGATCAGAGCAGAGGAATGCATTTTATAGGAATGGACACTAGAAATTCAAGAAAACAGATTCAAAATATTTCTTGGGGCAGTGTTTTCATTTATATCAAACATAAGGTTGCAAACTGATTCATAATTGTATTACATTACACTACTGTATACACAATATTCACTTTTAAACTTTTGTTGGTGCCGGTACAGCAAATTTGCTTTTCTTTGTTATGTAGTTAAGGCCAAGAAAATAAGCCCTGAACATTTCATGGCAAGGGCTGAACAAAGTAGAGCAAAAAGTGAAGTCGACCTATTTAACTCCACTCAGCATGCTTTGATTAAATAAGGTTTCTCACACACAACTGGTAGCCATGCCAAGCCCAACCATGCAGCCTGACCTTTATTAATCACAGACTACATCAATGTAGGAACAAATATGAAAAGGTACATTCCTAACAGGACGAAAAAACTAGTCCGGGAAAATAACTTGAAAACTGCAGTAACTCAAAGAACTGAATACAAATAAATCCAACAACAGGAACTGGAAAAAACTCCAAAAAACTAGAAGGGTGGGTGGGAGGGAGGTCAGGCAATGGCGAACGGCAACAAGAAAAGTGAGCCATCTCATAAGACATGTGACCTATACCCCCCGCACACTAGCACCCAGATTCCCAGATGTGTGTGAGAAAAACGTTTTCCGCTTCAGTCGTGCCTCAGCCAGCGGAAAACAACACTTGAAATTTTAATACAGAGGTTTGAGTCATTGGAGTGAATAAGTCACAGTTTGTTTCCTGGCATGGAAATCAGATTTACTGTGGTGTCATAGATAAGCCGGGCTAAATGGGCATAAGGACTGTTCAGTTCCTTAAAGAGGCATTCCATTGTGTAGCACAAAGAGAGTTTTTGTAGGTACACAAAGATTGGAAGAAAGTAACTAATATTGAAACCTTGTTCAGCTGTTTGTTGTGTAGAAAGAAAACAAAACCTACCATCACATTATGACTAAAATGCTGAACCCACTACTCGACATTAAGGATGAGCTGATACCACTTTTGTAAATCAATACAATACCAAGTACGGTACTGACTGTTTTTTCTTCGATATTGACGGCGATATTCAGGGTTCGTACACTTTTTTCGACCAAAAATTCAAGGACTTTTCAAGGTCTTTCAAGAACACATATTTCCATTTTTCAAGGACCGCAAGAGGGACAAAATCAAGCCAATATAATGCCCCATCAGATGCTCAAAGTAGAGAGTGCGCCGATTTTCGTCTCAGATACTTGTGAAGCTTTGTTGGATAAAAATGGCAACTAATTTCAAGGACTTTCCAGCACCGACCGCAATTTTCAAGGACTTTTAAGGCCTTGAATTTTTATTTTGAAATTCAAGGACTTTCAAGGACTTTCAAGGCGCGTGCGAACCCTGGATATTGATACTGTGATGTCATTAACTGGTAAGTCATGTGATCTGCTTAACCAAATACAAGGTTGTCTTGCACTGTAAAATGTTTTTTTAATACTGTATAGTTGCGTCAACAACACAAACAAACAGGTTGAACATTGTCCTGTTCAATAACACAATGGAAAACACTCAACAACCCAACTTCTGGCCAGGGGCCCGTTTCTCGAAAGTCCCGTTAACTTAACGGGCCTGCAAACCATATTTTGAACTTAAAATCTCGATAAAAGTAGGGTGTATTCTGACCTCTAATGAAGTCCATTTTGTTTCTTTAGCTGATAACTTTACTGTAAAATTTTCAAGACTTTTGAAACTCCCATCTGGAATGGAAAACAAAACTGCTTAACAGGCCCGGTAATTACCAGGAGCTTCGAGAAACGGCCCCCAGGTAACTGACAACGAGTGTGGGGAGGTCATGTGCAGTATCGAAAGCCTCAATACTTCTCCCTAGTGGCAATATTTTCTGATCCAATGCTGGAATCGAATATTTGGTATCACTATCAACCCATCCTTACTTGACGTCTTCCTTGTGAAATGGCAGCTTTTGTTCTCACAACAAAAATGACAGTTCTATGCAACATAATCCTGTACAGTGCTGGGGTTGATTAGATAAAAACAGAAGCAGAGTCCAACCCTGGAACATGACCAATGCAGTCATGAAATGCACGTAGTTGAAAACAGAAAGCACATAAAAGGAACAAGCAAGAAGAGCACTTGGGTTTTAGTAATATTTTATACAGTGTGTGTACTACAACAGGGTCTGACAAATCACAGAAAACAATAATACAACATTTTGTTAATGACCAGTTCCAAGTGAATTGTGGGTAGATCCAGTCCTTTGTGGGGGCAAACGGTCAAAATTACAATTTTAAATTACGTCTTTAAATGGCTGTTTGCCCCCACAAAGGACTTGATCTACCCACAATTCACTCAGAACTTATCATGCAAAAATGGTGTATTGAGCTTTCATAAATCTCCATGTACAATTAACATCTTCTTTGAATGTGTTATGCCCTCTTCAGAAAGAAAGTAGAAAAGATTTGATTTGATGAACATGTCATACTGGTGAAGTTTGTTAGTCCAGGACCAAGAACACTGTTGCTAATAATCAGGTGTCTGTATTAAGCGCACCATCCATCAAGTTGAGTTTCACTAGCATTTTCAGAACTTCTATATCACAACTCTGTCACCAATGCTCAATTGTGCTGCCTTGTTAACTCTCCAGGCCAAAGGAATAAACAATGTTAATAATGGAAAGAAAAAAATTAATTCCATTTGATTCTACTCATCATTAAAAACATAAATGTAATATTATTATTATTATAATTATTGTAATTAATATGACACTAAAATTCTGATTTTTACAGGGCTAAAAAATATGTACAACAATCTGAGCAGTTAACTGGCTGTTTTACTATGACACCTGTTGTACTAGGACTGAGAAAGTAAGATGTTTGTTGCCATGGTGATATCATTATTACTTGTTGCTAGGGCATGGAGCACTGCCAGCCTTGAGAAACCCATCTCCACTAAGGTCTGGACCTGTTCAACACACAAAAAAGAAAAAGTGGTAAAAGTTGGGAGATTTGGCCGCTCTTTAGCCTTAAGTTAACTGTATACCCATTTCTTAACCCTTTCAGTCCTTGGATCAAAATTTAAATTCTCATTTGTTGCCCCAAGTTATTTCCTATAAAAGTAGTGGGGAGAAGTTGTTAAAACATCAAGCAAATTAATCTTGTGTTATCCTGTCTTTAATTCTCATGACCACTCGACTGTTTTATAAAGCATCGATATTACAAGGAGAAATTTGATGCTGATCGCTCTTAAGGCCGATTTACACGGTACGATTTTTGCTTACGACTGTTGCATGCAACTTCTGTAGCGCGCACTGCTCGCGCCATGCAAAAAATCGTATATGACACTTGTCATTCAATTTACCTATACCTACGACTGTCGTATGGTTTTAAAACATGATTCAAAATCCTACAACAAATTTTAGGCCGCGTGCGTCTGTGGTAGAGAAGTTGTACATGTAGGAGCATTTACATGGCACAACTTTGTTCTATGTTGTGTCGCATACAGGTATGCCATGATGTGCGCGACAAATCGTACCGTGTAAATCGGCCCTTTGGGATAAAGGGTTAATTAATAACCTATCATCAAACCTTGTGGAATGGAAAAGCCACTAACTTTAGAAGTAGGCAGGACTGTGCCAAACACAACTGGTGATTCCAGCTACAGTGTATCAAGTTACACTACACTGTAGCTGTTTTCTTGACTGAAATAACTCCAGACAAAATCCCTACCCCCTCCTCCCCACATTCCGTAATGGCAGCCCTGAAGTATCATAGAAGTAAAAACTAACTTGTTCCTCAGACACTTCCACCGCTGGCTGCTGGGGCACATTAGCATTAACCTCATCTGGCTGTCTGTCCTGCCAATCATAACGCGGCATTGCTGGGTGATTAGGAACCCCTCTACCCCACAGCCATTCTCCTGCCGCTGGAGGGACCAGAACATCTGCATATCCCTGGCCAACACGTGGAGGACCCTTCAAATTAAGTGAAGTGTGACAATTAGGTTGATTTTGTCACTCTCAAAGGCTACATGTTGCTAAATTTTCACAGAAGAATGATAAAAGTGAAACATTCTAGCCAGACAATTTACAGAGAATACACATACACAATCCAGTGGCTTGTATGGTGATAATAACTATGAAGAGGGGCCATTAAGGGGGGGGGGGGGGGGGGTCATGCACACAGTTCACGGCTATTAAAGATGGCAAATCACGAATCACCATAATTACTTTTCGAGTTTCACAGTTCACGGAAAATAACATTGTTAACGAGGAACAAAGAAGACTCCATATTGACTCATTTCACTCTAGAAGTCCTAGAAAGGCCACCAATCAATTTATTTTATTATCTTCTGTCAAGTCCATCACGTATTTAACTCACGCAATTTTTTACAGACTTTTTTGCACGGCAGGTCCATTTTCACGGAAAAAAGTGCAGATTTCTGGTCAAGTTTCATGATTTACGAAAAAAAACTTTTTGCTTTCACGTGCCACGATTAGCATATCATTCACAGTTCACGGATAATATTTTTTTATAATAACGGATCACGGAGAATAAAAACACGCGATCACTTTTCACGAGTCAAACCCCCTTACGGCCCCTCTTCTGAAAAAGAAGGTATAATGAAGGTGTAACTGCAGTGTTGGCATCATATCCCCAATCACATCACCATGAGTAGGGTTAAAAGACTTTTCCATAAACACTTACCCTGTTTCTAAGATTCCCCATCCTTGCTCTCATTGCTTGTTGTTCATAATGCTCTATCTGCTGCTGCCGCTGGATCTCCACGGTGGCTCCCATGGCATATGGTTGCAATGGAGGAGCTTGGGAGGTAAACGTGTTACCAAATATTCTAGCAACCACTGAGAACAGCGAATCTGGAAGTTTGAGCCATCGCTGAACACGAAACAAGTTGAACCTATAAATGATCCCTGCTACCTGAGGAAATTAAAGAAGTGATGTGCATAATCACTGCATTATTCACAACATGACGGGTTCACACATTTTCTCAATTTAATGGTAACAGTGGATGGTGGTTGATTCATTTCTATGATAACTACATTTTACACAAAATAGTTGTTCATTCAGATAAATAATGGTACACTATTCACTTACAGCTTAAAAAAGAAAGAGAAAGTCTCTGATCAACAATGCACAGTCCTCTACTTGACAAGGTGGCCAAAACTGTCACAGCTTGGAGTATGAAATTCAATACTTGTACTGAAGTTAAAATGATAAAATTCATTAAATTTACTCACCATTCCACACACACCAGCCAAAAGGGATTCTTTACTGGACAACAGCATCTGTTGGAAAGATATTCTCAATTTTTGTGACATTAATTTTGAAAATCCTCATGAAAGTCAAATTTTGCAATGTATACACGAAATTTCAGAAAATATCCATACTTCCCCTATGGAAAAGATATTCTCTAAACCCCTTCCCCCACCTCCCTGGGAAAATCCAATTTACCTTCATACTTTCATTGAATTTTTCCCCTTTGAGGCCCCCCACCCCCTGGAATTTTCAATCCCTTCTGTAGGGGAGGGGAGGTATGAACATTTTCTGTACATTACTACACAATCTAATTCTTGGCTTCAAACCTGAAGTGCTATGGAGTAAGTAAATATTTTTCCAGAAATTGGAACACCTAGGAACATAACTGCATCTACTGCTGGAACATCACAGAAATACTGCACAAGGGTTGCAAAAACCATGCCAAAACTGTTTATTATTAATATTGAATGTAAGGAAAGTAACAATAATACCATGTAACACTGAAACAATATTTCAACAGAAAAAAAAAAACAACCCAACTGATAAAAAAATCACTCAGTTTAAACAAGATTATTTTCAACAAGGACTACTGCTGTACAAACTATTACAAAGTTCAAAAGATACAGGCCAGGTGGAGGCAGGCCCACTTCATGACCAAGGTATTTAAGAGCAGAGATGGTGGTCAGTTGGAGCCCTATTGCTATCACAGTTGTGCCAAAGATGTATGACTGCAAGACAAAAGAAAAGAAAGATTATGGTCACCCTTTCAAATACAACATATCTTGGGTAAAAAAATTCACAAAATCGCCCATGATAAAGTTTGCTTATTGTCTCTCCTTACACATGTATCATACCTTACCACATAATAGGGTTAGTTTCTAAATCAAAATGTTGTGCTGAAAAGGTGGGCGAGTGAAATCATAATATTAATATTTAATTCCAGATAAATTGGCCAATTCACCTCTGTTGACAATATTCTGGAAATAAATGTTTTGAATCTGGACATATTAAGGATAACAACATATAACAATAAATTATGTTGTGTAGAGGGTTAGGTTTAAGTGACTTCAACCCAAGTTGATTCTTAATTTCCAGTTTGACTCTTTTGAATAATTAGGTTTTGAAGAGAAAGGGAATTGAAATCATTTCAACCTGAATTTCATCCTGACCTACAACATACAATATTAATTTTTTAGGACTTACTGCATATTTTTTGGATCCAAATCTTCTCTCAAAAACACGGAAAGAGTAGAGAAGAAATGAGCCACATAATAAGTTCCTAGTGCTTGAGTAATAAAAACTGGATGACAAAATTTGCCATAGCTGGTGAAACAACAAAATTGGGAAAACAATAAATAAGGATGGTGCAATGGTGACAGAAGTCATTCATCTATAGCACAATGATCAGCAAAAATACCTTTGAGCTCCTGACTATTTGAATCCATGGAGTGTTGGGTAAGAGGTTTCTTGTTGATGATGCAAAAAGGATGTTAAATAAAGACGCAGTTCCAGTTAACACAAGAAGGCCTTTGCTAAGTGGTGCATGGTCTAGAAAAAGAAGAAAACATTTTACATTTACAGCAATCAACCTCTCAAAAAAGCATAACAGCAAACTTATAATAAGGCAGCAGGCCATGATTACTGTTTGATGTAAATAAGGACTCAAATGTAGTTGAATTTGACAGCCTTGGTTCATGTTCAGAATACTACTTGGCCTTTTGGAAGAAAGTATGTCACTCTGACATTCCAGGTCTGCAATGGACATAAATTTGGGGTTGTAATAATTA
This sequence comes from Galaxea fascicularis, assembly GCA_948470475.1. Lineage (NCBI taxonomy): Eukaryota > Metazoa > Cnidaria > Anthozoa > Scleractinia > Euphylliidae > Galaxea > Galaxea fascicularis. The sequence continues at coordinate 1,015,145 of OX419344.1, read as the reverse complement.
CAACCCCAAATGCATGTATGAAATTCATGACCTACAACTGTTGGTCTGGTAGTCAGCAAAATAATACGATGAATACAAAAAAAAAATATGATGAGGAGAATTTCTAGTAGTGGAAAAAAAAAAAAAGACCCATCTTTTGCAATTGGAGACAAGTTCTCACAAGCATTTCACAACGAGGCAGTTACAACAGATGTTATATCTTACAAATTGAGAGAACACGTGGAAAAACCTTATTTTTCTGAGCAAACTATGCTCCCACTCACATTACATTAGCGTTAAGCTTAAACTACAGGGAGTGAAGCTTTGGCGTACAAGGGAATAAAACAGCTGATTACCGGCCTGAACTCGTGGCACAGGAATTTGTACAAATGTATATCTAATAGGCACATAATTTGTTGAGAGAAATCCAAAACCATCTTAAGTAACCATATCAAGTAGCTATGAAGTAATCTGCGAATCTGTTTGGCTTTTTAGCCGACTTAACTTACTTGTACTGAAGGATTTGAAAACAAACTTAAGCTTTTAAGTCTATTTTTAAGCTTGACGTTACTTACAGAAGCCCGTAGACGAAGCGCCAGGGAACATTTAACAGCGCGTTCACAACTCAAAGAACCTTTTTTTAAATTGCTGGCTGATAAAACACAGTTTTACCTTCGAAAAAATAACGTCCAACCCTACAAAGAATTATCACAACACCAAACAGTGAGTAACAACCACATAGAGGACAAATGGCTTCCTGTTTTGTTATTACGCATGTCTCACTTGAGCGGTGTCCAAGAAGATTGACGGCTCAATATGCACAAGAGATCAGGGGCCCGTCTCTCTCCCGAAACTTTTCGAGCGCATTTCGGGTGCCATAATTTCCTTCGTATCTTAAAAACGAAGACATTTCCAGGCATGAAATTTTGCAACAAATCTGCCCTTTCGTATCTTGTAATCATAGTAAAAGACCAGCTTTTTAGAATAAGCGGATCGCAGTCTTTGAAATCGCTTTTCCTGCCCGAAAAGTTAACGGGACTGTCGGGAAACGGGCCCTAGGTGACGAATTGAAAATGAACGGGAAAAATTAAAGTTGGCGGGCTGGTGGGAGACGAATAAAGTAACTCCTCGAACGCTTTTGCTCTTTTCCACGCTTCGTGAAGGCCTCTATATTTGGCACATGACCAGACTACTAAAAACGAGCTATTGAAATCGGTGTTAACGGCATGTTATGAGTCTTATGACAGTGACAAGGTAAAGAGACTCAAAAGAGCTAACGTTTTGATCGCAGTTTCGATCTTTAGCTTTAATTCATGGTATAAAAGAGGGTGGTAAAGGGGGTTCTAGATCATGTTTCACGGAAAATAAAACGGTCCTTTCATAATTTACGAAACCAAAAGACAATGAAAATAACGGTTCACGACGAATTAAGCAGTTTTTTCCTGTTTCACGGAAAATATCTTTGCAAAATCACGCTTCACGGCTACCAAGGAAATCAAGATTACCGAGGAAAAATTAGCTATTTCACATAACATTTCACGGGAAAAAAGGGCCTATCACGAGTCACGAAACTAACCCTTACCACTCATTAAAGTGCTAACGTGTTTCACGATCGAATCCAGGGCGAATCGGGATTGCATAGTTGGCACGATGTTCAAAGTCTTTGCCACATTTTCGTTCAGAGATTTTAGAATTAACATCATTTCAATGAAGAGAAACTTACGCATCCCGCTTCGGAGGAAAAGTGAAAGAACGTAAGCAACTGTTCCGTAATTTATTTCCCAAGGAGCACTCGTACTCGTTCAACTTATCTCCATGAGTGATATGGTTGACGAAATACAATTGGAACATATAATCTCCAAAAGCAAGGGACAACCTCAAAAGGTAACAAAAAATTCCACAAACGTCTTGCCCACCGTTTACATTCATTTGATTTGCGCACCTGTAATTTTCGTTTCTATTTACGGAAAACGCTTCAAAAAAATAACGCAAATAGTACATCAGTAAAACCCCGAACGAGTTCTTTATTTACAAGTATTTGTACAAAAATACATTACAACTGTGTCAGATACAAATTTATTAATATATATATATATATATATTTTACACACACACACACACACACACACATTGTTATTCAAAAACTGTTCGAATTTAAAGACAACCGAAGTTTTTCGTGGTTAATCAACACTGACACATAAGCCGATAAAAACCCTCACTAAACTGAACAGTAAGAGTTATCAGTTTACAATGATAACACGGAAACCTTGTTACATCTCCGTCTGCTTTTAAGTTTCTAAAGTCAAAGAGGTGTAAGAAAGTCGGCGGCTTGCCTTTGTTTGGTGGGAAATCTTCAGGAACGTAAAGTATGAACTATTGATGAGACAGGAACACACTGACAAAGGCATATAAAACCGCTATTGCAGTAAGCCACTTATCCCGTCGTGGAAAATTTACTTGCATAATTAAGTAATGTATGGAACTAATTAAAGATCAATTGTAACATTGAAACAAACGTTAATTTAAGACGAAATGGGTGGGAACATCCTGTGATGTGAACGATTGTGGGACATTTCGTGTCCTGAATACAAGGTGTGACAGTTATGTAATTGGATTAGTCTAGGTTAAAGTGAAAGTCATTCAGGAATCGGAAATGTAACTAAATGAACAATAGACTTGTAATGTACAAAATTAAATAATTGGGAAATTAAAGGATGTACGTAACAGGGTGTAAACTTCCGCTTTTACCAGTAAAGTAGATAAATAGAGAAATGTTGTACGTGTAAGTTAGACGTTGAAAGATCGTGAATGCTACTAGATTGAAGGAATGTGTCCGTGAAATGTGGATAAAGTACCAGAAAGAATACAGTCCTGAGTGTTGAGCCAGCAAGCGCGGCGATTTTCCAACCGCTGAGGAAATTTCCGCAAAATATCCGGCTCAAAGTCGTCCATTTGAATTTATCCATTATAAACATTACTTCTATAACTCCGATGTTTTTACGGCTGGGGGAAATGTGTTCACCTGTGGCATTGTTTTAACTGCCCAGCGAGGAAAAACAAAAAGAGGCAGTTCTGAGGGATGAGAGCTGTTCCCTTAACCCTCGGCGGTAGAGACCCTACTCTCAGTTTAACTCGTTGCTGTTTTCCGAATTGGAGGGAGAAACAAAGGCACGTGACCGGCATCAATTCCCGGCAAAGCAGGCTGGGTTCTTCTCAAAGGAGACTGGGATGTAAGAGGTGGTGGTTGGTTCTTGACTTTCTTGCTAATGGCTCGAACCAGGTCTCTTGCATGTTTGAGACTGTAGGCTAAAAAGGACAAAATTTGTACTTGGTGACTTTCTTGTAAAGAGCATGACAAAGCTTGAGTTTTGTCCAAACTTAATAACAACTTTTTCTTTTTCATATACGAATCAAAATAAAAAGCTTATTTGAAGTTTGAACGGAACGTGACTCCGATGGATTTATAAAATAATGCAAAACGAAATATCTGTGGTTTAACGTGCAAACCCTGAAACAGTTTCAGCTTGGCTGGTGCCTTATCAGGTCTTGGAAGCAAAATCGAAAACCACTGCAGTTTCGTCGAATTAAATATGTCAGGAGAGTCATATTTTCTTCTTCTGTTACCAATAACTAGAAAACCTTTCCATTGCTTTTGTGATCGGCATTTGCTTACCTTTTAGTCGGGCTTTAATTTCTTCATTAAAATAACCGCATTCAATCCACTCTTCAAAGTCAGAAATAAAATCGAAGGCGGTCAACCCTGTTATGTCAAAGGAAACTCAATGAATAAGCTGATGCTTGAGCTAAATTAGCTTGGTAAATTTTGAAGCAGTTGTTTGAGTTGCATTACCCTGTAAGTTCCTTGACCTAACATTAGCTCCATGGTTTAGAAGCAGGCTGGCAGCATACAAATTGTTAGCCTGCGTCGAATAAAACAGCGGTGTACACAGATCATCATTCGTTGCATCCACATCGGCTTCAAACGTCAGCAGCAACTCAAGCAGATCTGAGACATTTGGCAAGCCGGCCGTCAAATGAAGGGCGCTATATTTAACGAGAAAACACAGGTAAGTTTAAGGTGTCCTTGTCTTTAAAGAGCAGCAACTTAGAACGCTGATCTTATACTTTAATTCTAGAGTCATTGCTGTATTTTGACTAACCTAACTTTCACACGTATCTAATAAGGATCCTTCCTCAAACTGCTCTTATATTAACCGGAAGAAAAAATTAAACCAACGTTTACGACGTTTTATATCTGAAACCTGGGGCGAGTCTACTGCGTTGCTTGATTTCCAGGTCAAATCTATCACCATCCCTATCACCATCATCTGCATCATTTTCACCATCAGCATCAGCATCGGCATCATCTACATCACCATCACCATCCCCAACACCATCATCATCATGATCATCATCACCATCACCATCACCACCATCACCATCAACACCATCACCATCACCATCACCACCATCATCAACAACACTGTTTCCCGTACTGTTGTCAAATGTTCTTACGTGTTTCCTCCAGGGTACGTAGGATTGACTGAAGCACCATTTTCCAGAAGGAATCTCACTGTTGCCACACGATCAACACTGGAGAAAAAAAACGGATATGGGTGAGTATCATTGCCACAGTCATCAACGAACAAACCCAGTGGTTTTTCATAACTGCTCAAGCGCCTTTAAAGTGGTAGAAACGCGCGTATGGATGGTAAAATTAAACCAATGTTTCTCAGTTAAAGGCTACCGCAAACAGTCGTGAGAATATCACTCCACTTTCCAAAAAATGTTTTTAGCTTCTCTTACCAGGGAACCTCCTCAAGAAGGATCTTGTGGACTAGGAGATCTGTTTCTTTCCCCTTAAATTCGAATTTATTTTCCGCCAACCTAAAAATGAAAAGCAAACAAGAGAGCATTAGTCTTCATTCTTTAAAAGCATCAAACGCTGTAACTTTTTTCGTTATTTGCTACGGTTCATTATGTGCTCACCATTTCGCACAGTCAAGGAAGTCATTGGCTACGGACAAATGAAGCAGACTGGGTGGAGATTTCTGTTATTGAAACAAAAGACAAAAGTTGATATTAAGATAAGGTGAAAAGGAGTCAAATGGGGGAGCAGGGTTGGCGCAGTGGTGTGAGCGCTCGCGTTCCACCCATATGTCCCGGGTTCGATTCCCGAACTCGGCGTCATAAGTGGGCTGAGTTTGTTGGTTCTCTTCTATGTTTCGAGAGGTTTTTCTCCGGGTACTCCGGTTTTCCCCTCTCTCCAAAAATTGAGAATTGTAAAGAATTTAGAATTATAAAGATTTCGAATTGTAAGGCGCATTTGATCATATTCACATACTAATTTGCGCCTTGTCATTATTATTATTATTATTATTATTATTACTATGATGATGCCCCAATTTAGTTCGATCGGAGGTTATCTAGATACCTCGTTTTCCATTTCCAGGTTTCGCTTGATGCTTTCTTCAGTGTCAAAGAAGAGCAGGGCCTGGATGGCGTCTATTCGACCTTGCATGGCGCAGCAATGAATCGGCATCAAATCCTGATGAATGTATATAAAAAAATTAACAGGATTGTCTCTATGATCTTCTTGCCTCCTCGTCATACTCGATATTCTCAATACACTTAGAAATAACTGATAGAATTTACATGCTATAGAAAACGAGAGAGATCTGAACAACCCCTCCCCCAAAAACAAATAGACATCAACAATTTGTGAGCTTTATTACTTACTCGGTTATTTCTAATGTTCAGCGGAGCTTCTTTCATCAACTACAAAACAGGAAATGAAAAAGGGTGTTCAGGTATTTCTAAAGAAAGAAGAAGCTATGCTGTGTTGATGCATGACACTGGTAAGGCTGTGGTCAATCTTACCATCTTTTCAATACACTCCAGGTCTGTGGGTTCTCCACTCTCCCCGTAACACTTTACGTGTAGCGGCGTGTTACCGTCATGGTCGACACTATCGATATTCGATCCCGCCTCAAGCAGTAACTACAAACACAAACAGACACTCATGTTAACAAACGAGTTAGCTTCCGTTTACTAAAGCCACAAACTGTGTCGTTTAATTTAAAGAACGTTTTGATCAAGATAACTTTACCTCTACAGTCGTGGCATCTTTAGCCCTGTGAAGAGGAGTGGCACCTTTGTAGTCCAAGATATTAACGTCTACACCCTCAGAGAGGAGGGTCTGGGAAGAATAAAGAGGATGTCACGTGACAAGTACAAGATAAAGCGAGGAATTAAAAGGTTACTGTAACTTGCAATTTGTTAAAACGAGTGAAGCCTGTTGAAAAAAGGTACCTTGATGACTGGAATGGCGCCAAAAAAGGACGCTGTGTGAAGAAGAGTACTACCGCTGACACATCTGACAAAGAACCAAAACAAAAAGTTACAAACTGCGAAAGGAAAAAAAATGGAATCCCCTGAAGGAAAAGGAAGGTCAACCAAATCTGGCTAAAAACGAAAACCTCCTGAGATCTCTCGTAGGGAAAGTCGAAGAACATCTAACAAAACATTAACAAGGATCACGGAAAAACCTGACAGATACTCATGGTGAGTGCAAAATTCCACACTGGGAAAGATAAATTTTCTCGTAAAATAAGATGACTCGTACCTGCTTCTTAAGCTCGACAGCATCTTTTCTCTCCTGTGATGAGCATCCACCACCCCAGTGAGCTTCTTGATATCACCGGCTATCAGCCGAGGAACAAGCTCTTGCCATTCTTTATACTTAGCTGAAATTTGAAACCACAAAAGTTCACATGCGCAGTTATACTGGACACTTCAAGGTGGACTGCAAACAGTAGGGAACTTAAGCGAAGGAAAGGCAACCGGCAGTGGGCGTTTCGCATTCATGGGCAGTGGTTTTGTGACATTTTTCAAGTAAAGCGTCTCTATAAGAGTAAAGACACTAGGAAATACAAATGTGGTAGTGTCAAGGCAAGTTAAAAGAGAAAACTCCTCGTTCTCTCTTCCATCGTTCATTTCCGCGAGCGATATGCTCGTAGCCTACAGAGAGGCTTCCACTACGGTGGAAAAAACGTTCAAGAAAAGACCCTTTTCTGGGCAATTGTAAATCTTAAACACTCGTCTGTGTTAATTTCGTAAATCAGCAATCAGCGACGAGTAATGACAAAAAAAGTTTAGAGAGACTGACAATACCTTCCAAGAATTTTTTGAGTTCATAATGACGCATCAGGTCAAATGCGGTCTTGCTGCTCTTGTTACGTTTCATGACTTCAGCTCCCCATTCAATTAGAAGCTATGGTGAGAAAAAGAATGAAACAATGAAATAGGAACCCATGGGATGAGTTCATGGATTTACCTGTCGGGCGACGACCAGCCCAGCAGGGAGTATTTATGAAACGGTTTGGTCAGCCAGTCAGTGAAAAATCCCTCATCTCAACAAGACTTCAGATTACTTTAAAATATCATTTTACTCTAGCTACATTTAGCAATTATTCACCAAAGTAAAATTGTGCAGAGAAAACACACGCCAGATTTTCAATATACCCAACCAGAATGCGAGAAGAACAACGTTCACTATATTGAGAGAAAAGAAATGACGCAATTCACTTCTATCATAGTCGGTACAACTTCATCCAGGATTTCATTGAATGAAGTTGTGACTTTGAGATTTTTATTCAAGGAAAACAAATATCACTTATTCTCATCTAAGAGCTGTCTGTGGTCAAAAACGGCAAGCAAACAAGTAGAAATGGCTGCATAAAGAGCGACCCAATTGCCAATCATACATGATAAACGTTCTTCGTCACCTGACAGATTTCTTTATGCAAGCTTTCAGTGGCCAGGAAAAATGGAGTATTATTGTGGTTGTTGAATATGTCAATGTCAGCACCATTCTCGAGAAGATACAGTACAATATCCTGAAATTACAAAGCACATAAGTTGGCAAAATGAGTGCTAATATAACCAGTAACACATAGACTCTCAGAGACAAACGGGTTTAACACGTGAGCGCGTGCGAAAATTATCATCTCCTCGTAGAAGACGATTTTCACGCGCGTGTATTGAATTTTTTTCTTTGAAGCTTTTCTTGTAGACAATACTCACAAAATGGCCATGCCTGCAAGCCATGTGGAGAGCAGTGTTGCCTGATCCGTGCTCCTTCGCCTTAATAAAATCCTTGTCAGTATTAAAGAAAGCCACCTGTTGAAAACAAGGGACAGAAACTCAACACAGACAGAGCGCAAAGCATAACATGAATTGATTACAAGATGACGATGATGATGATGGTGACGATGGTGATGGTGATGATATTGGTGATGCAGAATGACCGAGTGGTTTAGGGCGCTGGATTTCAATGCGATGACCCGGGTTCAAATCCCGCTCTGGCCACTAGCTGGTGTTGTTCTGGGTGAGTGCCTGGTTCAACTCCTTGGTCATCCTTGTAAATAGCCAACTGGTCTGCCTCCCGTCAGTTGGGATTCTTAACTCTGTTGTTTTGATTTGTATTATTTTTTTTCTTTCGCCCTGGAAAGCCCCTCTAGGGGAGTGCTCAATTAAGAATTTATTTATTATTTATTTGTTTATGATGGTGGTGATGGTGACGGTGGTGATGATCACGATGATGCAATCTCACCAATTTTTGCACAGTATCGAGTTCTCCTGTCTTTGCTGCCTTGAATAACAGTCTTTGACACTGTAATGTTGTCCCAGGAAATATCTGGTACAGAAACCTGAAAAGGTGAAGAGAGAAAATTTTATATTTCTTAATTTCGACAAACAAGGCCCAACCGGAATCTGTGATTAACTTTGACATTCTACCCAGTCACCACGCCTTTTTACGTGGTATGTCACAGGCAGACCACGGCTAAAATTCCGTCGAGTTTCGTTATCATGGTCACATATGGTAGCCACGTGCTGGTACTTGTCACTGAAGTTAAAGCCCTGTTGGCCGGGTTTACTACTTGGATGAGTGACCGCCTAAAATACTCCGTGTTGCTGCCTTTTTTTTCTTGTTTTCTTTGATAATATTATAATATTATACCGTTGATGAGGTTTCCAATAAATGCTCGTATTCTTTTCATTATGCCGCTACTCGTATTTTTTAATTTTTATTTCAATCCTTCCACTTCCCATTATTTGCTGAAACAATACAAGTAAGACCGTTTGAAATGCTGTACTGAGTCGACATTGGATTTTTATTATTTTCAACGTATAACCAGAGTGACCGTGGGTATCCATTCATCGACCAACGCATCCCACGTTAACGCCTCCAGGCGTCTTGTAGTAAACAAAAGATTAAGCGCAAGTCACAAGGGCAAGTCCCACTTCGGCATTCGCCTCCTATGTTTGAAACTCCGCTTAACCTAGCGGTCCCTCCACATACCAGGATCCAGCCTTTAGTGTTTTGTTTCTTGAAGAACTTTCAAAGTAAATCTGAAATGAGAACATGGACACGGGTTTGAATAAAACGACTAAATTTCAAACAACATAAAAGCAGATTTTTCTAGTTGGGACGCCGGTCTATAAGACCTCATGTTTACCTCATATTTTGCATGATCACCACTTATTTCTACCACCTGCTCCTCCTCCAGCCCAAGCATTTGTCGGACGGTTTCTGAAAGACATATGCATCATGAATGTGACACACTAAGCAAAAAGAAATGGCCGGCAAGTACTGTAAAGAAAAGCAAAAAAAGAAGCTTACGTGTCTGATCTGCATTTCCGGAGAAATCATCAAAAAATTCTCCTGCGAAGAAAAAGTCACATATTTAAACAACACGTCACAATGACAAAGCAAATACCCCATTCACACCAACTAAACATGTTTCATTAAACCAGGTTTTAAAAAATGAGAAAAACAACAACGAAAAATGAACGCAAGTTTTTACGAGGGATTCAAATGAACTTTAACATGTTTTCTAATTTGAGCTAAATTTCCAATCGATAATAGCCAGTAAGCAGCTTTTATGACGAAAACAATTTTTAAACCTAGTTTAACTAAACGGCTTTTAAACATGTTTAAGCGTTGGCGTGAATGGGGCATTTAAAGAAACGTTGAGCGAAACAAATTCTCCCAACGGACACAATCAGAAACATATGGAGACAAATATTATGATATGGAGACCAGTTACGGGAATATGCATGTTGATGCTAGGGTGTTACATCATGGTTCCTCTCACCAGTTTCCTTGTCCCGCAGCACTAGCTTGCGACCTTTCCACACAGTTTCGTGCACTTTGCTGCTATAAAATCCTGTGCCACAGGTCAGACTCTGGGAGGAGGGGAAAAAAGCACGATTTCAGAGGACGTTTTTACAGTTATGCACAGCAGACTATACGACACATAGCATAAATAGCATCAAATTGATGGGACCTTACCAGATTAATTACCAGATCCACAGCAAGATCATTGATTGTCACATTCCTATGATGGCAACAAGATCCGTTAAAGCCTACATTACAACAGCTGCATCCTTTACTGGTCAGGTAACATTGGTCAAAGTAAAAATGTTAAACCACATTCATGAACAGCCAAAGATGGCTGTGCACAAACTGTAGGAAGCAGAGAGGGGGGGGGGGGGGGAATCAGAGCTGTTTGCATCATGCATCCGACACATGTTCCGACGTGTGACATCACTATGATTTCTGTAGATACTTTAAAAAAAGATAAAATCTGAAAAGAACTGATGCACGTCTGAAGATGGGTGATGTAAGAACGAAGAGTGCACCAAAACCTTTCACGGGACAGAATAAAACAAAACTAGTTGAAATTCTAGGGACTGAAGACTCCTATGCCGAGATAGATACCATAATAGGCCATTTCCGAGATCACTTGAGCCTCTATTTCAAAGCGAGTCAAAGTGCGGAGTCTTTGTAATGAAAATGACTTTTCGCTCATATGGAACGCTGAACTTATTACCATCACAAAACGTTCGCACTTTGACTCGCTTTGAAATAGAGGCTCCAGCGAACTCGGAAATGGCCCATTAATAAGATGAAAGATTAAAATTCCAACTGAAGTTAAGTCTAGTTTTCCTTTTTACACATTGTTATTGTTATTGTTATTGTTGTATGTAATGTTCTTTTATTGCAATTCAGCTCACTTTTTGTAAAAGATGAATATATTATTCTGTGTACAGTCTGGCTTGCCCCGATTAGCTCCTCGCTATTTGCAAGCCAGCCTAGTAATAACTTAAGTGTTTGTTGTAAATAAAACTTGAAACTTAAACTTAAAATATTCCGAAAATGAAGGAATTAAAAGACCAAAAAAAAAAAAAAAGAATTGGGTATTAAATACCTTGGCACTTTTACAACGTCAAATCTTTGTACAATTTTCTCTGCTACTATTGCTCTGCACTGTAACAAAAGGCAAATTAAAGTGTTTAAGTTCACCAATCCCTGGAACCAAATTGCTGTTACATAACAGCATAATGTTGCTATAGCGATGTACATGTAATGACCATTTTACCTTGTTTTGTATCTCTGCCACCTGTCTCATCCAAATGTTACACTTTGCAATGTCATAATTTTGCTCTAAAAACTGGATTTCTACAACAAAGAAGTAAATAGAACCTAAGAACAGTAGCTGCAACCCTGCTGTGGTTTAGAACAATCCCGGCTTAACAAGTAAACAAGTGACAAGGATAAAGCAAGGGTAACTTCTAACGGAGAGATCTCCAAACATACTACCATACCCTCGTCATAAACTGATATAAAATTCTCTAGTTCTTTCTTTCTCTTCAGATCCTTAACGTTTGTAATTAGAGAAGGAAACTGGTCCATCTCGTCTTTGATCCCAATTTTTAAAACGTTGAGTTCATCCTGCAAGAAGGAAAAATAGTAATAGTAGTAGTAAGAATACATGATATATGGACTTTGTAGTCTTTAGTAGGACAAACCGAGGCAAGATGTGTTTTCACGATGAAAACCTTCTTCAGTTTTAACAATATGATTATGATTATGGTGGAAAGTACATGTAGTTTGTTTATTTTACTTTTAAAGCAAAGGATTACTCATTTTGGTCACACAATTGCCATATCCAATCTACCCAATGAAAACATAGTGTGAGATTTAGCATCGCGTTCACGGCAACCGGCAAACGTCAGACTGAAATTTGCCGTTAACCAAAAACTCGTGAAATTTATGTGGTTTCAGCTTATATTTTGCCTGTTAGCCACAGCTATGGAGCGACTACTAAAAACAGAGAATTAAGCTAGAATAAGAGAGTTTTCTTGGTTTTATGACAAGCAGCAGCCTGCCGTTTGCCGTTGGCCGTAAACACGATGTTAAATCTCTCCAGTGTTTAATCACGCCTTATACAGTGCTTACCAGCCTCTTAAGTGCTGCTCTGGATTGTCGATATTTGTATCCGCTCATGAAGAAAAATGCAAAATAACAGCATACAGCCATAATATCACCCTAATAGAACAAAAACACGTTTACAACACATCAGTCATGAATCTGATGAAATCGAATGTCTCTGTTAACTTCTGTGTTACTGCAGGTCACAGTCCCTTATCACATCCCCCAGACCCCCGTTGTGGATCTGGTGTTAGGCTCTAATGCAAACACAGATGACCTGTCAGACTTCCGGTCTGGTTTCCTGAGACAGTAATGAACCTATTTTCTCAAAACCAAGCAAAATCCCAGACTGACTAAACTTTCATGGGTTGAGTTTCCCTCTGAGACTGCAGTTCCACAAACTTTCAAAAGTGTCTGCATAAAATGCCATATGAGCAGACCACTAACTGAATTACTAGTCAAACTTTGTTGTTAATTAACTGTTCTGAATCATATAATTACTGACTTATTAATAAGCTACAAAAGAGTGACCTTCACTAGAGTTTTGTGACTACCTTAATGGTGCTAATTTTCGCGATCATTTCATTTCGTGAAAATGGAAGAGGGATATTTCGTGAGACTTAAATTTCGCAATTTGGCAGAAAAGTCAAGTTAAAGGGAACTAATTTTTGCGAGAAGTGAGGATCCGCATAGTCTCTTAATTTTTCACTGAGTGACAAAATTGAACGGTAACAATGACAGTACTAAACAGAAAAATAAACCACACCTAACAAAATGATCGTTTTTGACTAACAACATCCTTATTAGCCCCTACTGCATGTCATATACAGTCCAAAATTTACGATATGACTAGACCTCAAAAGCATTTTAGCATTTACTGTATATCTGAATAGCACCTTCACTGTCTTCAAGCAGGTCATTAGGAGGGGAGATTGGCTTTCCGTTCACTGGCTTGGTTATTCCTGGTTTCTCCCATCGTTTCGCTATGTGGTGCTTTCCTTCAGTGATTGGCATGTGGTTGTAAGGTTACGCACGTAAACGCACGTTCAAGTTAATAAATAAAAGGTTTTGCACCAATTATTGCAAGCCATTAAATTTTGCATCGCTAATTTTCGCGGTAATTTTTTTTCACGGGACTTAAATTTCACGATTATTTTGAAATCGTGAAAATAGCGAAAATTAAGTCCTAAGAAAATCAACTGGTACCAATAAGGTAATTCCCACGATCTTTTCTTTAATGCTATGTTCTGCTGTTACTATTACAATCTTTAAATTGAACACTTACAAAACGCATATAGCTCAACTTACTTCAACCAAATCTTGAGAATCAAAAGGATTTGAAGATTTAAACATCTGATTTGCAGTTGTCAGTGCAAGGTTTATAGTCCATCTGGGGATTTAAATACAATAATTCACTATGATACAACATAGGGCGAATTCATGAGTACACAAAGAAAAGTGTGTTCAAACAGACTTCTCCCTCAACATGCACACCAAATTATGGAGGCAAGACATTTTATTAAACATATTAAATAAATAACCAAATACTGTCAGTGATTAAATTCAAGACCAACCTGTCATTTAGTAAAACTTCTGTTGTGAATGTTTCAGGAACAAATGAGTTTATGAGTGCACAGAGAACCCTAAAAACAGAGAAAAATGGTTGACAGCTGCTGTATTTTTCCTTTTTTGAGATGTTACAGCAAGTCACCTCCACAAACCACTAATTTGCATAAAACGTTTAATTTTTTATACTACAATGGCAGCACTTTCATTTGTTTGCAAGATGAAAAAAAAGGGACACATGAAATGTAGTATTTACGGGAGTTTTTATCATCACCTATACCTGCTATCTGTAAGATCACTTAAACTCTGCAAAAAGAAGAAAAATAATGTTTTTAAATATATAACAAAGACTGCATTTAAAGACGTGAAACAAAAAGGCATGTAATCTCCAAAGATATTCATTTCAGAGGAAAAGCATGAGTCAGACTAAAACATCATTTCAGTGGTCTGAATATTGTTGCAAAAACACGTCACAAAAAATTAGAAATTTCATAAACAAATGTAAGGAGTGTGAGAAATGTCCAGAAATGCATGCTAATGAGATTCATCCTCTTTATGATAGACTTGGCAAAATATCCCCCAGCCCTAATCCTCACCTTGAGGCAAGTAATTCTGTCAAACATGAAGACATATGGAAATTACAGTTAATTGTGTGTAATATGAAGTACCCAAGGTTCCAGTTACATCCATTCCTGGACATAATGGGAGTGTCAGAAGTGGTGGCATGCTAGCTATATACATTCCTAAGTTTTCCATTGAGTCTGTACTGGATATCCACAAAACTTCTCAAAATTTACTGATCAATACTACCAAAATCACTAAACTATTTGCACCCCAGAAAAAACAATTGATTGCATTTGAATTTTTGATTTGCTCACATGACCATTTGGAGCACCCCATTTGGTCACATGGAAAGGTGGCACATTTGAGGGTTAAGAGTGTCACGATCGGTGATCATGTACCAAGTGAAAGTTTATTACGGGTCTGATTTCCAGAAATGTGGAACTTTTTTCATCTCCTCACCTCAAAATTTAGACTTTAATGGAATCATAAGAAGGGTAAAAGAAACAACTTACAAAAACATTTCAAGATATAAGTTGCGATCAGATACGAGTTTGTTATCTTGATGACGAGACCTGCCACGGATAGAACTCTGTTGAAACATCCCGCCTTCCCCCAAAATATCGTCAATAATCAGTGACCTCATAATCAATTGTTTCTCGACGTTCAATCGTTTTGCTGTAAACATTCATGATTACTAATATTTGAGCCCTGATTTGAGCGCGAACCTCTGTTGTAGAGAGTCTCTGAGAAGGGAAAGTCACATGACCAAATGGGGTATTCCAAATGGTCATGTGAGCAAATAGAAAATTCAAATGCAATCGATCATTTTTCCAGGGTGCCATCAGTTTAGTGATTTCGGTAGTACAAATTTAACTTCAACCAATAACAAATCTATAAAACTTTGTTTTCATTAGTGTTACTGTGAATAATTATTGTAACGGTAATGGTAATGGTAATGGGATTTATATACCGCACTTTCTATTTTATATATATTCAAATGCGGTTCACATCATCCAACCCACCCAACCCATGAAATCACGAAATAGCACAAACACCAGACCAGCACACCAGGAACTCCATGCCTTACTCTTTCCGATTAGTGTGTGGGTTCTTTAACGTCCCACAAGGTTATGAACATTGAAGTGTTGTGAGACGGGACCTCCGGTTTATCGTCCTTATCCGAGAAGACTAGAAAGTCTAACAATTTGCAGATGTCATTACAAAGGCAGCACTTTCTCCTCAGTTATTTAAAGACCCTGAGTGTTGGTCCGGCCGGGTTTGAACCCACGACCTCCCAAAGGGTAGTCCAATGCTCGACCAACTGAGCCAACCAGTCGGCGGTTATTGTTCGATATTGTACTATCTAACAAATTAGCTAGAACTTTAATTTGATACCCACCAAAACACCCCTTGTGAGTTTGCGACCTTCTCTGTTCATCTTTAGGTGAGCATTCACCATGTCAAGAATACAATACTCTGGAGAAGGAAAATTCCTTGATCTCCGCCTCTTAGTCACCATATCATCCGACCTGTCATTGGTTTTAAGAGAGGAACACAATTATTAAAAGACAAAGCACATTTGATCTGATATGTAGTTCCAGAAAAAAATCCATACCCCCCAGGGAGAGGTTTTTTTGGTTTGCCCCCCCCCCCATCTCCTCAGAAATTCCAATTCAGCCCTATACTTTTCTTTAAAAACTTTTGCTTTTGCCACCCCCCTCCTCCTTGGAATTTCCACTGAACCTCTGTGGGGGAGGTATGGATGTTTTCTGAGACTACCCAATGTGGATCCTGCCAAGATCAAATCAGTATTCATTTGTATTTGATGGCTTTTGATTACAAAGAAATTCATGTGAGGTCCATAAAGTCACCACATAATTTGACCATAAGATGTTATTTTGTAGAACCTATAATAATAATAATAATAATAATAATGAGGATTTATATAGCGCTTTATCCCAAGGCTCGAAGTGCTTTACAACACTTTAGGGGGGACTTTACTCAGAAGATTGTTTCCAAGAACATCGTGATCTTACTGCAATTTGTGAGCTGGAATTAAATTAAATCAGTATAGCACTATCTTGACTAAAATGTAATCATTCTGATAACTTTTTACCATTCCACAAAAATGAAACGTCTTAATTACCTTATGCTTGTTGGACTGGGAGATGGTAGCTGAACACAAAAGAAAATGAAGATTGTTAATAAAAGGCAACTATCTGAGCAATGAACTCCAGACCTAATATTATTATGAAATTTTCACAGGCAAAATAATATGAACTGCATCAAAACTGTCTGTGATAAATTTACCTGGTATGTCAATTCACGCTAAATAATTTAATTCTTATATTGCGCGCTTTCCATAAAATGATCAAGTGCCCATTACATGATGTCTGTCTATGATAATTAAATACAGAGTATCTAAATAATTATTAGAAATATACTATGATATAATTAAAATATACAATATATGTTAAGATACTACTAATCATCATGACAAAACCAAAACACAGTAACAGTATTCTGAAGAATATTAAAAGTACAACATGTTATGGAGGGTCCCACCTCTGGACTATCCACTGGTGTGTGAATCAGTGAGTTGGATCCAAATCCTGACAGCATGGACTTCTCAACTTTGTGGGTTGGTGTTTTTGGTGGGGGAGGTGGTGGTGTCCACTTGAAAATAAATAAAATAAAATAAAACTATCAATTTTATCAGTAATTATCGATGAAAGTTATAATACATTTACAACAAAACTACTTAATAACCAAGAGTAAGGTCGTTTTGGGAAAATCTCAAACTGAGGCCTTGCAGCTAGGCCGAGGTTTGAGATTTTCCCAAAACAACCGAATGGTCGAGGATAATAAGTTGTTTATCATATGGCTAACATAACGGTTCTAAAGGAAAAAAATTAGTTCAAGCAGAAGTTCTTGCTCCACGGTAATCTATTCATTAATTTTTCCAAACCAAGGTCAAACTTTTCACTAACAATTTTCCTGGTCATATTTCCAGTTTTTTGCTCTAGTGGCAACAATTTTCAATGTAAATAGGATGATGGTTTGTTTTTTTCTTTCCTAATTTGCATAATCTGTAATCAACCTATGGGCATTATGAGAGAATAATGCCCTAGCACTTTGCAGCCTTTGCTGTGCTTAGCCAATCAGAGCGTGTGTTATATCGTGTGTTGTGTAGTCATGTAATAAGTACTCATAACAATTACCTATAATTGAAAAAATAAAACATATATCAAAAGACATAACAATCCTAACATTAATTTGGTCTAAAACCACCACCATACCACAAATTTTGATCACCAACAAGACCTGTCCAAAAAATTGCTATGACTGTTTCCCACATTAATTGAGATCTATACAAGTTTCTAAACTGAAGTAATGAACTTCGATAGCTTATCTGCCATCATAAACATACTGAGAAAACCTTGGATGTAAGCATCTGTCCTTCAGCTTGTTGAAGAAATTCTGATCGTTCCCAAACAAACCAAATATCGTGGCACACCAAACACCAAAGCAAATCAAACACCTGTTGATTCGCAAAAAATAAATGTGTTCTACACTGATTAGTTTGCAGGTTGACTGTCATTTATATATGTAAAATAGCAAAACTGTTTAAGTGCTTACATGGGCAAGTCAGGTATATATAAAGCAACAGTCACTCCTGATATACAGTAGGTAACACTCAAAGATGTTGTATTGAACTATAGATTTGTATGTTACAAACAATCATGTTTATTTATTTCTGGATATATTTTGATATATCAGTGTTCCAGAGAAGAGCAGATTCTCATGTCAAAAACACAAAAATGTTGACTCCCTGGCCTGATGCATGGAACTGTTAAGTAAGAAAATTTTCAGAAGACCTATGTCTATTGACCCCTTAAAAAATCTTTTACGAGCTCTGGACTCTGAAAGATATCTGGAACAATGAATATTCTTTTGATTATACCTGATCAGCACATCTCATGGCAAACATTCTAGAATCCACATAAGTGTCCTTGGGGATTATTTTCCTGTCAAAAAATAAATAAATAAATAAATTACATACTGAGTCACACTCAAGAGAGGATATGGAAAATAAGTAGCAAGGTTGACTAGTATCCTTGATGTGTGCACTGTCACCTTCATTAATTTTATGGCTAAACAACTGAAAGCCTAAAATATACTATTAACTATTCACTATTCACTCTTTATAAAACTAAGCTTTTTCTTATTCAATTTTAAACAAGCCTAGTCCTGGATTAGGTACTGATTGTGATCAAATGGTCAGAATTAGTTAAAAGTACCGTAACTTGGCTGATTGTTCTAGATTTTGTTAGACATAACTTACGCATGTTTGAGTTCCTTTACTATCCACTCAACTCTTGTTGTTTTCTGCTGTTGGGTCAACCTGGAATCAGTACCAACATTAATTTTAACCTACCTGGCGAGTGATGCACCGTAAAGGCCCTAGCAAATGGCTTCAACATTTGCTTCAACATCCTTTCGATTTTGTTGAAATAATTGCAATGTTGAAAGCGTTTGCCACCCCCTTTCCAACTTGTTGAAACGTGTTGAAATGTGTTGAAACGATGTTGAATCGATGTTGAAAGCATTTAAAAGCATTTAAACTTTGCTTCAACATGCGTTCAACATTTCAGACATTTCTTTTGTTGTCTGGATTGTTCGGAATGTTGAAACTGAGTCGAAGTCATTTGCCCCCACTCTTTCAACATATATTGTTGAGCAAGCGCATGCACAATGAAGAAGATGTAACCATGGTCACCACTTGCTAAGTTTTGTTGAATGAAATGTTGAAAACGTTTGCTTATCCCACCATTCAACATCATTCAACCAACCTTCAACAGCGTTCAAAAAAATCGAATGGATGTTGAAGCAAATGTTGAGGCCGTTTGCTAGGGCCTTAACTGCATTGTGATACTCAAGATATTTAATGACCTACCTATCAAAACTTTGCAGTTTTTCCAGTGGCTTACCAGTTAAACCTGGAAAGACACAAAATAACACTCTGTCATTGAAGTCTGTTGAAATACCTTAGCTGTTTTCTGGGAGGCAGGAAGAGATAACCCAAAATGAGAGGGTAACTGATACATCAGGAACCACTTCTAGTCATAGGGTGTGAATTTGACACCCCTTCCCCCAAACCCAACTCTCCCTCCAGGCTCAATAAGGGGGTGGTTACATGATACCGGCGCAACTTTCATCCTGGAGTGAGTTTTCTCCAGATCCCTCTTGTCCGGGATCTGTATTGGGGCGTGAATTTCATTCCAGGATGAAATCTCGCAATGGTAGCATGTACACGAAGAATAACCACTTGTTTTGGTGGGAAATTGGTCTCTCTAGAGACTGGGATGGCTTAAACACAATGTATGCAAAATTTTCTTCAATTCAGATGGCATAGTCGAGGATGAGGAGAAATGAGACCCATTTCTTCTAGCAGCACAAATCATGTAAAGCCGATATGAAATCAAGTAGTTATCCTAGTGTGAAACTGGTGCTGGCACAAGTTTTCTCATGTAAACACCCCCTAAGGGCCCGATTACATGGCGAATTTCAGCCCGGGCTGAAACTTCAGCCCGGCTTCTGAAACAAATCCTCTTAAAATCAAATTGTCGATTACATGGAGAGTGATTCAGCCCGGAGTGCATTTCAGCCCGGGCTGGAAATCCTAGCTCGGTTTGCTCAAACCGGGCTAGGATTTTCAGCCCGGGCAAACGGGCCAGAAAATCTGAAAAAATCTCATGTAATCGAAACAGAATTTCAGCCCGGGCTGAACAGTGACCTTGGACATGTGCAGTGATTTTGTTTTCCAGGAAACAAGATGGCTGCTGCTAGTAGGAAGGAAAAGTTAATATTTCAGCCCGGGCTGAAGTTCGTCATGTAATCGCAACAAAATTTCAGCCCGGTTGACCGGGCTGACATTTCAGCAAGGGCTGAAATTTGCCATGTAAGCAGGCCCTAAGATTACATTAATAAACAGGAGGGAAGGTCCCTGTGTCCTGATTGGGTTAATATTAGTTTGTTTGGTTGGTTAGGTTTTCTCTAAAGCAATACTTACTTTCAAGAAGCACCTTCATGTTATATCCTTTCAGCAGATCTGTCAGAATGTTATGCATAAAATGACCCGATGGTGTCAGCCTAA
>OX419344.1:974599-989599 GCA_948470475.1 Galaxea fascicularis | reverse complement strand
CTCCAATGTTTCAATACCATTTCTTTTGACTGATATAAACACCCAACACTTGCGTAGTCACTATATAGCAATCAGTATTGAAGCCCGGTTCAAACGTCGCATTTCACATGTACCGAATTTAATTCCTATTTCAGTCCACTAAAATAATTAAATACGGCATTTGACTCAGACGTCGAATTTATCTCCGTCCACCGTCAATATTCCCAGTGTCCTCTCGGACAGCTTCTTATCAAATATGGCAGACGACAACCTGGTTGGTGAAGTCGACGAAAACTCAGTTCGTTTTATTCAACATATGATAAGTAACATCAGAACACGCAGGTTAAAACTCTTTTCCGTCCACCGTGTTGATTTCGGGTCGAAATCGACCCGAAAGAGAAATTCCGCAAAAAATCGCGTTTTTTCCGATTTTCTCCAAATTTGAGAAATTTACCCAGTTCCTGTGCGAATTTGCGTAGGATACGTCAAGTCAGCTTATAAGACGATTTTTTTTGTGTTGACCCATTCCCGTCCGTCCTTTTTGCTATGGGTCGTGAGAGACCCATAAGAAAAAAAATTCCGCAAAAAATCGTGTTAGTTCCGATTTTCGCCAAATTTGGTACACACGAAGTTGAGAGATTTACCCGCTTCCTGTGCGAATTTGCGTGGGATACGTCAAATCAGCTTACATAACGAATCTTCTGTGTTTGTTTGTTTTTTTTTTTTTCAATTCACTGCGAGAAATGGCTTTCGTCGGCGAAGAGGTTTCGAATGGTGAATTTGTCGACTAAAATGGTTTTAGAAATGATACTTCAAAGAGAAAAAGATCGCTTGGGAATGTAGAAGGATAAGGAAAGCGAACCAGACCAAGAACTGGAATGCGAGAACGAAATTCAAGGTATGCGATGCGATTTAGTTTCGACAGCGTGGTTTCAAGCCCCGGGCGGGGTACTTGACCCATGTTTGGGTATAGGGGTGCCTCTGGAGGTTTGAAATCCTGACCCTGTTTAGGACAACAGCCTCCATTTCACGACCCTGTTTAGGACAAGTTACAAAATACACACTCTCTGGTTTTATATGAATTTAAACTGTTTAATAAACCATTTCAATCAGAGAAATCATGCTCGATGCCTCTAAAACCCAGTTGTTTCGTCTCTTCACTTGAACTAAACAAAAGCCACCAAACATTCAGCTCCGTCTAAATTAGTTAGCGTAGCAAAGTGTTTTTTTAAGAGCAAATCGAAGAGGAATGATTTCTCTTCAATTACTGCATAATGAAACAAAAAGAACTGTTTTTCTTTACTTGTGATTCACGTTGTAATTACTCTAAAATAAGCATTGTATAATCACAAAAACGTAATTGTAAACGCGTCGCTTGTCTGCTGCTCGATCGCATGTTCTTTCAACTTCTCTCAGGCCCCGGGTGGCAAGCTAAGAAAAGAAAGAGACTAATACCATACCCTGTTTAGGACAGGTTTTAACCTGTTTAGGACAGCGAGGCCAAAAAACCATACCCTATCCAGCGGCACGTCCCAGTATAGCCCAAATAAGGGAGTACCCCCCCAGGTTTCAAGCACTACGAAATATCGTCTTGTAATGCGAGGAAATACTCTTCGCGTTGCTTTTATACGTTTGAATCCTCGCCAATTTCATGAATTGTATCCGTAAACTCACATTTGAGGGCTCAAAGGTTCTTTCGGAGTGATTTTAGGTCAAACGACGCGTTATTTCATTACAGACTCGTAACGCAATAGAGGTGTTGACAGATTGTGATTATGTTGCTATGGGGACAGAGAGGGGTCAGAGGGGGGTCAAAAAAATTTCAAAATAATTCCGGCTTTGAACTTTTTCGGCCAAATTTTCAGGTCATTTTGCTTACAGAATAAGCTTCATTTCATCTTTCGACACCTTAGGACCATATTACAACCCTTTGGAGAAATGTTCATTTTTTTCTCAAAAGTGCTGCTTAATTTGTCTCTTTCAGAATTTTTTTCTGAAATATTCTGGGCTTTCATGATAAGATTTTTTTTTTCCAAAAAGCCCATTTTATACACTTTCAAATGAGATATTGTATTCCACATTGCTGTAAATATCTGCGGAGAAAAAAAAATTAAACATGTAATACTGTCAAATTTGTCATTTTTTAGCCAGATGAAAAAGAGGTAAATGATGCAATCAACCGTCAGCAACTTCATCGCTAGACGAATTGTTCTACTGAGCGTTTGTGGCTTATGTCACAATATGCCACAGATTCTCTATTTTTTCCCAGGAGTGTCCTCTTCGTTTTCGAAAACCGAGCACCTCATAAAAACAAGTATATTTTGCCTCCTAGATTTATTTGCATGAATAACAATTAAAATACGGAAAAAAAATTCCACGACATTGAGATGAACCCACAGAAAGCACTTAGGATTATTTAATTGTCATTTCTGACGGCAGTTTAATTTTGAATTGTTTCCAATTCGCTATTGTCCTTTTTGTGGGACCCAATTTCCTGAAAATAGTACAGAAAACCTTAACTAAGGCAAAAGGCAAACATCAACCACTCCTGCCTTATCGCTTGCAATTCAAAAGAAGACTTAAATGGAATTTTTGGTTCGCGTGAGGATGTATTATCTCTTTGTCACTGCAAACATCGATTAAAAAGTCTGATGCATATCCACCTTTCATTGGAAAAGCTAAGGAAAATTGCAAAAGATTTCTATGAACATAACACAACTAAAACGACGCAGTCAGACTCAACTTTATTTCGGGGATGCTCTATATTACCAAATCAGTCCCCTGTGTTTTATCAAAAGACAAGCGTCAAACGCCATTCCTAATGACTTATCAAATCAAAACTAGTACTTTTACACAGAAAACGGTGTAAATTCTAACGTTTTCTAATCTGCTCGATTTCACGGACAAATAGAGGAAAGTCGTGGTCATGTGATTCCCTTGACGAAAACGAAGTAAAATCAATTGAAAAAGCGGTCTACCTCAACAAATATAGGTATTTCTTACCATCTTCCTACGTATCAAATTTCACGAGAATTCAAAAGACAATTGCTTCAGCCGAACTAAAATTAACAAGTGCACTTTCCTATCGTAGGGAAATTAAACGACTGTTATTTTCGGAACGGTTTATTGGAGAAAAAACTCTGTACAAAGAGCTTTCAAGTTTCCAGTTAAAACAAAACACGAAATCCTATTCTAAAAATTAAACAATTATATGCTAGTTGCTTGGTAACGGGCAAAAGGACAACTGAAAAGAAACATAACTTAAAAATGGGCATATTACACCATTACCATTATTTATAATAATTAAACAATTCGACTGGTTTACAACCTTACCTATTTGTTAATAAATTTTTGGAGAAACCCACCATAATTTTTAAGTTATGTGCTAGAAGTTAAGGAAATAAAAGAAGCAAGATTCGTGCTATTTCGCTTACAAACAGTTGCTGTAACAATTGTCCATAGTTATTTTTATGACCCTGCAACGTAACTTAAGAAAACAATATCAACAACAACAGAAATACGCCTGAGAATAGTAACTACTGAATGCATTTATAAGCGAATGCTTTCCTATCTTTAAATTATCTAAATCTACTCAAATAATTCACTTTTGCGGTATTTTGTTCAATCCTTGTCAGATGGATGACAGCTGCTTTATGTCAGTCGTTATGCCGCCGGGTTTTATTTTTTCACTTCAGTGAGTTATGCCTTTTCCCTCTTATGTCCCATACTTCAAGAATCGTCAATTTTCACTTTTGTATTTTGTTCCATCCTTGTGAGATGGAGGACAGTTGCTTTATGTCCGTCGTTATGCTGCGTTTTATTTTTTCACTTCAGTGAGTCATTTTTTCCCTCTTATATATGTCCCATATTTCAAGAATCGTTAATTTCATGACGGGCCATGGATTGCGACTGCAAGAACAAACCAAGAAACGTCTCCTGTGAAGGCCTAGGAGCAATACATCGCAGCTGCTGAAATTGATCTTTCTGAAGATTGACCGTTCCTTGGAGCCCTTGCCAACCCAAGGTCTGAAAAGAAAGTTCCATGATCATGAGATTAGCTACACCAGAACCAGGGAGTTTATTAAGGTAGCTTTTCGGGAGTTATAAGCAATAGCAATATAAAGTTATGGAAAATTTCATTTTCATAATCATTGTATCTTTTATACTTGTGATTGTGTTCAAATATGATTCGATGGCAAATATTACCTAGGATCGTAATCAGATTCACATTATACATATTTTCGGCAGTGAAAACCGAATTTCTTGCTTATAGAAACAGTCTTAATTTTAAAGTAACCAGTTGTCGCTTAATAAATCTGCTCATAACTAAAACATCTATTTTCGATTTTCAGGTTGAACAATCAGTTAAAGGAGCCTCAGGCACGTCACGGCCATGTGCATTCAAGAATAATTGGTAGCTGATTTTCAAAATACTCCACCCTTGAAACTTATCGATCAAAAACACCAGAAGAATTTTCCACCAGATGGAGATACGAACGAGATGTTGTATTGGACATATTTGTCACTCTACAAACACTCATTGAGTTGCATCAGCAAGCTGCGCCAAGAGAATAAGAGAAACTGTCAGGGCATGAAAATTATACAGGCATGTAAACTCGGGTTACAGTTTCGATCAAACACGTCTTACCGTTTACAGGTTACGTTGATCAACAAAGACCTAGTAGACCGCAGATACTTAACAAACAAATTAAATAATATTCATAACAACTGCAAGAAAAAATATTCAACATCCGGAAAGAAACTGGAAAACGCACTGTACAGAATTCCTGGTTCCTATCAAATGATTTTCGTTCGCAATACCATTTCCCCAAGTAACAAGCATTTAACTATCATCTTCTAAAAACTAATAACGAAAACATTTTCCCAGTCAATAGACACACAACTAAATACGCGATCAACTTAAAGCGAGGGTTACAAAAAGGAGACTTACGTAATCAATCCACGTACAAACATTACCTGAAAAGTAGAAGAAAAAGAAGCAGCCATTTTATCAGGCTATCATGACAGCCTGAAAAAATGAAAGCATTTTAATCAAAACCATATTATGTCATAAAATAATGCGTAAACAAGATGCAATAACAAATACTTAAATGGCGTATAAACCTCCACATCCAAGTGTGGGTGCTAGAGAGTGGTGCCAAGTGTGGGTGCTAGAGAGTGGTGCCAAGTGTGGGTGCTAGAGAGTGGTGCCAAGTGTGGGTGCTAGAGAGTGGTGCCAAGTGTGGGTGCTAGAGAGTGGTGCCAAGTGTGGGTGCTAGAGAGTGGTGCCAAGTGTGGGTGCTAGAGAGTGGTGCCAAGTGTGGGTGCTAGAGAGTGGTGCCAAGTGTGGGTGCTAGAGAGTGGTGCCAAGTGTGGGTGCTAGAGAGTGGTGCCAAGTGTGGGTGCTAGAGAGTGGTGCCAAGTGTGGGTGCTAGAGAGTGGTGCCAAGTGTGGGTGCTAGAGAGTGGTGCCAAGTGTGGGTGCTAGAGAGTGGTGCCAAGTGTGGGTGCTAGAGAGTGGTGCCAAGTGTGGGTGCTAGAGAGTGGTGCCAAGTGTGGGTGCTAGAGAGTGGTGCCAAGTGTGGGTGCTAGAGAGTGGTGCCAAGTGTGGGTGCTAGAGAGTGGTGCCAAGTGTGGGTGCTAGAGAGTGGTGCCAAGTGTGGGTGCTAGAGAGTGGTGCCAAGTGTGGGTGCTAGAGAGTGGTGCCAAGTGTGGGTGCTAGAGAGTGGTGCCAAGTGTGGGTGCTAGAGAGTGGTGCCAAGTGTGGGTGCTAGAGAGTGGTGCCAAGTGTGGGTGCTAGAGAGTGGTGCCAAGTGTGGGTGCTAGAGAGTGGTGCCAAGTGTGGGTGCTAGAGAGTGGTGCCAAGTGTGGGTGCTAGAGAGTGGTGCCAAGTGTGGGTGCTAGAGAGTGGTGCCAAGTGTGGGTGCTAGAGAGTGGTGCCAAGTGTGGGTGCTAGAGAGTGGTGCCAAGTGTGGGTGCTAGAGAGTGGTGCCAAGTGTGGGTGCTAGAGAGTGGTGCCAAGTGTGGGTGCTAGAGAGTGGTGCCAAGTGTGGGTGCTAGAGAGTGGTGCCAAGTGTGGGTGCTAGAGAGTGGTGCCAAGTGTGGGTGCTAGAGAGTGGTGCCAAGTGTGGGTGCTAGAGAGTGGTGCCAAGTGTGGGTGCTAGAGAGTGGTGCCAAGTGTGGGTGCTAGAGAGTGGTGCCAAGTGTGGGTGCTAGAGAGTGGTGCCAAGTGTGGGTGCTAGAGAGTGGTGCCAAGTGTGGGTGCTAGAGAGTGGTGCCAAGTGTGGGTGCTAGAGAGTGGTGCCAAGTGTGGGTGCTAGAGAGTGGTGCCAAGTGTGGGTGCTAGAGAGTGGTGCCAAGTGTGGGTGCTAGAGAGTGGTGCCAAGTGTGGGTGCTAGAGAGTGGTGCCAAGTGTGGGTGCTAGAGAGTGGTGCCAAGTGTGGGTGCTAGAGAGTGGTGCCAAGTGTGGGTGCTAGAGAGTGGTGCCAAGTGTGGGTGCTAGAGAGTGGTGCCAAGTGTGGGTGCTAGAGAGTGGTGCCAAGTGTGGGTGCTAGAGAGTGGTGCCAAGTGTGGGTGCTAGAGAGTGGTGCCAAGTGTGGGTGCTAGAGAGTGGTGCCAAGTGTGGGTGCTAGAGAGTGGTGCCAAGTGTGGGTGCTAGAGAGTGGTGCCAAGTGTGGGTGCTAGAGAGTGGTGCCAAGTGTGGGTGCTAGAGAGTGGTGCCAAGTGTGGGTGCTAGAGAGTGGTGCCAAGTGTGGGTGCTAGAGAGTGGTGCCAAGTGTGGGTGCTAGAGAGTGGTGCCAAGTGTGGGTGCTAGAGAGTGGTGCCAAGTGTGGGTGCTAGAGAGTGGTGCCAAGTGTGGGTGCTAGAGAGTGGTGCCAAGTGTGGGTGCTAGAGAGTGGTGCCAAGTGTGGGTGCTAGAGAGTGGTGCCAAGTGTGGGTGCTAGAGAGTGGTGCCAAGTGTGGGTGCTAGAGAGTGGTGCCAAGTGTGGGTGCTAGAGAGTGGTGCCAAGTGTGGGTGCTAGAGAGTGGTGCCAAGTGTGGGTGCTAGAGAGTGGTGCCAAGTGTGGGTGCTAGAGAGTGGTGCCAAGTGTGGGTGCTAGAGAGTGGTGCCAAGTGTGGGTGCTAGAGAGTGGTGCCAAGTGTGGGTGCTAGAGAGTGGTGCCAAGTGTGGGTGCTAGAGAGTGGTGCCAAGTGTGGGTGCTAGAGAGTGGTGCCAAGTGTGGGTGCTAGAGAGTGGTGCCAAGTGTGGGTGCTAGAGAGTGGTGCCAAGTGTGGGTGCTAGAGAGTGGTGCCAAGTGTGGGTGCTAGAGAGTGGTGCCAAGTGTGGGTGCTAGAGAGTGGTGCCAAGTGTGGGTGCTAGAGAGTGGTGCCAAGTGTGGGTGCTAGAGAGTGGTGCCAAGTGTGGGTGCTAGAGAGTGGTGCCAAGTGTGGGTGCTAGAGAGTGGTGCCAAGTGTGGGTGCTAGAGAGTGGTGCCAAGTGTGGGTGCTAGAGAGTGGTGCCAAGTGTGGGTGCTAGAGAGTGGTGCCAAGTGTGGGTGCTAGAGAGTGGTGCCAAGTGTGGGTGCTAGAGAGTGGTGCCAAGTGTGGGTGCTAGAGAGTGGTGCCAAGTGTGGGTGCTAGAGAGTGGTGCCAAGTGTGGGTGCTAGAGAGTGGTGCCAAGTGTGGGTGCTAGAGAGTGGTGCCAAGTGTGGGTGCTAGAGAGTGGTGCCAAGTGTGGGTGCTAGAGAGTGGTGCCAAGTGTGGGTGCTAGAGAGTGGTGCCAAGTGTGGGTGCTAGAGAGTGGTGCCAAGTGTGGGTGCTAGAGAGTGGTGCCAAGTGTGGGTGCTAGAGAGTGGTGCCAAGTGTGGGTGCTAGAGAGTGGTGCC
Source organism: Galaxea fascicularis (assembly GCA_948470475.1). NCBI lineage: Eukaryota > Metazoa > Cnidaria > Anthozoa > Scleractinia > Euphylliidae > Galaxea > Galaxea fascicularis. Next base: position 981,756 of record OX419344.1, on the reverse strand, counting down.
AAGTGTGGGTGCTAGAGAGTGGTGCCAAGTGTGGGTGCTAGAGAGTGGTGCCAAGTGTGGGTGCTAGAGAGTGGTGCCAAGTGTGGGTGCTAGAGAGTGGTGCCAAGTGTGGGTGCTAGAGAGTGGTGCCAAGTGTGGGTGCTAGAGAGTGGTGCCAAGTGTGGGTGCTAGAGAGTGGTGCCAAGTGTGGGTGCTAGAGAGTGGTGCCAAGTGTGGGTGCTAGAGAGTGGTGCCAAGTGTGGGTGCTAGAGAGTGGTGCCAAGTGTGGGTGCTAGAGAGTGGTGCCAAGTGTGGGTGCTAGAGAGTGGTGCCAAGTGTGGGTGCTAGAGAGTGGTGCCAAGTGTGGGTGCTAGAGAGTGGTGCCAAGTGTGGGTGCTAGAGAGTGGTGCCAAGTGTGGGTGCTAGAGAGTGGTGCCAAGTGTGGGTGCTAGAGAGTGGTGCCAAGTGTGGGTGCTAGAGAGTGGTGCCAAGTGTGGGTGCTAGAGAGTGGTGCCAAGTGTGGGTGCTAGAGAGTGGTGCCAAGTGTGGGTGCTAGAGAGTGGTGCCAAGTGTGGGTGCTAGAGAGTGGTGCCAAGTGTGGGTGCTAGAGAGTGGTGCCAAGTGTGGGTGCTAGAGAGTGGTGCCAAGTGTGGGTGCTAGAGAGTGGTGCCAAGTGTGGGTGCTAGAGAGTGGTGCCAAGTGTGGGTGCTAGAGAGTGGTGCCAAGTGTGGGTGCTAGAGAGTGGTGCCAAGTGTGGGTGCTAGAGAGTGGTGCCAAGTGTGGGTGCTAGAGAGTGGTGCCAAGTGTGGGTGCTAGAGAGTGGTGCCAAGTGTGGGTGCTAGAGAGTGGTGCCAAGTGTGGGTGCTAGAGAGTGGTGCCAAGTGTGGGTGCTAGAGAGTGGTGCCAAGTGTGGGTGCTAGAGAGTGGTGCCAAGTGTGGGTGCTAGAGAGTGGTGCCAAGTGTGGGTGCTAGAGAGTGGTGCCAAGTGTGGGTGCTAGAGAGTGGTGCCAAGTGTGGGTGCTAGAGAGTGGTGCCAAGTGTGGGTGCTAGAGAGTGGTGCCAAGTGTGGGTGCTAGAGAGTGGTGCCAAGTGTGGGTGCTAGAGAGTGGTGCCAAGTGTGGGTGCTAGAGAGTGGTGCCAAGTGTGGGTGCTAGAGAGTGGTGCCAAGTGTGGGTGCTAGAGAGTGGTGCCAAGTGTGGGTGCTAGAGAGTGGTGCCAAGTGTGGGTGCTAGAGAGTGGTGCCAAGTGTGGGTGCTAGAGAGTGGTGCCAAGTGTGGGTGCTAGAGAGTGGTGCCAAGTGTGGGTGCTAGAGAGTGGTGCCAAGTGTGGGTGCTAGAGAGTGGTGCCAAGTGTGGGTGCTAGAGAGTGGTGCCAAGTGTGGGTGCTAGAGAGTGGTGCCAAGTGTGGGTGCTAGAGAGTGGTGCCAAGTGTGGGTGCTAGAGAGTGGTGCCAAGTGTGGGTGCTAGAGAGTGGTGCCAAGTGTGGGTGCTAGAGAGTGGTGCCAAGTGTGGGTGCTAGAGAGTGGTGCCAAGTGTGGGTGCTAGAGAGTGGTGCCAAGTGTGGGTGCTAGAGAGTGGTGCCAAGTGTGGGTGCTAGAGAGTGGTGCCAAGTGTGGGTGCTAGAGAGTGGTGCCAAGTGTGGGTGCTAGAGAGTGGTGCCAAGTGTGGGTGCTAGAGAGTGGTGCCAAGTGTGGGTGCTAGAGAGTGGTGCCAAGTGTGGGTGCTAGAGAGTGGTGCCAAGTGTGGGTGCTAGAGAGTGGTGCCAAGTGTGGGTGCTAGAGAGTGGTGCCAAGTGTGGGTGCTAGAGAGTGGTGCCAAGTGTGGGTGCTAGAGAGTGGTGCCAAGTGTGGGTGCTAGAGAGTGGTGCCAAGTGTGGGTGCTAGAGAGTGGTGCCAAGTGTGGGTGCTAGAGAGTGGTGCCAAGTGTGGGTGCTAGAGAGTGGTGCCAAGTGTGGGTGCTAGAGAGTGGTGCCAAGTGTGGGTGCTAGAGAGTGGTGCCAAGTGTGGGTGCTAGAGAGTGGTGCCAAGTGTGGGTGCTAGAGAGTGGTGCCAAGTGTGGGTGCTAGAGAGTGGTGCCAAGTGTGGGTGCTAGAGAGTGGTGCCAAGTGTGGGTGCTAGAGAGTGGTGCCAAGTGTGGGTGCTAGAGAGTGGTGCCAAGTGTGGGTGCTAGAGAGTGGTGCCAAGTGTGGGTGCTAGAGAGTGGTGCCAAGTGTGGGTGCTAGAGAGTGGTGCCAAGTGTGGGTGCTAGAGAGTGGTGCCAAGTGTGGGTGCTAGAGAGTGGTGCCAAGTGTGGGTGCTAGAGAGTGGTGCCAAGTGTGGGTGCTAGAGAGTGGTGCCAAGTGTGGGTGCTAGAGAGTGGTGCCAAGTGTGGGTGCTAGAGAGTGGTGCCAAGTGTGGGTGCTAGAGAGTGGTGCCAAGTGTGGGTGCTAGAGAGTGGTGCCAAGTGTGGGTGCTAGAGAGTGGTGCCAAGTGTGGGTGCTAGAGAGTGGTGCCAAGTGTGGGTGCTAGAGAGTGGTGCCAAGTGTGGGTGCTAGAGAGTGGTGCCAAGTGTGGGTGCTAGAGAGTGGTGCCAAGTGTGGGTGCTAGAGAGTGGTGCCAAGTGTGGGTGCTAGAGAGTGGTGCCAAGTGTGGGTGCTAGAGAGTGGTGCCAAGTGTGGGTGCTAGAGAGTGGTGCCAAGTGTGGGTGCTAGAGAGTGGTGCCAAGTGTGGGTGCTAGAGAGTGGTGCCAAGTGTGGGTGCTAGAGAGTGGTGCCAAGTGTGGGTGCTAGAGAGTGGTGCCAAGTGTGGGTGCTAGAGAGTGGTGCCAAGTGTGGGTGCTAGAGAGTGGTGCCAAGTGTGGGTGCTAGAGAGTGGTGCCAAGTGTGGGTGCTAGAGAGTGGTGCCAAGTGTGGGTGCTAGAGAGTGGTGCCAAGTGTGGGTGCTAGAGAGTGGTGCCAAGTGTGGGTGCTAGAGAGTGGTGCCAAGTGTGGGTGCTAGAGAGTGGTGCCAAGTGTGGGTGCTAGAGAGTGGTGCCAAGTGTGGGTGCTAGAGAGTGGTGCCAAGTGTGGGTGCTAGAGAGTGGTGCCAAGTGTGGGTGCTAGAGAGTGGTGCCAAGTGTGGGTGCTAGAGAGTGGTGCCAAGTGTGGGTGCTAGAGAGTGGTGCCAAGTGTGGGTGCTAGAGAGTGGTGCCAAGTGTGGGTGCTAGAGAGTGGTGCCAAGTGTGGGTGCTAGAGAGTGGTGCCAAGTGTGGGTGCTAGAGAGTGGTGCCAAGTGTGGGTGCTAGAGAGTGGTGCCAAGTGTGGGTGCTAGAGAGTGGTGCCAAGTGTGGGTGCTAGAGAGTGGTGCCAAGTGTGGGTGCTAGAGAGTGGTGCCAAGTGTGGGTGCTAGAGAGTGGTGCCAAGTGTGGGTGCTAGAGAGTGGTGCCAAGTGTGGGTGCTAGAGAGTGGTGCCAAGTGTGGGTGCTAGAGAGTGGTGCCAAGTGTGGGTGCTAGAGAGTGGTGCCAAGTGTGGGTGCTAGAGAGTGGTGCCAAGTGTGGGTGCTAGAGAGTGGTGCCAAGTGTGGGTGCTAGAGAGTGGTGCCAAGTGTGGGTGCTAGAGAGTGGTGCCAAGTGTGGGTGCTAGAGAGTGGTGCCAAGTGTGGGTGCTAGAGAGTGGTGCCAAGTGTGGGTGCTAGAGAGTGGTGCCAAGTGTGGGTGCTAGAGAGTGGTGCCAAGTGTGGGTGCTAGAGAGTGGTGCCAAGTGTGGGTGCTAGAGAGTGGTGCCAAGTGTGGGTGCTAGAGAGTGGTGCCAAGTGTGGGTGCTAGAGAGTGGTGCCAAGTGTGGGTGCTAGAGAGTGGTGCCAAGTGTGGGTGCTAGAGAGTGGTGCCAAGTGTGGGTGCTAGAGAGTGGTGCCAAGTGTGGGTGCTAGAGAGTGGTGCCAAGTGTGGGTGCTAGAGAGTGGTGCCAAGTGTGGGTGCTAGAGAGTGGTGCCAAGTGTGGGTGCTAGAGAGTGGTGCCAAGTGTGGGTGCTAGAGAGTGGTGCCAAGTGTGGGTGCTAGAGAGTGGTGCCAAGTGTGGGTGCTAGAGAGTGGTGCCAAGTGTGGGTGCTAGAGAGTGGTGCCAAGTGTGGGTGCTAGAGAGTGGTGCCAAGTGTGGGTGCTAGAGAGTGGTGCCAAGTGTGGGTGCTAGAGAGTGGTGCCAAGTGTGGGTGCTAGAGAGTGGTGCCAAGTGTGGGTGCTAGAGAGTGGTGCCAAGTGTGGGTGCTAGAGAGTGGTGCCAAGTGTGGGTGCTAGAGAGTGGTGCCAAGTGTGGGTGCTAGAGAGTGGTGCCAAGTGTGGGTGCTAGAGAGTGGTGCCAAGTGTGGGTGCTAGAGAGTGGTGCCAAGTGTGAGGGTGCTAGAGAGTGGTGCCAAGTGTGGGTGCTAGAGAGTGGTGCCAAGTGTGGGTGCTAGAGAGTGGTGCCAAGTGTGGGTGCTAGAGAGTGGTGCCAAGTGTGGGTGCTAGAGAGTGGTGCCAAGTGTGGGTGCTAGAGAGTGGTGCCAAGTGTGGGTGCTAGAGAGTGGTGCCAAGTGTGGGTGCTAGAGAGTGGTGCCAAGTGTGGGTGCTAGAGAGTGGTGCCAAGTGTGGGTGCTAGAGAGTGGTGCCAAGTGTGGGTGCTAGAGAGTGGTGCCAAGTGTGGGTGCTAGAGAGTGGTGCCAAGTGTGGGTGCTAGAGAGTGGTGCCAAGTGTGGGTGCTAGAGAGTGGTGCCAAGTGTGGGTGCTAGAGAGTGGTGCCAAGTGTGGGTGCTAGAGAGTGGTGCCAAGTGTGGGTGCTAGAGAGTGGTGCCAAGTGTGGGTGCTAGAGAGTGGTGCCAAGTGTGGGTGCTAGAGAGTGGTGCCAAGTGTGGGTGCTAGAGAGTGGTGCCAAGTGTGGGTGCTAGAGAGTGGTGCCAAGTGTGGGTGCTAGAGAGTGGTGCCAAGTGTGGGTGCTAGAGAGTGGTGCCAAGTGTGGGTGCTAGAGAGTGGTGCCAAGTGTGGGTGCTAGAGAGTGGTGCCAAGTGTGGGTGCTAGAGAGTGGTGCCAAGTGTGGGTGCTAGAGAGTGGTGCCAAGTGTGGGTGCTAGAGAGTGGTGCCAAGTGTGGGTGCTAGAGAGTGGTGCCAAGTGTGGGTGCTAGAGAGTGGTGCCAAGTGTGGGTGCTAGAGAGTGGTGCCAAGTGTGGGTGCTAGAGAGTGGTGCCAAGTGTGGGTGCTAGAGAGTGGTGCCAAGTGTGGGTGCTAGAGAGTGGTGCCAAGTGTGGGTGCTAGAGAGTGGTGCCAAGTGTGGGTGCTAGAGAGTGGTGCCAAGTGTGGGTGCTAGAGAGTGGTGCCAAGTGTGGGTGCTAGAGAGTGGTGCCAAGTGTGGGTGCTAGAGAGTGGTGCCAAGTGTGGGTGCTAGAGAGTGGTGCCAAGTGTGGGTGCTAGAGAGTGGTGCCAAGTGTGGGTGCTAGAGAGTGGTGCCAAGTGTGGGTGCTAGAGAGTGGTGCCAAGTGTGGGTGCTAGAGAGTGGTGCCAAGTGTGGGTGCTAGAGAGTGGTGCCAAGTGTGGGTGCTAGAGAGTGGTGCCAAGTGTGGGTGCTAGAGAGTGGTGCCAAGTGTGGGTGCTAGAGAGTGGTGCCAAGTGTGGGTGCTAGAGAGTGGTGCCAAGTGTGGGTGCTAGAGAGTGGTGCCAAGTGTGGGTGCTAGAGAGTGGTGCCAAGTGTGGGTGCTAGAGAGTGGTGCCAAGTGTGGGTGCTAGAGAGTGGTGCCAAGTGTGGGTGCTAGAGAGTGGTGCCAAGTGTGGGTGCTAGAGAGTGGTGCCAAGTGTGGGTGCTAGAGAGTGGTGCCAAGTGTGGGTGCTAGAGAGTGGTGCCAAGTGTGGGTGCTAGAGAGTGGTGCCAAGTGTGGGTGCTAGAGAGTGGTGCCAAGTGTGGGTGCTAGAGAGTGGTGCCAAGTGTGGGTGCTAGAGAGTGGTGCCAAGTGTGGGTGCTAGAGAGTGGTGCCAAGTGTGGGTGCTAGAGAGTGGTGCCAAGTGTGGGTGCTAGAGAGTGGTGCCAAGTGTGGGTGCTAGAGAGTGGTGCCAAGTGTGGGTGCTAGAGAGTGGTGCCAAGTGTGGGTGCTAGAGAGTGGTGCCAAGTGTGGGTGCTAGAGAGTGGTGCCAAGTGTGGGTGCTAGAGAGTGGTGCCAAGTGTGGGTGCTAGAGAGTGGTGCCAAGTGTGGGTGCTAGAGAGTGGTGCCAAGTGTGGGTGCTAGAGAGTGGTGCCAAGTGTGGGTGCTAGAGAGTGGTGCCAAGTGTGGGTGCTAGAGAGTGGTGCCAAGTGTGGGTGCTAGAGAGTGGTGCCAAGTGTGGGTGCTAGAGAGTGGTGCCAAGTGTGGGTGCTAGAGAGTGGTGCCAAGTGTGGGTGCTAGAGAGTGGTGCCAAGTGTGGGTGCTAGAGAGTGGTGCCAAGTGTGGGTGCTAGAGAGTGGTGCCAAGTGTGGGTGCTAGAGAGTGGTGCCAAGTGTGGGTGCTAGAGAGTGGTGCCAAGTGTGGGTGCTAGAGAGTGGTGCCAAGTGTGGGTGCTAGAGAGTGGTGCCAAGTGTGGGTGCTAGAGAGTGGTGCCAAGTGTGGGTGCTAGAGAGTGGTGCCAAGTGTGGGTGCTAGAGAGTGGTGCCAAGTGTGGGTGCTAGAGAGTGGTGCCAAGTGTGGGTGCTAGAGAGTGGTGCCAAGTGTGGGTGCTAGAGAGTGGTGCCAAGTGTGGGTGCTAGAGAGTGGTGCCAAGTGTGGGTGCTAGAGAGTGGTGCCAAGTGTGGGTGCTAGAGAGTGGTGCCAAGTGTGGGTGCTAGAGAGTGGTGCCAAGTGTGGGTGCTAGAGAGTGGTGCCAAGTGTGGGTGCTAGAGAGTGGTGCCAAGTGTGGGTGCTAGAGAGTGGTGCCAAGTGTGGGTGCTAGAGAGTGGTGCCAAGTGTGGGTGCTAGAGAGTGGTGCCAAGTGTGGGTGCTAGAGAGTGGTGCCAAGTGTGGGTGCTAGAGAGTGGTGCCAAGTGTGGGTGCTAGAGAGTGGTGCCAAGTGTGGGTGCTAGAGAGTGGTGCCAAGTGTGGGTGCTAGAGAGTGGTGCCAAGTGTGGGTGCTAGAGAGTGGTGCCAAGTGTGGGTGCTAGAGAGTGGTGCCAAGTGTGGGTGCTAGAGAGTGGTGCCAAGTGTGGGTGCTAGAGAGTGGTGCCAAGTGTGGGTGCTAGAGAGTGGTGCCAAGTG
>OX419344.1:967358-974399 GCA_948470475.1 Galaxea fascicularis | reverse complement strand
TAGAGAGTGGTGCCAAGTGTGGGTGCTAGAGAGTGGTGCCAAGTGTGGGTGCTAGAGAGTGGTGCCAAGTGTGGGTGCTAGAGAGTGGTGCCAAGTGTGGGTGCTAGAGAGTGGTGCCAAGTGTGGGTGCTAGAGAGTGGTGCCAAGTGTGGGTGCTAGAGAGTGGTGCCAAGTGTGGGTGCTAGAGAGTGGTGCCAAGTGTGGGTGCTAGAGAGTGGTGCCAAGTGTGGGTGCTAGAGAGTGGTGCCAAGTGTGGGTGCTAGAGAGTGGTGCCAAGTGTGGGTGCTAGAGAGTGGTGCCAAGTGTGGGTGCTAGAGAGTGGTGCCAAGTGTGGGTGCTAGAGAGTGGTGCCAAGTGTGGGTGCTAGAGAGTGGTGCCAAGTGTGGGTGCTAGAGAGTGGTGCCAAGTGTGGGTGCTAGAGAGTGGTGCCAAGTGTGGGTGCTAGAGAGTGGTGCCAAGTGTGGGTGCTAGAGAGTGGTGCCAAGTGTGGGTGCTAGAGAGTGGTGCCAAGTGTGGGTGCTAGAGAGTGGTGCCAAGTGTGGGTGCTAGAGAGTGGTGCCAAGTGTGGGTGCTAGAGAGTGGTGCCAAGTGTGGGTGCTAGAGAGTGGTGCCAAGTGTGGGTGCTAGAGAGTGGTGCCAAGTGTGGGTGCTAGAGAGTGGTGCCAAGTGTGGGTGCTAGAGAGTGGTGCCAAGTGTGGGTGCTAGAGAGTGGTGCCAAGTGTGGGTGCTAGAGAGTGGTGCCAAGTGTGGGTGCTAGAGAGTGGTGCCAAGTGTGGGTGCTAGAGAGTGGTGCCAAGTGTGGGTGCTAGAGAGTGGTGCCAAGTGTGGGTGCTAGAGAGTGGTGCCAAGTGTGGGTGCTAGAGAGTGGTGCCAAGTGTGGGTGCTAGAGAGTGGTGCCAAGTGTGGGTGCTAGAGAGTGGTGCCAAGTGTGGGTGCTAGAGAGTGGTGCCAAGTGTGGGTGCTAGAGAGTGGTGCCAAGTGTGGGTGCTAGAGAGTGGTGCCAAGTGTGGGTGCTAGAGAGTGGTGCCAAGTGTGGGTGCTAGAGAGTGGTGCCAAGTGTGGGTGCTAGAGAGTGGTGCCAAGTGTGGGTGCTAGAGAGTGGTGCCAAGTGTGGGTGCTAGAGAGTGGTGCCAAGTGTGGGTGCTAGAGAGTGGTGCCAAGTGTGGGTGCTAGAGAGTGGTGCCAAGTGTGGGTGCTAGAGAGTGGTGCCAAGTGTGGGTGCTAGAGAGTGGTGCCAAGTGTGGGTGCTAGAGAGTGGTGCCAAGTGTGGGTGCTAGAGAGTGGTGCCAAGTGTGGGTGCTAGAGAGTGGTGCCAAGTGTGGGTGCTAGAGAGTGGTGCCAAGTGTGGGTGCTAGAGAGTGGTGCCAAGTGTGGGTGCTAGAGAGTGGTGCCAAGTGTGGGTGCTAGAGAGTGGTGCCAAGTGTGGGTGCTAGAGAGTGGTGCCAAGTGTGGGTGCTAGAGAGTGGTGCCAAGTGTGGGTGCTAGAGAGTGGTGCCAAGTGTGGGTGCTAGAGAGTGGTGCCAAGTGTGGGTGCTAGAGAGTGGTGCCAAGTGTGGGTGCTAGAGAGTGGTGCCAAGTGTGGGTGCTAGAGAGTGGTGCCAAGTGTGGGTGCTAGAGAGTGGTGCCAAGTGTGGGTGCTAGAGAGTGGTGCCAAGTGTGGGTGCTAGAGAGTGGTGCCAAGTGTGGGTGCTAGAGAGTGGTGCCAAGTGTGGGTGCTAGAGAGTGGTGCCAAGTGTGGGTGCTAGAGAGTGGTGCCAAGTGTGGGTGCTAGAGAGTGGTGCCAAGTGTGGGTGCTAGAGAGTGGTGCCAAGTGTGGGTGCTAGAGAGTGGTGCCAAGTGTGGGTGCTAGAGAGTGGTGCCAAGTGTGGGTGCTAGAGAGTGGTGCCAAGTGTGGGTGCTAGAGAGTGGTGCCAAGTGTGGGTGCTAGAGAGTGGTGCCAAGTGTGGGTGCTAGAGAGTGGTGCCAAGTGTGGGTGCTAGAGAGTGGTGCCAAGTGTGGGTGCTAGAGAGTGGTGCCAAGTGTGGGTGCTAGAGAGTGGTGCCAAGTGTGGGTGCTAGAGAGTGGTGCCAAGTGTGGGTGCTAGAGAGTGGTGCCAAGTGTGGGTGCTAGAGAGTGGTGCCAAGTGTGGGTGCTAGAGAGTGGTGCCAAGTGTGGGTGCTAGAGAGTGGTGCCAAGTGTGGGTGCTAGAGAGTGGTGCCAAGTGTGGGTGCTAGAGAGTGGTGCCAAGTGTGGGTGCTAGAGAGTGGTGCCAAGTGTGGGTGCTAGAGAGTGGTGCCAAGTGTGGGTGCTAGAGAGTGGTGCCAAGTGTGGGTGCTAGAGAGTGGTGCCAAGTGTGGGTGCTAGAGAGTGGTGCCAAGTGTGGGTGCTAGAGAGTGGTGCCAAGTGTGGGTGCTAGAGAGTGGTGCCAAGTGTGGGTGCTAGAGAGTGGTGCCAAGTGTGGGTGCTAGAGAGTGGTGCCAAGTGTGGGTGCTAGAGAGTGGTGCCAAGTGTGGGTGCTAGAGAGTGGTGCCAAGTGTGGGTGCTAGAGAGTGGTGCCAAGTGTGGGTGCTAGAGAGTGGTGCCAAGTGTGGGTGCTAGAGAGTGGTGCCAAGTGTGGGTGCTAGAGTGGTGCCAAGTGTGGGTGCTAGAGAGTGGTGCCAAGTGTGGGTGCTAGAGAGTGGTGCCAAGTGTGTGGGTGCTAGAGAGTGGTGCCAAGTGTGGGTGCTAGAGAGTGGTGCCAAGTGTGGGTGCTAGAGAGTGGTGCCAAGTGTGGGTGCTAGAGAGTGGTGCCAAGTGTGGGTGCTAGAGAGTGGTGCCAAGTGTGGGTGCTAGAGAGTGGTGCCAAGTGTGGGTGCTAGAGAGTGGTGCCAAGTGTGGGTGCTAGAGAGTGGTGCCAAGTGTGGGTGCTAGAGAGTGGTGCCAAGTGTGGGTGCTAGAGAGTGGTGCCAAGTGTGGGTGCTAGAGAGTGGTGCCAAGTGTGGGTGCTAGAGAGTGGTGCCAAGTGTGGGTGCTAGAGAGTGGTGCCAAGTGTGGGTGCTAGAGAGTGGTGCCAAGTGTGGGTGCTAGAGAGTGGTGCCAAGTGTGGGTGCTAGAGAGTGGTGCCAAGTGTGGGTGCTAGAGAGTGGTGCCAAGTGTGGGTGCTAGAGAGTGGTGCCAAGTGTGGGTGCTAGAGAGTGGTGCCAAGTGTGGGTGCTAGAGAGTGGTGCCAAGTGTGGGTGCTAGAGAGTGGTGCCAAGTGTGGGTGCTAGAGAGTGGTGCCAAGTGTGGGTGCTAGAGAGTGGTGCCAAGTGTGGGTGCTAGAGAGTGGTGCCAAGTGTGGGTGCTAGAGAGTGGTGCCAAGTGTGGGTGCTAGAGAGTGGTGCCAAGTGTGGGTGCTAGAGAGTGGTGCCAAGTGTGGGTGCTAGAGAGTGGTGCCAAGTGTGGGTGCTAGAGAGTGGTGCCAAGTGTGGGTGCTAGAGAGTGGTGCCAAGTGTGGGTGCTAGAGAGTGGTGCCAAGTGTGGGTGCTAGAGAGTGGTGCCAAGTGTGGGTGCTAGAGAGTGGTGCCAAGTGTGGGTGCTAGAGAGTGGTGCCAAGTGTGGGTGCTAGAGAGTGGTGCCAAGTGTGGGTGCTAGAGAGTGGTGCCAAGTGTGGGTGCTAGAGAGTGGTGCCAAGTGTGGGTGCTAGAGAGTGGTGCCAAGTGTGGGTGCTAGAGAGTGGTGCCAAGTGTGGGTGCTAGAGAGTGGTGCCAAGTGTGGGTGCTAGAGAGTGGTGCCAAGTGTGGGTGCTAGAGAGTGGTGCCAAGTGTGGGTGCTAGAGAGTGGTGCCAAGTGTGGGTGCTAGAGAGTGGTGCCAAGTGTGGGTGCTAGAGAGTGGTGCCAAGTGTGGGTGCTAGAGAGTGGTGCCAAGTGTGGGTGCTAGAGAGTGGTGCCAAGTGTGGGTGCTAGAGAGTGGTGCCAAGTGTGGGTGCTAGAGAGTGGTGCCAAGTGTGGGTGCTAGAGAGTGGTGCCAAGTGTGGGTGCTAGAGAGTGGTGCCAAGTGTGGGTGCTAGAGAGTGGTGCCAAGTGTGGGTGCTAGAGAGTGGTGCCAAGTGTGGGTGCTAGAGAGTGGTGCCAAGTGTGGGTGCTAGAGAGTGGTGCCAAGTGTGGGTGCTAGAGAGTGGTGCCAAGTGTGGGTGCTAGAGAGTGGTGCCAAGTGGGTGCTAGAGAGTGGTGCCAAGTGTGGGTGCTAGAGAGTGGTGCCAAGTGTGGGTGCTAGAGAGTGGTGCCAAGTGTGGGTGCTAGAGAGTGGTGCCAAGTGTGGGTGCTAGAGAGTGGTGCCAAGTGTGGGTGCTAGAGAGTGGTGCCAAGTGTGGGTGCTAGAGAGTGGTGCCAAGTGTGGGTGCTAGAGAGTGGTGCCAAGTGTGGGTGCTAGAGAGTGGTGCCAAGTGTGGGTGCTAGAGAGTGGTGCCAAGTGTGGGTGCTAGAGAGTGGTGCCAAGTGTGGGTGCTAGAGAGTGGTGCCAAGTGTGGGTGCTAGAGAGTGGTGCCAAGTGTGGGTGCTAGAGAGTGGTGCCAAGTGTGGGTGCTAGAGAGTGGTGCCAAGTGTGGGTGCTAGAGAGTGGTGCCAAGTGTGGGTGCTAGAGAGTGGTGCCAAGTGTGGGTGCTAGAGAGTGGTGCCAAGTGTGGGTGCTAGAGAGTGGTGCCAAGTGTGGGTGCTAGAGAGTGGTGCCAAGTGTGGGTGCTAGAGAGTGGTGCCAAGTGTGGGTGCTAGAGAGTGGTGCCAAGTGTGGGTGCTAGAGAGTGGTGCCAAGTGTGGGTGCTAGAGAGTGGTGCCAAGTGTGGGTGCTAGAGAGTGGTGCCAAGTGTGGGTGCTAGAGAGTGGTGCCAAGTGTGGGTGCTAGAGAGTGGTGCCAAGTGTGGGTGCTAGAGAGTGGTGCCAAGTGTGGGTGCTAGAGAGTGGTGCCAAGTGTGGGTGCTAGAGAGTGGTGCCAAGTGTGGGTGCTAGAGAGTGGTGCCAAGTGTGGGTGCTAGAGAGTGGTGCCAAGTGTGGGTGCTAGAGAGTGGTGCCAAGTGTGGGTGCTAGAGAGTGGTGCCAAGTGTGGGTGCTAGAGAGTGGTGCCAAGTGTGGGTGCTAGAGAGTGGTGCCAAGTGTGGGTGCTAGAGAGTGGTGCCAAGTGTGGGTGCTAGAGAGTGGTGCCAAGTGTGGGTGCTAGAGAGTGGTGCCAAGTGTGGGTGCTAGAGAGTGGTGCCAAGTGTGGGTGCTAGAGAGTGGTGCCAAGTGTGGGTGCTAGAGAGTGGTGCCAAGTGTGGGTGCTAGAGAGTGGTGCCAAGTGTGGGTGCTAGAGAGTGGTGCCAAGTGTGGGTGCTAGAGAGTGGTGCCAAGTGTGGGTGCTAGAGAGTGGTGCCAAGTGTGGGTGCTAGAGAGTGGTGCCAAGTGTGGGTGCTAGAGAGTGGTGCCAAGTGTGGGTGCTAGAGAGTGGTGCCAAGTGTGGGTGCTAGAGAGTGGTGCCAAGTGTGGGTGCTAGAGAGTGGTGCCAAGTGTGGGTGCTAGAGAGTGGTGCCAAGTGTGGGTGCTAGAGAGTGGTGCCAAGTGTGGGTGCTAGAGAGTGGTGCCAAGTGTGGGTGCTAGAGAGTGGTGCCAAGTGTGGGTGCTAGAGAGTGGTGCCAAGTGTGGGTGCTAGAGAGTGGTGCCAAGTGTGGGTGCTAGAGAGTGGTGCCAAGTGTGGGTGCTAGAGAGTGGTGCCAAGTGTGGGTGCTAGAGAGTGGTGCCAAGTGTGGGTGCTAGAGAGTGGTGCCAAGTGTGGGTGCTAGAGAGTGGTGCCAAGTGTGGGTGCTAGAGAGTGGTGCCAAGTGTGGGTGCTAGAGAGTGGTGCCAAGTGTGGGTGCTAGAGAGTGGTGCCAAGTGTGGGTGCTAGAGAGTGGTGCCAAGTGTGGGTGCTAGAGAGTGGTGCCAAGTGTGGGTGCTAGAGAGTGGTGCCAAGTGTGGGTGCTAGAGAGTGGTGCCAAGTGTGGGTGCTAGAGAGTGGTGCCAAGTGTGGGTGCTAGAGAGTGGTGCCAAGTGTGGGTGCTAGAGAGTGGTGCCAAGTGTGGGTGCTAGAGAGTGGTGCCAAGTGTGGGTGCTAGAGAGTGGTGCCAAGTGTGGGTGCTAGAGAGTGGTGCCAAGTGTGGGTGCTAGAGAGTGGTGCCAAGTGTGGGTGCTAGAGAGTGGTGCCAAGTGTGGGTGCTAGAGAGTGGTGCCAAGTGTGGGTGCTAGAGAGTGGTGCCAAGTGTGGGTGCTAGAGAGTGGTGCCAAGTGTGGGTGCTAGAGAGTGGTGCCAAGTGTGGGTGCTAGAGAGTGGTGCCAAGTGTGGGTGCTAGAGAGTGGTGCCAAGTGTGGGTGCTAGAGAGTGGTGCCAAGTGTGGGTGCTAGAGAGTGGTGCCAAGTGTGGGTGCTAGAGAGTGGTGCCAAGTGTGGGTGCTAGAGAGTGGTGCCAAGTGTGGGTGCTAGAGAGTGGTGCCAAGTGTGGGTGCTAGAGAGTGGTGCCAAGTGTGGGTGCTAGAGAGTGGTGCCAAGTGTGGGTGCTAGAGAGTGGTGCCAAGTGTGGGTGCTAGAGAGTGGTGCCAAGTGTGGGTGCTAGAGAGTGGTGCCAAGTGTGGGTGCTAGAGAGTGGTGCCAAGTGTGGGTGCTAGAGAGTGGTGCCAAGTGTGGGTGCTAGAGAGTGGTGCCAAGTGTGGGTGCTAGAGAGTGGTGCCAAGTGTGGGTGCTAGAGAGTGGTGCCAAGTGTGGGTGCTAGAGAGTGGTGCCAAGTGTGGGTGCTAGAGAGTGGTGCCAAGTGTGGGTGCTAGAGAGTGGTGCCAAGTGTGGGTGCTAGAGAGTGGTGCCAAGTGTGGGTGCTAGAGAGTGGTGCCAAGTGTGGGTGCTAGAGAGTGGTGCCAAGTGTGGGTGCTAGAGAGTGGTGCCAAGTGTGGGTGCTAGAGAGTGGTGCCAAGTGTGGGTGCTAGAGAGTGGTGCCAAGTGTGGGTGCTAGAGAGTGGTGCCAAGTGTGGGTGCTAGAGAGTGGTGCCAAGTGTGGGTGCTAGAGAGTGGTGCCAAGTGTGGGTGCTAGAGAGTGGTGCCAAGTGTGGG